>JAVJIF010003252.1:0-104339 GCA_038442645.1 Agave tequilana | reverse complement strand
GATACAATGTTCGCGAAATCGCATTATAGTAGAATTTGGGGCTTTCCTCCGAATGGCGGCCGCCTCCTTGGTGTTTTCGGGCAGAATGCCGTATAAGACAAAATCAATGTAGGGGAATCGCCAGTCTTTAAGCCCTGAAGCGGTCGACACTTCAAGTGTTTCTTGTCGTGATGGTCTCCTTTGACCCTGGACAGTCCCCGAGGGGAATTTTGGACAGTATAGGTCGTGGCTATAGACGAATACTTTCTCCATTGCTCCAGCTGGAAGAGCTAAGGAAGCAGCAAGGGATGCGAGTGCATCCGCATGTGCATTTTGCCTGCGCGGTACATGGTCGATGTAGAAGTTTGAAAACCTTTCGGCCATGTGAATTGTCGCGTTGTAGTAGGGTACTAGATCTTCATGTCTGGCCTCGTACTCTCCGCGAACTTGGCTGACGATGAGTTTAGAGTCACCGTAAGCCTCGAGATTTTAACGCCAATCTCATCGGCGAATTGCATCCCAATCAAAAGAGCGTTGTATTCCGCCACATTGTTGGAGCAGGGCTCGGTTAACGAGATAGCTCGGGGAATCACATAATTTTGTGGGGAGACAAGTACTACTCCTACCCCCGCTACTATGTGTCCCTTCGGGCTTGTCCTTGATGCACCGTCGAAGAAAAGTTGCCATACTTGACTTTCGAACGATGTCTGAGTCAGGTAGACTTCGGCGGCCTCATCTGGGAGATCCTCATAGAGTTTGGCTGCCTTGGATCTGGGTGCTCAGCTAGGAAGTCCGCCACCGCTTGTCCTTTAATGGCCTTCTGGGGTAAAAAGTGCATCTCATATTGGGATAACAATATAGCCCATTTTATCAGCCGGCCATTTAGTGAAGAAGGCTTTGTCATAAGTAACCTCAGAGGGTTGACTTTTGATATGACATTTATAGTCTGGCCTACCTACCAGATAGTGTCGCATTTTCTGAATGGCGAACACTAGTGCCAAACATTCCTTCTCGATCGGGTTGTACCGATGTTCGGCTCCGATCATTGTTCTACTCAGATAGTAGATTGCCTGTTCTCGTCCTTGTTCATCATTTGAGCTAGTAGAGCTCCCAAGGAATGATCCATGCTCGGACGTACACCAGGAAAGGCTTTCCGGACACCGGAGCTGCAAGGACTGGTGGTTGGGTGAGGTAGTGTTTGATCTCCTCAAATACTTTTTGGACAAGCGTCGTCCCAAATGAATGAAACGCCCTTTTTCATCAGCTTGGCGAAGGGTTGGCATCTCCGGAAAGGTTTGATATGAAACTGCGGATGTACGCCAATCGTCCTTGTAACCCCCTGAGCTCCTTGAGGCTTCGGGGGGTTGCATCTCTTGGATAGCGTGGACTTTCTCTGGATCCAAATAGATTCCTTTGGAAGTCACAACAAATCCTAGGAATTTGCCACTGGCTACCCCCAGGAAGGATTTGTGGGGTTCATCTTCAATTGATGAGCCCGCATGATGTCGAAGACCACCTTCAGGTCTGCTATGTGATCACCTTTAGTGCGACTCTCACCGCGATGTCATCGACATAGCATTCCACCGTTTTTCGCATTTGCTGATGGAAAATGGCGTTCATGGCCTTTGGTATGTTGCCCCTGCATTTTTCAGTCCGAAGGGCATGACGGTGTAACAATATACCCCTAGAGGAGTCCTGAAGGAGGTATGCTTTTCGTCATCGGGATACATCTTGATTTGATTGTATCCTGAGAACCCGTCCATAAAGGACATTCGCTCGAATCCACAAGTATTGTCAATCATGACATCTGTGATTGGCAATGGGAATTCGTCTTTGGGGCAGGCCTCGTTTAGATCACGGAAGTCGATGCAGATCCGGATCTTCCCGTTCTTCTTGGCGACGGGGACGATGTTGGCTACCCAGTCGGGATGTTGTTCTTCCCGGATGAAGCCAGAATCGATGAGCTTTCTGACTTCTGATTGAATTGCCTCCATTATCTCTGGACGGAACCGTCGCTGCTGTTGTTTAACAGGCTTCATGTCTGGATTGATGTTGAGGCGATGCATAGCCACTTGAGGATCAAGTCCAGGCATGTCCTCATAATTCCAGGCGAAGACATCTATATACTCTTGTACAAGAGATATTAAATCCTTCTTCTCTGGAGGCGACAGGCCGTCACTTATGAAGATGGGCTTGGGGTTGGTCTCATCTCCTAGGTTGATCTGAACAACCTTGTCATCTGTGGGTGGCTCACGCTGTTCAAAGCGGATATCCCAAAGAGCATTCAAATGTTTGATCCAAGGATCTGTATCAGGTTGGATCATTTCTTCAACTTCATCTTCCAGATGGCCTGTTGAAACCATTTTACTGAAAGCCCTTTGAAGATGTTGCCGACACTGACATCTGACTCCCATGATGACGTGTCTGAAGAGCAATTGTTGCTCGACGATTCTTGAGGATCAGAGGCTGATGGGACCGGAGTTGATACATAGCCCAACCCCCTGCGCGTCCGATGATAATAATCGGGGGGCCTTCCCTTTTGGCACAAAGGATCGAAGTAGCGTCCTCCTTCCTTTGCCGAAGTTCAAACCGGGCTTGTTGGTTATATCGTACCCCATTTGCTTCATCATTCTGAGTGCCTTCGATTCATAATGGTCGAGCTGAGGGGATTCCTCCTCTCTTTCTGATTCTTCACGGGGCATTGGTTCAGACGAGATTCGCCCAAAAAGTATTGGTCTTTGGCCTTTTCGTCTTGCCGGAACCAAGAATATAGACTCCTGCGCATCGCCATTATCCTGGTATGTCCCGAAAGATGATTTTTTACTGGTACATGCAATGATGTCAAAGCATCCATTGCCGACCAGATGTCATCGTCTACGTCGGTAGTAGTATCCGACGGTATAGAATCGGATGCACACGCAGAAAAATATTCAAAGTCTAGATTCTCATTAATATACCAACCGCCTGCATCGTCGGTGGTATTATCAACATCGAGCTTATTAGTGCTCTTTACAAGGTGGTTTAACCCCACAGGCACTTTTCTTGCTCGGGCTCAGTGTCAGCCTCATTACCAGAGTCTGGCGCCTCCAGTTGCGGGGTTTCGTCCACTGGATCCTGATATAAAAGGGAATCCGTGAAATAATTCTCGACTCCCTTGAACGGATACCTTTCGGCAACCAACGTTTGCACCTTCCCACTCGCGTCAATGTATTTCATGACTTGGTGAAGAGTGGAGGGAACGATGGAGTTGCGGTGGATCCATGGTCGTCCTAGCAGCAGATTGTAGGAAGTGTCGGCGTCGATGACATAGCATGTCACCTCCGACTTGAGGCTCCCAATCTGGCACTTGAGCTTGATCTTCCCCATTGGACGGGTGCCGTTGGCATTGAACCCGTAGATGGTCGTCTGTAGGGCTCAGACGGTGAGTAGGGATGCCGAGGTGTTGCATGACTCGGCGGGGCATAATGCTCAATGAGGACCCTGGATCTACCTGAATGCGGTTCACCTCAGATGATCCGATGTAACCTGTGAAGTACAGGGGTCGATCGTGTTTCCCTTTCACCTGCATATCATCTGCCGTGAAGGTGATGCAGGGGGTATTCTGGGAAGTGTGGAGGCAATCCTCTACATCTTCCTCCTTCGGCACCTGGGTCATGAAGACCTCAGCATTTGCCAGAGCTTCTTGCAGAGCCTCTCTGGTTGACTTTGATAGCCTCAGGAGTTCATACAAGGTGATGCGTGCCGGGATGTTGGCTAGTTGAGCCAGACATCGAAGTGGTAAGGTGTCGAGGATCCTTCCGCTGCACCTTTTGGAAGGGCTCGAGAGAACCGAGTCTCCTTCTGCTTTGCCACAGGTGGCTTCGTGGAGGGCTTGGCTGATTCTACGGCTGGTTGCGGAGAAGCCGCTGCCGTCTCGCCGTACTGCTTCAAGTATGCCTGTCCTGAACGGGTCCCCGCCATCGGTTGGCTGGGTCTGCGGCCAGGACTATTGTTTCCTCTTCTGAATCAGTCAGCGAGGGAACATCATCCTCTGCTTCTCGGGAGGAAGCACATACCACATGGCAGGACGAAGCTTTTGCCTTGCCTTTGGACTTCCTGTTGGTTACAGTAGTCCATTGTTGTTCATCGACGAGGTCAGGGTGGACCCACATGGTTTCCCCCTGAGGTGTAGGGACGGCTACCAAGCCCTTCTCCTGCTGCTGGTGAGGGTCTGTGTTGACCACTCTTAATTCTCCTCTTGGAATAGGAGTTACCCCCGCAGGCGTTGGAGGTTGTCTCCCGAACTGGAGAACCGACGTTACATTGGCCGTGACCTTCTTCTGCTCTGGTCGGAGCTTGAGCACCTCCGCGTCAATCAAAGCCTGAAGAATGTCCTTGAAGACGTAGCAGCTTTTGGTAGGATGTCCCAACATCCTGTGGTACATGCAGTAGTTGGGATTGTCGGTCTTGCCGACTTCATCCGGGCGTCTAATTTCAGGGAGTTTCAGTCGATTGCTCTTGTTGAGTAGCTTGAAGAGCGAATCGACGTGTTCCTCCTTGAAGGAATACTGCTTGTTGGGGCGTGGCTGGCTTGAAGAGCCACTTGCCCTGCCTGTTTGAGGTTTGGCGGGAGATTTGGTCTCCGTCGCCAAATTATCCTTCCGCTTCGTCTGGAGGGAGGTGTCTGGTGCGGTGCACGCCTTGTCGACCTTTCCGGCCGCAGCTTGCCTTCCTCTGCCTTAACACGGGCAACAATCTCCTCAGCCTGTTCACCCTGTTGGACTAACTGCTTCCAGGTGCGGCTTTCAGCAACTCCTATTTGAGCAAGGAGTGAGGTTTGGAGATTGTGGCGGCATGTTTCCACCAGGGTGGCCTGGGTCATACCGCTTGGGCACCGGAGTGCCGTGTTCCGAAATCTTTCCACGAAAGATTTGACGGACTCCCCTCTCCGCTGTTTGGTAGCTAAAAGGGTGGGCATTGTGACTTCGGAGTCATCTTCGAAGAAGCGTGTCAAGAACAGCTTCTCTAGATCCCCCCAGTTCTTGATAGAACCCTCCGGGAGCTTCATAAACCACTCAAAAGCCAACCCTTTCAGGGTGCCGATGAACAGTCGCGCCAGGATGGCGTCATTATCTACCACATTCCCGGTCTGGGATTTGAAGTAGTAGATGTGCTGGTTGGGTGACCCCTTCCCGTCGAATGCTTGGAGGGTTGGGGCTTGAACTTAGGAGGGTATGGAACTAAGTCCCACTCAGCCGGATAGGGCCGGACCACTCCAGCTTCTTGGAGGTCCTTGCGATTGGCAAGGGCCTCGAGGCGTCGTTCCAATTGACTCATCCTCTTAGCATGAGTCTTCTCCTGGTCTTGGTCGCTTCTTGCCTGTGACGAGGGCTTGGACACATCCGAGGTAGATCGTCGTGTCTCGTCAGAAGATTCGGAGGGTGGGCTTCCTCCCTTTCTCCCTTTCCCCTTCGGCCGTCTAGGGGGAGATCTCGCTCTTTCTTCAAGCAATTTCTCAAGCATATGCTTGAGGGAGTCAATGGATCTCTGTTGAGAGGCGATTATATCCATCTGGTGCTTCTGCGTCTGTTCTAAACGCCTGGCCGTCTCCTCAGGAGTGTCTGCCATGTAGGCGGAAGCCTCCTTCTCGACGGAAGAGTTTGAGGCCTGCGACTCCACTATAGCGGAGTGAGAACACCCATTCTAATGCCGCGGGCTAAGGCATTATAGTCAATTGGGGGAATGGCCCCTGTCCGGGTGCGAGTGTGTTGATACACCCCCTCCGGCTCAGAGTCAGATTCCTCTGAGTTGACCATTAGTTGTTTTTCCTTGCTTCTGCTAGTCATGTTTGCAGTAAGCTCCGGGTATTCAACATCTGAGAAGGTTTCTCCTCCTGTGGAGCGTCTTCTTTTGGCTGACGGGGGAATCAGGGTCAGCTGTCTGATTAAGGACTGCTGGTGCACGCCTGATCCATAATGGCATCCAGAGAGCATATGGATGAGTTGCTGACAGCAGCATGACGAAGTGGCTTGATTGGCACTTCTTTTCCTTGTCAAATAATCCCTCAAATCCGTGGGAGGGGGATTAAAGAGACTGGTCTCGCGACGTCGAAGACGGGAGACAGTCATGTGCTGTTCAGCCTGGACGCAGTCTTCAGGGACGCGACTCTCATGACGCGGCTGTATGACGCGCGCGCGAGTCTCGCGTTGCTGCCTGATGCGTTTAGGCAGAGTTGCTTGAGAGAGAGTGGGCTGCTGGGCCCCACGCCTATGAGTGCGTACTTCCTGCGTTTGAAAAGACGCGGAGGTTTCACCCTGGCGTTTGATGAGTTGGTCCTCAGAGGACTCAACTTGAGGGGTCTCGCGTTTGGGTCTCCAAACGCGGATCTCACGCACTGGACGAGGTGCGGGCAAGGCATCAGATTGTACGCCGTGTCTACCCCCAGTCAGACAACCCACGGTTCCGACTTGGAGTTGACGCGCGCGTCTCCTCTGTCGACGCTCAGCATTTCGATTGCGTCGAGGAGGTGGAGAGAAACCAACATCCTGGTTTGTAGAACCAAGAGTGTTCACCACGCGGGTCTCCTGAGAGACGTTGACGCGGGTATTCTGCGCGACGCAGTTGATCGCAGCAGCAGTGGTGCCTGGAACCACGCGGGCCTTCTGGGAGGCGTTGGCGCGTGTGTTCTGTGCGACGCGGTTGATCGCAACAGCAGTGCCTGAGGTCACGCGGGCCTTCTGGGAGGCGTTGGCGCGCGAACTTGTCTCGGCACAGTGGGCATCGGCACCCGGCAGAGCCTCAGATTGGGCTTCGGGTAGCTTCTCAGTTGAGACCCTGCGGCAGACGCGGGTCTTTGGGCTCTTGGAGCCAGAAGAGAGGAACTCTTCATACTTCGCCTGGTCGAACTCGACAACGAGTGTTTTCGACCATCTTCCCCTTACGGAGAACATCATCCTGCGCCACGATCTGTTCGTCAGTGACGAAAGTCGTCCCAGCGGAGTCGCCATCTCTTGTTTGACACGGAGAGGGGTTGGCTGGTGTAACGCTTCCTGGAATCAGATGGAAAAGATTACAGCCGGCTTAATCTTCCGGTTACAAGGGAGGGGGAATATTGAATCTTGAATTCCCCCTTGTTTAGTGCTGGGTTCTTCGTGTGGCGGTGGAGAGTGAATCTTGTTCTCCGTTGACCGATGACTGTTCGGACCGTCGGGGATCTTCTCTTCGGTCGGTAGAGGGGAGTAACTCAGCTCCGTCTACCAAAACTCTAGAGGAGGAGGTAGGCGAAGAGCGGCTAGTACTCAGTAAGCTCGCTGAAGGGTTTTCTCTCTCTCTGTCGTTGATCTCTCCTTTGATTGTCGTCTTTTTCCTTCTCGTCGTCAATTGTCCTCTTTTCCTTCAATAGTGACGGGACTATTATAGGGTTTTTAGGGGGTGATCGTGCCCCCTAAAAGTGCTCCACGATGAGGGCCAACTTCCCCGCTATATGGACGGCGGATGGCGCCATAATCGGGGTAGTTGCAACCGAGACGTGGGTGTCGATCCGACGCGTCTTGATGCTGAGGCGCGGGCTTCGGGCTGACGCGCCTTGATGCTGAGACGCGGGCTTCGGGCTGACGCGCCTTGATGCTGAGACGCGGGCTTCGGGCTGACGCGCCTTGATGCTGAGACGCGGGCTTCGGGCTGACGCGCCTTGATGCTGAGACGCGGGCTATCTCTCGCGTCTTGATGCTGAGACGCGTCAGCCTTGATGCTGAGACGCGGGCTATCTCTCGCGTCTTGATTGTCACATTTAGCCTTGCGCCAGGATCTTGGATCTCTGTGTTTTGGTGGCTTGTCTTGGTGATTTTAGACAGCCTACAGGATCGTTGTGGGACCACCATCTTGTTCCAAAATGCCTGATGTGCTGGACGTGGTCGCTCACCCCAGAGTAGTAGTCGAAGGTTAGAGTTGAAAACTTCTTCAAGAACTCGCACTCCAGGATGTCTTCTGAGAGTGGGAGCCAAAAACATTGGCAACTGAAAGCGTTGAGTGGCCTTACAGCTTGGCTATCGCAATCCATCACTGAATCAGTTTGTCAAGGACTCGGAGGTCAGGAGATCCACCAATATCAGATTCACTTTCTGAGTGCGTTAATGACTAGCTGTTCTTGAGGGCTATGATTTGAGCCTGGAGTTGGTCAATGAGTTGCCTCAATGCCTCTGCTTATGGACAACGTTCTCGCGGTCGAGAGTCGCGTGCTTCTGATCGTGATCTGATTGGGCTTGTTGTTCTTCATCTGTTCTTTCACGTTAGCGAGTATATGAAGGAGTTGGGCTTCATTCCGCTGCATTGGTTGTACACTGGCAGTTGCTCTATGAGGCAAGGAGGAGTTGGTGTTCTCGGTGGTATGCAACGATCGTTGGATGGTGGGGGTCGTGCCCCCAGCGATCCTGATAGCCTTACGTTTGGATGTTGCGCCCTTGATGACTTACTTTCTTGAGGCCATCGTCGATATGAAAGAGGCTTTTTAAGGAAGATCTTTTTTGGGGAGAGATCTTGAGTTTAAGAACTCAGATCTCAATGAAAACATCAATTTATGGTGGTGATTTTTCGCTACGAATAATCAGACAGTCGATCCACACCGCAAGTGAGAGTATGGGTTTAGTTTGCTGGTGCAAAATATAAAAACACAACACAGAAAATAGATGGAGACACAATATTTTTACGTGAAAATCCAAAGTGGAAAAAATCACGGGGAGGAGGAGGGAAATTCACTATCATTCGCCGGTTTATAAGAATTACAGGTATGTATTGGTGTTTCTTTTAGTTAGGATCTGATAGAAAACCCAAGGTCTTTGTGGAAGGTCAAGAGTCCGAGGATCCTCTTTCCTCTTGAAGAAGATCTATTTGTACTGAATTGTAAACCCTAAGGTGGAAGAGGCACTCGTGAGATCTGTTGGCCCGGAGGCCTTCGTCTCTAGTTTTGATGATGATTAACTCATGTAGTTATGTTTACTAATAATCTTGTGATTTTAGTTTCACATCATTAAGCAAGATATAGTTGGTGATTGCTTCAAAAAGAGGAGTTTGGAAGCCTTCACTTGGTGATTACCGAGCCCGAGCATCAAGATGATACTTATCCTTGCTCGTTGGATCACGGCGTTTTTGGATCAAGTCTACTTGAAGATGGAAGATTGTCAAGAAGACTTAGGAATCCATAATTTAGTGTGTTTTAGATCCATTTGTAAAGATAAGAATAGTTGATATGCTCAAGTGCACAACACACACAAGTTTTATGTTTGGATTTGGTTTTCATGAATAGTTTAGATCAAAACAAGTTTAAAATGGTTTTATGTATATTAGATGTGTTTCAATAGACATACATGCTTCATATCTTAAACAAATTTATTTTGATATGTCTATTCATGTGTTTTAGGAAAAATCAGATTTCCTATTGAAAAATACAAGTTTTATTTTTGGTAAAATGTTAAAACACAAAAATAGTTCAAATTGCTTGATATTTGAGTTGAAATTTTTATCACATGTTTATGTATCAATGCAAAATGATAAAACTATTTTTGGGGATTTTTTAGAAGAGATAAAAGAATTTTTAAAAATATTTTTAACCCCAGTTTCTGACCCAGAACAGTGGCTGACAGGCCAGGTCGGTCGACCGCACAGGTCGACCGCACCAAAGGCCGGTCGACCCTTGCGGTCGACCGACGTGCACAGGCTTGTGCACGTTTAACAGACACAGGGACGGTCGGCCGGGCGGTCGGCCGGAGGTCGACCGGGTTTGCCCAACGGTCACATTTTTGATCGTTGGCGGTCGGCCGGGCCGGCCGACTGCTAGCCTGTCAGGCTGACAGATCAGCCTAACGGCTAGTTTCTGGTTTGGCCTATATATACCCCATTTCTTGGGGTTTTAACCAAGATTTTCAAGAGCAAAAATTCTTACTTTTTTGAAGTGTTTTACAAGTTTTCAAAAAGAGTTTTAAGTGCCAAAAGATCCATCTTATTTGTTTTAAAGTGTTTTGTCATTTTTCAAAGAAAATAGGTTTTGGGAATAATTTCTTGTTCTTAATTTCTATTTCAATTTGGTATTTTCCTAAGAGATTTTCTTTGATCAAAACACTTTGTTTTTTCACACTTGAGCTTTATCTTCTATCCTAATCTATTAGGATCTTTGTTTGTGAAAAAGAGAAGTGTTTGAGGTTGATTGAGCCTCCAAGTTGTAAACCCTCCTTGTGTTTGTGTATCCCTCTTTGGTAGAGGTTGATCGGAGTGGTATTGGTTGTATCCCTCTTCGGTAGAGGTGATTGAGTTTGGTTGTTGGCTACGGGCTTTATCCCTCTTCGGTAGAGGTGGATTGTGCTTGTATTGCCTCAATGGCATTGTAAGGTTGAGAGAGGAGTTCGGTACTCCTATAGTGGATTAGAAATCCTTCTCGGTGAAGACGGGGACGTAGAGCTAGGGGCTCGAACCTCGGAACATATCTTTGTGTTTGTGTTTGATCCACTTGTCTCTAAACTCTCTCTCTTTATATTGTGCAAAGCATCATTCATATCATCATATCATATTTGCTTGTGTTGAGCATTGTTTCATATTGCCATATTTATTATATGCTTGTGTGTTTGTGTGCCTCACTTGTACTTAACCACAAGAGCTTCATATAGCACCTCAACTCATATCTAGGGGAATTAAGAGGAGTTAGTCCAGAGCCCTTCACGGGGAATTCGGCTACACTTGTGTGTTGTACTAAGTGTGTTGCAATTAGTTTTTAAGCTTCCGCATTTAGCGCATTTAGTTTCTAGATTAGCATTATCACCTATTCACCCCCCCTGTAGGTGATTTACAATTGGTATCAGAGCCTACGCTCCTGATATTAGGCTTAACATCTTAGGAGTGAGATCCATTTGTTTACTAATCTATTGTTTGCATTTGCTTGTTTGCACACTCATATAGTTTACCATGGACTTCATGACCCCACCTAGTTTTGACCCTTCCAACATTGTTGTTTGGAAGTATAGGATGTCCATGTACCTAAAAACCCTAGGATTGCATGTTTCCTTGCTGCTACCAAGAGATGTTATCTTGGTGACCGCAATCATATAGGGGCCAATGCATTAGCCCTTGAGGCCATTAGAAGCACGCTTCCTAAAGAATATCTTTTGCTTGCTTCTAACTTTGATTCCGCATTTGCAGTGTGGAATATGTTGACAACACAACTACCACTTCCAAGCTTCAAGTGCCAATCCAACCGGAGGAAGAGTCTAGTGGAGATGAATCCGAACCACGACAATGCTATATGATCCAAGGGAATGACTCCCTTGAGGTACATTCGGAATCTCAACTAGATAGTGATAATGCTAGTTCTTCATGTGATGATAATATTGATCCCCATGCTTTGAATGAAGAATTATCTATTGTTTGTGAAAAATTATTGAAAAATATAAAGTTTTGAAAAAGAAAAGTCTAGGAATTGAAAAAAAAAATAAAAGTTTGCATTCTAGACTTGACAAGGTTTGCAAGAGAAGGTTGAGGTCTATAATGAAAGGGATTCATTGAGATCTCAATTAGACCTTGCACTAAAAGAAAATGAATTTTTAAAATCTAAAAATGATTGCCATGTTATTTTAAAGAAAAATGAAAATTTGTCTTCAAAAATGACTTTGTTTAAAAGAGAATGTTGCTTTGAAAAATAAAATAATTTCTATTTCAAATGATTTAGATGTGTGTTAAAGAAAAATATTGTTTTGAAAAATAATATAGATGCACATGTTTGCCATGCTAGTGTAGTATCACACACTTCACCTATTGCATGCCACACTTCTTCTTTAATTGAAAATGATATATCCATGCTTAAGAAGAGTGTAGATTGTTTGGGCTCCACTTTGAGCCAATGTGTAGTGGGTCATACACGTTTGGAATCTTTGTTTCGAAAGAAACAAGTTCCATCTATGCATGCACACCCTCCACGGCATACACATGCTCCACACGGACACACCCATCACATGTATGCTCATGTGTACACTTGTACACATTGTGGACGTAAGGGCCACCTTGCTAAATTTTGCTATGATAGAATACATGTTTCAAATTTAGCAAAGAATTTTGTTTGGGTTAGAGAAGGAACTAACCCCCATGGACCCAATAAGATATGGGTACCAAAGACCACCCCTCTTGTATTTGATGTAGGAGTGGGCTCTCACATGACGTGAGAGTAGTGGTACCTTAGAGTGGATGCGTTCCTAGCTTCATGGAAATTAATTGGATGCATCACTTTCAAGGGGAGTTTGGTGGGAGGACCACCTTGTTTTGGAGACATGGAGGAGTTGCCTCATAGGTTTTGGTAACGGTCTCTTACTCCTTATTTATTTATGCATGCTTTTTCATGTTCATTATTTGTAGCATGCTTTGTTGTTTATATGATCATTATGAAAATGCCATGATTATTAGACTCTTAACATGCATGTATAGCCCTTTTGAGACACCCATGTTTAATATGGACCATTATTTGGTGTTCTCACCTTTGTTTAGCTATCATGTTTATCATAGCTCTAATAAAATGTGAATTTTCCTAATAATTATGTTTATATTTTTCATGTTGATTTATATCCCGTTTTATGCTTCATGAGTGATTACATGTTTAGATGTTAGTTTTCATTAAGACTAGGAATATATTTGTGCATATAGTGGGCCACAAATAAATCTATATATGTTTGAGCTTGAATGCTTATTTGTTCCCACTAGATGTGTTAGTATAGTCTAGTTTTGATGATCCATGCATTTAAAACTTGTATTCCCATTTTTGGATTTGTTTTATGATCATGTGTTTTTCATGTATATGTCTATTTTGCCAAACTTTAAGATATACATGTATACCCCTTGAGTCATTTGCTTTTCATGCAAATCTTTATTATGGACTCAAATTGTGTTTAGGGATATGTATGTATACTTTTTGTGTTGACAAATAATACATATGCCTTGAAATGAAACTTGTTTTAATGGAAATTTAAAGTTTCATGTTTTTGTGTTTATATTTAACTTCATGTATATGTCCATTTTATCCAAATTATTGTTATACATATACATCCTTTTGCGTCACGTGCCTTCATGCATATATTTTTGTGGACTCGTTGTGTTTGGATATGTATGTATACTTTAATTTGTATAGAACATACATATACCTTGAAGATTAAATAGTTTTGATGATTTTCATGTTTTCATATTTCAAGGAATATTGAACTTATTGTCCATCTTTCATGATTATGATCTTCACATTGTATTTGTACACTCATATTTATTGTTTACTCATGTGTTGTTTTCATGAGACATATTTATGCTTAATTGATTATGAGTGTTGACTATTTTGTGAATTTCATGTTTTCATGAAGAATATTTTTTTATTTTTATTCCTTACTTGAAGGATTTCGTACTAGTTTACAAATTTTTCATTTAATTAGTTCGTATTCTTCATTTTGGTAGAGTCTTTTTTTTAAACAAAGCTTATATTTTCAAATCTAATTTTTGAAAACCCCTACCATTCATGGGTGGTTGGATGGGAGACCATGCCTCATGTATGCTTTATATTGAAAATCATTTTAAACTTGAACATGGTTGGGTGATAGTTATATGAGATATACACTTGATCATTATTGTTGTTTCAATTGGTATCATTGAATTCTTTCAATTGGTATCAATTTTGACCTTTCTTGTATACTCATATATGTTTTATGTATGTATGTTTTTCAATTCCAAGAATATCAATTTCGATTGGTATCTATTTTTCATACATACATTTGTTTGTGTTTATGCTAAGCTTGAGTTTTAACTTTGTTTCAATTGATTCAATTTTCAATTGGTATCTTATTCCAAGCCTACGCATTGGTTTTGTTGGTATTTCATAAAGGGAGAGAAAATTTAATTTTCATATTTCAATTGGTATTTGTATTTTCACTCCCTTACTTTATGATAGAAAATAAAAATTTTAAATTGATATCATATACTTAAAAAGAAAATACTCTTTTTGATATCAAGATGTTTATTTGAATGCTTTTAAAATTTGGTATCTCAAAATTTTGTTTTAAAAAAATAAATAATAAATACAAAAGTTTTGATTGCCTATATGCAAGGAGAGCTTAACATCTCTTCTACATATAGATTCATGTTGAGTGTATCTTGTATTGAAGAGCTTGACAATCTCTTCTTTATGTGATACACGTGTGTAGGGGGAGCTTCACATCTCCTCTTATGCATTGCATAGTGTATGTTATGTGAATTAGGGCTTGTCATCCCTCCTTCATGTAATGTATCTATGTAGGGAAGCTTCACATCTTCCTCTTCATGAATGTATATAGCATATACCATTTATTTTATCGATCTATGTTTACTTTCAATTGGTATCAAAATGCTACTTTGACATATTTTCAATTGATACCTAATTGATTGTCACCCCTATTTGGTTTTGTTTTTGTTTTAGACAAAAAGGGGGAGAACATTGTCTTTATTTACCCCTAATTGATGATTGTTTCTTTGTATTAAAAAGGGGGAGAAGATTATTGTTTTGTTTGATTGTTTACCCCTTTGTTGATGATTGACAAAAAGGGGGAGAAAGATTGTGTTTTATATATGCATATTTATGTTTTGCATATATTAAGTTTAATTTTGTTTAATTTTAATTGGTATCTATAGCATGTTTTGTTTTTGAACATTTCATTGGTATCTAGAGCCTTTTATTGTTTATGCATGATTATGCATTGTCATTCATTGCATATTTATATTTATTTGTTTATGCATGAGTTAAGGGGGAGCTTCTTTGAAGCTTAACTTTAATCCATGCATATATAACTCCATGAGTTTTGTCATCATCAAAAAGGGGGAGATTGTTGGCCCGAGGCCTTCCTCTCTAGTTTTGATGATGATTAACTCATGTAGTTATGTTTACTAATAATCTTGTGATTTTAGTTTCAGATCATTAGCAAGATATTAGTTGGTGATTGCTTCAAAAAGAGGAGTTTGGAAGTCTTCACTTGGTGATTCCCGAGCCCGAGCGTCAAGATGATACTTAGCCTTGCTCGTTGGATCACGGCGTTTTTGGATCGAGTCTACTTGAAGATGGAAGATCGTCAAGAAGACTTAGGTATCCATAGTTTAGTGTGTTTTAGATCCATTTGTAAAGATAAGAATAGTTGATATGCTCAAGTGCACAACACACACAAATTTTATGTTTGGATTTGGTTTTCACGAATAGTTTAGATCAAAACAAGTTTAAAATGGTTTTTATGTATATTAGATGTGTTCAATATACATACATGCTTCATATCTTAAACAAATTTATTTTGATATGTCTATTCATGTGTTTTAGAAAAAATCAGATTTCCTATTGAAAAATACAAGTTTTGATTTTTGGTAAAAATGTTAAAACACAAAAATAGTTCAAATTGCTTGATATTTGAGTTGAAATTTTTATCACATGTTTATGTATCAATGCAAAATGATAAAACTATTTTTGGGATTTTTTAGAAGAGATAAAAGAATTTTTAAAATTATTTTTAACCCCAGTTTCTGACCCAGAACAGTAGCTGACAGGCCAGGTCGGTCGACCGCACGGGTCGACCGCACCAAAGGCCGGTCGACCCTTGCGGTCGACCGACGTGCACAGGCTTGTGCACGTTTGACAGACACAGTGACGGTCGGCCGGGCGGCCGACCGGACCAGAGAGTTTTGCTCTCTGTATCTGGGCGGTCGGCCGGACGGTCGACCGGGTTTGCCCAAAGGTCACATTTCTGACCGTTGGCGATCGGCCGGGCCGGCCGACCGCTAGCCTGTCAGGCTGACAGATCAGCCTAACGGCTAGTTTCTGGTTTGGCCTATATATACCCCATTTCTTGGGGGTTTTAACCAAGATTTTCAAGAGCAAAAATTCCTACTTTTCTGAAGTGTTTTACAAGTTTTCAAAAAGAGTTTTAAGTGCCAAAAGATCCATCTTATTTGTTTTAAAGTGTTTTATCATTTTTCAAAGAAAATAGGCTTTTGGGAATTAATTTCTTGTTCTTAATTTCTATATCAATTTGGTATTTTCCCAAGAGATTTTCTTTGATCAAAACACTTTGTTTTTCTACACTTGAGCTTTATCTTCTATCCTAATCTATTAGGATCTTTGTTTGTGAAAAAGAGAAGTGTTTGAGGTTGATTGAGCCTCCAAGTTGTAAACCCTCCTTGTGTTTGTGTATCCCTCTTTGGTAGAGGTTGATCGGAGTGGTCTTAGTTTGTATCTCTCTTTGGTAGAGGTGATTGAGTTTGGTTGTTGGCTACGGGCCTTATCCCTCTTCGGTAGAGGTGGATTGTGGTTGTATTGTCTCGGTGGCATTGTAAGGTTGAGAGAGGAGTTCGGTACTCCTATAGTGGATTAGAAATCCTTCTCGGTGAAGGCGGGGACGTAGAGCTAGGGGCTCGAACCTCGGAACATATCTTTGTGTTTGCGTTTGATCCATTAGTCTCTAAACTCTGTCTCTTTATATTGTGCAAAGCATCATTCATATCATCATATCATATTTGCTTGTGTTGAGCATTGTTTCATATTGCCATATCTATTATATGCTTGTGTGTTTGTGTGCCTCACTTGTACTTAACCACAAGAGCTTCATATAGCACCTCAACCCATATCTAGGGGAATCAAGAGGAGTTAGTCCAGAGCCCTTCACGAGGAATTCGGCTACACTTGTGTGTTGTACTAAGTGTGTTGCAATTAGTTTTTAAGCTTCCGCATTTAGCGCATTTAGTTTCTAGATTAGCATTATCACCTATTAACCCCCCCTCCTAGGTGATTTACCAGATCTGCACAGCTGCACGATCTTCATTTGCGAATTTGTTGTAACGGTCGTGATTGTTAGCGTGATAGTTGAGATTCCACGCAGGAAATTTCTCAACTGTCCACCTTGAGCGCATAGGTGTTACACTTCTTCAATGTGGGAGAGAAGAGGTTACGTGATTGTAAACGGAAATCTTGGCAGTTGTTACTGAGGGTTTCCAGGTGAAGTCAGGGATGTCGGACTGCTGGTGACTCCGGAGAGTGATGCCTCCGGAATGGGGATTGCTCGAGACGGCTCTGGGTGGTGGAGCTTTACAGGTTGACTTGAGTTCAGGCTGGAGTGATTCTGAAAACTGTGGATGCTCCTGAAAAAGTTTGATGTGACAAAAAATAGTTGATTGTTACGAAAACTTTAAGAAAAGAACTTGATTGCTTGGACACGTGTCAACACCTTACTGAGGGGTCAATTTTTGACCACATCATACAACTTGAATATGTGTTTCTCCGTGTAGATTTCCAATCCACTATACCGTCCACCGAGGACTCCCACCGAGGGAACCTTCACCGAGAAGGATTTGTACAATAAGGGAGTACCGAACTCCTCTCTCAAACAACCGCCTCACAACCGAGGGGTAGGCCCGTAGCCAAACAACAACAACAACAACAACCAACACCTCTACGAAGAGGGTTTACAACCAAACTCCACCTCTCTCTAGAGGGAGCAAACCAATCACCCGATCACCTCTACCAAAGAGGGATACAACAAGAATAAGGGTGTACAACAAGTGGTTCCAAAAGACCACAAATAATCTCTCTTTTCTTTTCTCTTTTTCCACAAAACAAATGATCTTAATAGATTAGGATAGAAGATAGCTCAAGTGTGGAAACAAGGTGTTTTTGGGAAACAAGCAACAAAGAAAAACACTTGGGAAAATTCTTGCAAAATATATAGAATGAAAACCAAGACAAATCTCCCAAAATCCTCTTTTCTTTGATTTTTCCAAAAACCTAAAACAATAAAGATTGAAAGATTAAAGCCCCAAATACTTTTAAAACTCTTTAAAAACACTTAAGAAGGTCTGAAATTTTTGCACTTGAAAACTTCTCCAAAAACTATGAAGAGATGGGGTATATATAGCCCCAATACAAAACTAGCCGTTAGAGCTGAGCTGGCAGCTCTGACAGGCAGCGGTCGACCGGCCCGGTCGACCGCCAACGGTCAGAATATGACCATTGGGCAACTACGGTCGACCGGCCCGGTCGACCCAAACAAACAGAGAGCTCTGCTCTCAGACCGGTCGACCGTCCCATTGGCTCCAAACGTGCACAGAATTGTGCACGTCGGTCGACCGGCCCGGTCGACTGACCTCAGCCTTAGTCGACTAGTCAGGCTACTAGTCGACTTGGTTGAAGCCTGGACCAAAAACTGGGTCAGAAAAACTGGGAAAATTATTTTATAAAAATCTTTTATCTTATCTGAAAATCCCATAAAACTTGTTTTATCATTTTATTTTAAAACACAAACTAGTGATAAAAATTTCAAGACACATATCAATCATATCAATTTATTTTTGAGTCTTGCAAATTTTATCAAAAACAAAACTTGTATTTTTATCAAACTTGATTTTTCAATACATGAATAGGGATATCAAAATAAGTTTGTTTAGCAAGTTTAAAGCATGAATGTATATTTAGAACATATTTAATATACATAGAAATAAAGTAAACTTGTTTTGATCTACCATTCATGAAAACCAAAAACCAAAACTTGTATTTTTTATCAAACTTGATTTTCCAATAGGAAATCTGATTTTCCTAAAAACTCATGAATAGACATATCAAAATAAGTTTGTTTAAGATATGAAGCATGTATGTATATTGAACACATCTAATATACATAAAAATCATGTAAACTTGTTTTGATCTACTATTCATGAAAACCAAATCCAAAACATAAAACTTTTGTGTGTTGTGCACTTGAGCATATCAACTATACTAAGCTTTACAAATGGATCTAAAACACACTATCTAAACTATGGATACCTAAGTCTTCTTGATGATCTTCATCTTCAAGTTGACTTGCTCCAAAACTCCATCCATGGGCTAGGCAATGTGTGATCTTGAAGCTTTGGCCCTGGAATCATCATGAAAAGCTTCTAAACTCCTTGTTGAAGCTAATCACCAACTAATATCTTGGTTAATGATCTGAAACTTAAACAACACAAGATTATTAGTAAACATAACTACATGAGTTAATCATCATCAAAACTAGGGTGGAAGGCCTTTGGTCCAACAGCTTCGCGGTATGGTTAAAGGAAGTGTTCATTGTTTCCTCCGGCTGAACATAGGGCTGAGCTCGTGACAAGGCCTCACTCATCTGAGTGACATTGTGTTTAAGGATGTGCTTGTACAAGGGATGAGAAACATGCAACGAAATGATGAATGCGAGTGATGAATGCGAGTGAAAAGACGTCCTCACTACCGTTGGAGACTTTGGCAAGTTGACTTTGGAAGAAGCTAACATATGATTTGAGACTTTCGCTCAATCTCATCTTGACGGAGAGAAAGATGATGGTTGTTCTTCTTGGCCTCTTGGCAGGAGGCGTACTGAGTGATAAACTCCTTGATTACCTCCTCGAAATTGTCAAGAGAGCGAGGCGGCAGAGAGTAGAACCAATCCGTTACCGCACCTTTCAGATTGGAGGAAAAAGTGATGTACAAGAGTGGATCGTTGTGAGAATAGACCACCATCTTGTTCCAAAATGCCTGGTGTGCTGGACGTGGTCGCTCACGGCGGAGTTGTAA
The DNA here is from genome assembly GCA_038442645.1 of Agave tequilana. Lineage (NCBI taxonomy): Eukaryota > Viridiplantae > Streptophyta > Magnoliopsida > Asparagales > Asparagaceae > Agave > Agave tequilana. Next base: position 84,784 of record JAVJIF010003252.1, on the reverse strand, counting down.
TCGAAGGTTGGAGTTGAAAACTTCTTCAAGAACTCGCACTTCAGTATGTCTTTTGAGAGAGGGAGCCAAAAACATTGGCAATTGAAGGCGATGAGTGGCCTTACAGCTTGGCTATCACAATCCATCTCTGAATCAGTTTGTCAAGAACTCGGAGGTCAGGAGATCCACCAATATCATATTCACTTTCTGAGTGCGTTAATGACTGGTTGTTCATGAGGGCAATGATTTGAGTCTGGAGTTGGTCAATGAGTTGCCTCAATGCCTCCTACTTATGGACAACATTCTCACGGTCGAGAGTCGCATGCTCCCGATCGTGATCTGATTGGGCTTGTTTTTCTTCATCCGTTCTTTCACATTAACGAGCATATGAAGGAGTTGGGCTTCATTCCGCTGCATTGGTTATACACTGGCAGTTGCTCTATGAGGCAAGGAGGAGTCGGTGTTCTCGGTGGTATGCAACTGATCGTTGGATGGTGGGGGTCGTGCCCCTAGTGATCCTAATAGCCTACCTTTAGATGTTGCGCCCTTGATGACTTACTTTCTTGAGGCCATCATCGATGTGAAAGAGGCTTTTTAGGAAGATCTTTTTTGGGGAGAGATCTTGAGTTTAAGAACTCAGATCTCAATGAAAGCATCAATTTATGGTGGTGATTTTTCGCTGCAAATAATCAGACATTCGATCCACACCGCAAGCGAGATGTAATACCCCGTTCCCGGAATACGTACTTAGTTGCGTATTCAGATTTTCGATCGTATTTTTTTCGATTTACTTCCTGTAATTATTCTGTATTATGAATTCCTTATATGGTTGTGTCTTGGATTTGGATTCGTGGTCTTGGAGTCAGCCCTAGTCTGAACCGAAGGCCCGATCCTAGAGTATTACTCGATTTAGACATTCTGATAATTAAAATTGACCGATTTTAGTTTTAAATATCATTTTCCAATATTATACATTTTCTATAATTTTCTAGATTTTTCCTGAATTAAAATGAAAATCTTCAAAACCGGTGTCGACCAGTGCCGCTGATCGATTCCAAGATTTTTATTTCACAATCAGCTAGGAATTTCTAGAAGGTCCTTTAGGCATTATTCCTTAGAATCATATTTTCTACCTACATTCTTTTTCTGAGGATTTTATGAATTTATGAAAATTCCACCGGAGTCGGTAGATAACTGATTCCGGGATTTTTAGTTTTAAAACTATAAAGTATTTCTTAAAACGAATTTCACTATGATACTTAGTATTATATTCTTGATTTTTGGTAATTATTTCGGGTCGTTCCGAGATACTTGAATTTCGGACGATTCCGGTATTTTCCCGAAAGATTTCCGCATCCGCAACCGTATCCCGGGAATCCGCCACTTTCATTATTTTCAAATTCTCTTTCAAGAAAATATCTCCTCATATGAATTCTTTTCCTTTTTCCTTTTCCTTTATTTCTTTCCTTCCTCCACAAGCCAAAGCCTTTTCCTATTTTTCAAAATTCCAACAATTCCAATTTTTCCTCTCCACACACTTCCACCAACCTCCACCATTAATGCCCCCTTTCTCTCTCTCCTCCATGGCCGGCCAAGTGGCCAAGGGAGGGACACTCATCCCCTCCTCCACTTTGCAAAAACCCCCTCTCTTTTAATTATTTGCACCTCCTTCACAAATCCAAAACCCTATAAATATCTTTCCTTTACATTTCATTTCCTTTTTTTCATTTTCTCTTCACCAAGAGCCAAACCCTAACCTCCATCAACTCCTCTTCATCTCCATCACTACAACAACAACCACCAACTCCCTAAGGATCACCAAGGTCATCTTCTTCCTCCTTCATCTCCATGGAAGCCACCACAACTTCATCAACTCCTTCAAAGATTCCACCTTCTTCTTCATCAACAACCTCCATCACTACCACTCCTTTTGGTGAGTAATTTCAATCACCAAGACTTAGATTATTCTTAGTATACTTAGGTTTGCTTATCATGTTCAATTATGTCTTCAATCCATGATTATTTGGTCATCAAACACAAAACCCCCAAAATCTGTTCTGTTTGCTGTTTCCCGACGATTAGTCGACTTGACCTATAGATTAGTCGACTAGAAACCCTTGGTTGAAACGTAACCTTTCTGGAAACACAGTTTTAGTCGACTAGACCAAATTACCAGTCGACTAGAGACCCTTAGTCGACTACACCCTTGACCCTAGTCGACTAACCTTTCCTGAACCAGAAACCCAAACTCTCCGTTACTCAGTATTAGTCGACTTGACATGACTGTTAGTCGACTTGAGATGTCTGTTAGTCGACTACCCTTTCATCTTAGTCGACTAACTTTTCCTGAATCAGAATATCAACTCTCTGGATCCCAGTTTTAGTCGACTATACCAGACTGTTAGTCGACTTGAGTCCACTATTAGTCGACTACTCTTCCACCCTAGTCGACTAACTTTGGCTGTTTGTCTTAGTTGATTTCTTTCTTGAATATGAACCTTACCCTCTAGACTTATATCATATCTTAGTATTACTTGACTTGTCACTTGACAAACATCATCTTCCCTTCTCTCTTTCTCTCTCCTCTTCACTCTACATAATTATATCACAGGTTATGGCGCGTCCCAAGTTCAGTGGATTTCGGATCTTTCGGCACTTTGGTGATTTAGGTGAGTAGTCTCGCTCTTCTCTTATCTCTATTTGAGTTTCCCGTTTCGCCGGGACGATAAGTATTTCGCTTCTTATTTCCATATTCATGTATTGCACTACAATTGCTTGTATTATGGTAGCTTCATCTTGTGCTTGTACCATGCTTATAATATGCTTGTTCTTCATCATATACCATGCGTGGCCGACCCTTCGTGGTCGTTGGACTTTGAGTCACTTCCATGTTACCATTTGCCATTACTTCAGACCTGTCAATTACATGCTACCTTTTAACACATGTATATCACTTGGTAACTGTGTTATCACCTGACCACCTGGCATGCCATTATTTGGCAAGACTCTATTGTTATGACCATGACTTACCCAGACTATTATCGATCTTTTATCATGTTTAGTTGCTGGTTAAATATCATCATCCTGTCATGCTATCACTTTACACCCAGCATGATATGTTTGACTTGTGATTATCATCTTTACGGGAACTTGACTTATTATCCTGTATCTTGATCAGTGACCTGTTTTCCTGCTTTACATGCAGTGACCTGACTATATAGTACTTATGTACTCCTGAATTCCTGATCATGTCCATCTTCTGTTTTTCCCGTAAAGTGATAATTAAACTATTGAACCTTAAAAAGTACCAACTTGTATTGGGTCGGGGGAAACATGCGGATATCGATATGTGTTCGTGTTTACAGTGGCATTAGGTATATTGTACAATCATGTTTCCGGTCTGATCTGAGGGCCTCCAGGGACCGAGGGGAGAGCTGGCTCCTTTTTCCTGGCTTCATCATGTTAAGGGCATACATAAGTCCCTCCTGTTTAGCCTTGCGGCTGGCTTCCGTTTCCATGCAACGGAACAATCCTGGACCGTGGTCCCGGGCATGCACGGGACCCACTGTAAACATAGATCGTTGATACCCCCGCTAGTTTCCAATAACAAACCTTGTTTCACTCGGATATGGATCTATGTGCGTTGGGACGCTAGTTCACATAGCTAGATATCAGGGTAAGACGAGTAATAATAAAGTGTCATAATAATCGGCTCTTTAAGTTGTAAGTAGAGGTATGTGGAATGGGACGCATACTAAAGCCTGCAACTTAAACGGCTATGAATCTGTGAGGTGCCTTACCATATTTGTTGTATGGGTTTTATTCGGATTTCCTGTTTTATGATTATTATGTCATACCTGTTCATGCCTGCTCTAACCTATCTGCCTCCTGAGTATTTCCTACTTGATATCATTTCTTATATACTTCATTTGTGTTCTAACCCTCCTGTCTTCTGTACTTGACACCTGTGCTCCTCCTGACTCGCCACCTGGCATCCATATTCCTACTCGCCTGGGGAGTTTCACTGACTCCCCTGGATTCTCATGTCCAGGTTTCGGAGCTTGGAGCGTATGGATTTTCCCTGTTACTGCTCAGAGTGGCGCAGCGGTAGCGTGGATCTCCAGCCGACCACCCAGAGCCACATCCTTCCAGGCCCCCTTTGTGCCTCTCGAGTTTCCCTTTAGTAAACTCGTGAGTGCCCTTTTTCTATTCATACTTGTACATTTCCTTGTATACTTGTATGTGAGCGCCCTTTTATGCTGTTCATATATGTATATCTTTTGTACTCTCGCATTTGCGCATATCTGTGATGTATTATTATTGTAATATTCATCACCTCTGGTGATAACTCTGTAATTGTATATATATATGTGTTGGAATGTATAATGCACCATTTGCTTCCGTACTCTGATTCTTGTCTGTACTGATGCTTAGCGTATATACGGGAAGGTACTTCGGACTTACGTATATACGTTGCAGTGACGTCCCCGTATCCGTGGAATCGGGGCGTTACAGGATGGTATCAGAGCTTAGGCTCTAACTTCCTCAGTACGTCCAGAGGGCAAATTAATGGTAAAGAAATTTGCAACTGGAATACTTGAGTCTTGGTTATACATTCCAACTACAAGTGCAGAGTTATCTATTTCTTGACCATCCTTCCTTTGATTCCTAAATCCTTTCCATATCCCTTCCCTGTTTTGGTTTTATGAAGCCTTATACTATCTTAAGATATGACTAGACTAGAGAGGTAGTGGCTGGTTCTGCATGAAGCTATTATGTGATCTCTTCGGTGAATTCTATGAAGCTTGGTATTCTCCAGATCGATCTTGATCTGGCTATCTTTCAGAAGACAGCAGTCGGAATTCTCTACGGATATTCTACATTCTCTACTATATCGTTCAGAGTGATTGATGCCTGGTATTCGGGATTCTAATTATCGGCCTTCTTTAGTATGCTCAGGACTATCAGGGTTTTCTTTATCTTCGGTATTCTGGCTCATTTATTGCACAGCCACGACATCAGCAGTATTATTCAGCATTATTCGAAGATTTATACAACCGGAAGTGCGGAGGATGATTAATGTTCAGTCGACTTGAGAGCCCTACCTCTAGTGCTTCATATCTTAATCGTTATAAATTCCACCTTTGTCCCCTTTGTATTCAATTCACCCCTTAACGAAATTGCGAGGACGCAATTTTTTGTAAGGTGGGTGGATTGTAATACCCCGTTCCGGAATACGTACTTAGTTGCGTATTCAGATTTTCGATCGTATTTTTTTCGATTTACTTCCTGTAATTATTCTGTATTATGAATTCCTTATATGGTTGTTTTGTCTTGGATTTGGATTCGTGGTCTTGGAGTCAGCCCTAGTCTGAACCGAAGGCCCGATCCTAGAGTATTACTCAATTTAGACATTCTGATAATTAGAATTGACCGATTTTAGTTTTAAATATCATTTTCCAATATTATACATTTTCTATGATTTTCTAGATTTTTCCTGAATTAAAATGAAAATCTTCAAAACCGGTGTCGACCAGTGCCGCTGATCGATTCCAGGATTTTTATTTCACAATCAGCTAGGAATTTCTAGAAGGTCCTTTAGGCATTATTCCTTAGAATCATATTTTCTACCTACATTCTTTTTCTGAGGATTTTATGAATTTATGAAAATTCCACCGGAGTCGGTAGATAACTGATTCCGGGATTTTTAGTTTTAAAACTATAAAGTATTTCTTAAAACGGATTTCACTATGATACTTAGTATTATATTCTTGATTTTGGTAATTATTTCGGGTCGTTCCGAGATACTTGAATTTCGGACGATTCCGGTATTTTCCCGAAAGATTTCCGCATCCGCAACCGTATCCCGGGAATCCGCCACTTTCATTATTTTCAAATTCTCTTCCAAGAAAATATCTCCTCATATGAATTTCTTTTCCTTTTCCTTTTCCTTTATTTCTTTCCTTCCTCCACAAGCCAAAGCCTTTTCCTATTTTCCAAAATTCCAACAATTCCAATTTTCCTCTCCACACACTTCCACCAACCTCCACCATTAATGCCCCCTTTCTCTCTCTCCTCCATGGCCGGCCAAGTGGCCAAGGGAGGGACACTCATCCCCTCCTCCACTTTGCAAAACCCCCCTCTCTTTTAATTATTTGCACCTCCTTCACAAATCCAAAACCCTATAAATATCTTTCCTTTACATTTCATTTCTTTTTTCATTTTCTCTTCACCAAGAGCCAACCCTAACCTCCATCAACTCCTCTTCATCTCCATCACTACAACAACAACCACCAACTCCCTAAGGATCACCAAGGTCATCTTCTTCCTCCTTCATCTCCATGGAAGCCACCACAACTTCATCAACTCCTTCAAAGATTCCACCTTCTTCTTCATCAACAACCTCCATCACTACCACTCCTTTTGGTGAGTAATTTCAATCACCAAGACTTAGATTATTCTTAGTATACTTAGGTTTGCTTATCATGTTCAATTATGTCTTCAATCCATGATTATTTGGTCATCAAACACAAAACCCCCAAAATCTGTTCTGTTTGCTGTTTCCCGACGATTAGTCGACTTGACCTATAGATTAGTCGACTAGAAACCCTGGTTGAAACGTAACCTTTCTGGAAACACAGTTTTAGTCGACTAGACCAAATTACCAGTCGACTAGAGACCCTTAGTCGACTACACCCTTGACCCTAGTCGACTAACCTTTCCTGAACCAGAAACCCAAACTCTCCGTTACTCAGTATTAGTCGACTTGACATGACTGTTAGTCGACTTGAGATGTCTGTTAGTCGACTACCCTTTCATCTTAGTCGACTAACTTTTCCTGAATCAGAATATCAACTCTCTGGATCCCAGTTTTAGTCGACTATACCAGACTGTTAGTCGACTTGAGTCCACTATTAGTCGACTACTCTTCCACCCTAGTCGACTAACTTTGGCTGTTTGTCTTAGTTGATTTCTTTCTTGAATATGAACCTTACCCTCTAGACTTATATCATATCTTAGTATTACTTGACTTGTCACTTGACAAACATCATCTTCCCTTCTCTCTTTCTCTCTCCTCTTCACTCTACATAATTATATCACAGGTTATGGCGCGTCCTAAGTTCAGTGGATTTCGGATCTTTCGGCACTTTGGTGATTTAGGCGAGTAGTCTCGCTCTTCTCTTATCTCTATTTGAGTTTCCCGTTTCGCCGGGACGATAAGTATTTCGCTTCTTATTTCCATATTCATGTATTGCACTACAATTGCTTGTATTATGGTAGCTTCATCTTGTGCTTGTACCATGCTTATAATATGCTTGTTTCTTCATCATATACCATGCGTGGCCGACCCTTCGTGGTCGTTGGACTTTGAGTCACTTTCATGTTACCATTTGCCATTACTTCAGACCTGTCAATTACATGCTACCTTTTAACACATGTATATCACTTGGTAACTGTGTTATCACCTGACCACCTGGCATGCCATTATTTGGCAAGACTCTATTGTTATGACCATGACTTACCCAGACTATTATCGATCTTTTATCATGTTTAGTTGCTGGTTAAATATCATCATCCTGTCATGCTATCACTTTACACCCAGCATGATATGTTTGACTTGTGATTATCATCTTTACGGGAACTTGACTTATTATCCTGTATCTTGATCAGTGACCTGTTTCCTGCTTTACATGCAGTGACCTGACTATATAGTACTTATGTACTCCTGAATTCCTGATCATGTCCATCTTCTGTTTTTCCGTAAAGTGATAATTAAACTATTGAACCTTAAAAAGTACCAACTTGTATTGGGTCGGGGGAAACATGCGGATATCGATATGTGTTCGTGTTTACAGTGGCATTAGGTATATTGTACAATCATGTTTCCGGTCTGACCTGAGGGCCTCCAGGGGACCGAGGGGAGAGCTGGCTCCCTTTTTCCTGGCTTCATCATGTTAAGGGCATACATAAGTCCCTCCTGTTTAGCCTTGCGGCTGGCTTCCGTTTCCATGCAACGGAACAATCCTGGACCGTGGTCCCGGGCATGCACGGGACCCACTGTAAACATAGATCGTTGATACCCCCGCTAGTTTCCAATAACAAACCTTGTTTCACTCGGATATGGATCTATGTGCGTTGGGACGCTAGTTCACATAGCTAGATATCAGGGTAAGACGAGTAATAATAAAGTGTCATAATAATCGGCTCTTTAAGTTGTAAGTAGAGGTATGTGGAATGGGACGCATACTAAAGCCTGCAACTTAAACGGCTATGAATCTGTGAGGTGCCTTACCATATTTGTTGTATGGGTTTTATTCGAATTTCCTGTTTTATGATTATTATGTCATACCTGTTCATGCCTGCTCTAACCTATCTGCCTCCTGAGTATTTCCTACTTGATATCATTTCTTATATACTTCATTTGTGTTCTAACCCTCCTGTCTTCTGTACTTGACACCTGTGCTCCTCCTGACTCGCCACCTGGCATCCATATTCCTACTCGCCTGGGGAGTTTCACTGACTCCCCTGGATTCTCATGTCCAGGTTTCGGAGCTTGGAGCATATGGATTTCCCCTGTTACTGCTCAGAGTGGCGCAGCGGTAGCGTGGATCTCCAGCCGACCACCCAGAGCCACATCCTTCCAGGCCCTCTTTGTGCCTCTCGAGTTTCCCTTTAGTAAACTCGTGAGTGCCCTTTTTCTATTCATACTTGTACATTTCCTTGTATACTTGTATGTGAGCGCCCTTTTATGCTGTTCATATATGTATATCTTTTGTACTCTCGCATTTGCGCATATCTGTGATGTATTATTATTGTAATATTCATCACCTCTGGTGATAACTCTGTAATTGTATATATATATGTGTTGGAATGTATAATGCACCATTTGCTTCCGTACTCTGATTCTTGTCTGTACTGATGCTTAGCGTATATACGGGAAGGTACTTCGGACTTACGTATATACGTTGCAGTGACGTCCCCCTATCCGTGGAATCGGGGCGTTACACGAGAGTATGGGTTTAGTGTGCTAGTGCAAAATAATAAACATAATATAGAAAACAGATGGAGACACAATATTTTTACGTGAAAATGCAAATTAGAAAAAATCACGGGGAGGAGGAGGAAAATTAACTATCATTCGTCGGTTTATAAGAATTACAGGTATGTACTGGTGTTTCCTTGAGTTGGGATCTGATAGAAAACCCAAGGTCTTCGTGGAAGGTGAAGAGTCTGAGGGTCCTCTTTCCTCTTGAAGAAGAAGGTCGATTTATACTGAATTGTAAGCCCTGAGGCGGAAGAGGCGCTCGCGAGATCTGCGCTGCTGCACGATCTTCATTTGCAAATTTGTTGTAACGGTCGTGATTGCTAGCGTGATGGTTGAGATTCCACGCAGGGAATCTCGTAACTGTCCACTTGAGCGCATAGGTGTTACACTTCTTCAATGTGAGAGAGAAGAGGCTGTGTGATTGTAGACAGAGATCTTGGCAGTTGTTATTGAGGGTTTCCGGGTGAAGTCAAGGATGTCGGACTGCTGGTGACTCCGGAGAGTGATGCCTCCGGAATGGGGTTGCTCCGAGACGGCTCTGGGTGGTGAAGCTTTAGAGGTTGACTTGAGTTCGGGTTAAAGTGATTCTGAAAACTGTGGATGCTCTCGGAAAAGTTCGATGTGACAAAAAATAGTTGATTGTTACGGAAACTTTAAGAAAAGAACTTGATTGCTTGGACACGTGTCAACACCTTACCGAGGGTCAATTTTTGACCACATGGTACAACTTGAATATGTGTTTCTCCTCCGTCACTTATTCTGTCACTAAGGTCCAACTAAAGATGGACTGCATCTAAATGGTGGTTAAATTAGAGTAAAATGGGTGATCAAATAATCATTTCGCTCTAATATTATAGTACAATAATAAATTTCTCTTTGCAGCAAACAAAACATCTGCGGGTCTCGCTGGGCTATACGGTTTAATCTCCAAACACACACAAATTAATAAATTTAAAGGAAAAATTGTTTCAATCCAGCGAGAGGTGTCAATAATAATTAGAAACCAGTTCCCTAATTAAACAACACAATCAGATATCAGAAAGTAGGTTTATGCATTACATTTTTATTCTCCCAATCTAACTACCGAGCAAACGTGCACAACCAAAGTCTACATGCCCGCATCACAAAAAAACCTCGGCGAACTCCGTCGTCATCATCTCCCTTTCTTGATCCAAAATCTCGTCGACGAACGACGCACTGCAACTGCCAGCAGCTGGACCTCCAAAGAGAGTACGGCTCACCTCCCATATCCAGTCATCGTCCACTTCGCGTTGGAAGCAGCCACACCAACATTGTTAGATGGTTGAGCACAAAAGCCATCACTGTCCTGAGTGCACGAAAGAAATACATCGTCCGCGAGAAAATCTCTCCACTTGAGGTCCTGTGACTGCTGCTGCTGCTGCGGGTGTACATTTGCAGGGTTACTTGATAGCTGCAGTGGTGGAAGAAGAAGAAGAGAAGGAGCCATGGTCTACAGTTGTAGTGATGCCGAAGGGCTGCTGCTGCAATATTTCGTAAGGATTTGGAGGGGATACTGTGGGTTTTGAGAGGAAGACGTTTTTCAGGTCGTGGCTGAGGCAGCTGATGCGGACGTCAAGAGGAAGTGCTCGATATTGGTGGTTTCGTGTAGCGGAGAGGCTGCTGATGCTCTCCATGATTTGAGAGATGGGCTTGTGAGTGACGGGGTCGATGCCTTGCTGGTAGAGCCTCTTGCTGAGCTTGGTATTCCAGTGGTTCTTGACGTCGTTGTCGGTCCAGGCCGGGAGGTGGTTGGCGATTATAGACCATCTGCATTGGAGAAAGAATTGATCCGCTAAGTTTTTTAATTTATATAAGAAACTACCATAAACTTTTATAAACTTTTAGAGTTCATATGGTTTTGAAAAACATATAAGAAACTACCATAAACTTTTAGAGTTCATATGGTTTTGAAAAACTATTTATTTTTAACTTATTTTGTTTTGTCTTAGGTAACAAATTGAAGTATATGAAAGTGCAAGAATTATGACCACATTCATATGATGTTAGCTTGTGTGTGTGTGAGAGAGGGAGGGAGGGAGGGAGGGGGATTTATACTCTCTCAGATTTATACTCTCTCTCTCTTACATGTGAGTCTCATGGTTAGTTAAAGTTTGTTATGAGATAGGTTCATGAGTTTCATACTGATTCCAATCATGAAACTGATCATTAATTTCCCTCACTCTCTAAAGGTCATCAGAAGATTCCTTTAGCTAATCCACACGTTTACCCTACTAATGTTACATTTTGTTTTCTTTCACCATTCTTTGAAGCATCATCATGCCACTATTTACATTGTCCTGGCCTTGGGAGACGGTTAAACCTTAAAAACTAACACCAATCATTAATTTTTTTGGATAATTACAAAACTTTCAGATCAAGCCATGTATTTCCAAAATTGCAAAGGAAGTAAAGAATCTTTATAATGAAGTTTCATTTCTTTTAAACCCTTGGGCTATAAAACTATGGTGGGGTTTTCCGCCACAAAAAGTTGAACGCTTTCGACTGATCCTGTCAAGAACACAAAGAAAAGAATACCTATCTAATCAGAAGCACCTGTGTGGTGCCAGCCAAAAGACCCTCGAGCGTGAGAATAAGTATCCTTATTTGAATAAAACTCAGAATACTCATGAAAAGTGTATTGTGATGATAATCAGAAGCTAACCCTCTTCTTGATGGAGATGGGGGTGTATTTATACCCGCATGAGCTGTCATCAAGGGTGTGGATATTTTACATCTTCATAACTACATAGTCTACATGTTATGAATTCTCATATCTGCTTAGATCACACCGCTTAATTGTTGGGATAACCATACAGAGATATTTGTCACTATCCATAACAACCTGCATTTATATAGGGGTGTTATAACGTTTTGAACGTGGGGATGATCTGACAGCATGACTGGATCCGCGAATCACGGGAATCATGTCGTCCAATTGTGAGTAGCGCAGGAGCAGCAGGCTCCGAAGGGTCTTCGGGTAAGAGTCTGGAGTAATTCCGGAGATGATCTTTGTACCAATGACTGTAACCTTCGGAGTACTACATAGCTCCGATAGAGTTAAGATTCAAGATAAATGGCGCTGGAGTGATGCATACTCGGGGCAAGATCCGAGATTCTCTCTTTGGACGCATGTAGGGCTCGCAGGCATGCTGGGCCTGCTGGAACAAAGGTGACTTGCCGCTTGGGACGCTAGAGGGTGGCAAGATACGTGTCGTGATCTCAACATACGTTGGAAATCGACCATTACAGATGCCCCCGCTTTTTTCCTTTCTGGTGTCTGCGATAGAAAAAATAGGGAAAGCTTGACCAACTTGATCCTCGGACTAGAGTCTGGCTTGTCGTTTTGTAGTCAGGGAAAAGTAATCGGCTTATCTCTTCAAATCTTGTGCATTTAATGTTGGCTTTGCTCTATATAATCAGTTGTCAAATCAAGCATCCGATCGGCATGCACAAAAGAAAAATAATCATCGTTTGGTTGATAAGGTTTGTTAGGATCCATGCGATGGTTCAATTTAAATCGAGAACCGCCGCGACGTCTCGATTTATATCCCAGACTATCAATACAATGATGTTTCCTTTCATTGTATAAATAAGGGGAAGGATTTGGGTGGCTTCTCGCCTGAAGATCCAGTCGATAGTGGTCTTAAATGAAGTGAGGCTGGTGTCGACCCCGTAGACCTCAACGGGGTTCCGAGAGGAATTCAACTGTGATTGCTTCTTGAAAACATTATCGCTCTCTATTAGTTGGCCTTCTTCTGAGGAGCCATTTTCGTTTGCGAGGCTTTATGAGGAGGGATTTTTGGGGTGTTTGGCGAAGGGGAAGGGATCTCTGAGCATTTACTCGAGAGCGAAACACCAATATGGTGGGGGGTTTCACCACAGAAAGTTGGACCCTCTCGATTAATCCTGTCAAAAACACAAGGAAAAGAACGCCTATCAAGTCAGGAGCACTGGTGTGGTGCCAGCGGAAGACCCTCGGGTGTGAAAATAAGTATCTTGCTTGCATAAAACTCAGAATATTTGTGAACAATGTATTTGGTGATAATTAGAAACTAACCCCTTCTTGATGGAGATGGGGGGGTGTACTTATACCTGTCTGAGCTGTCATCGTGGAGCGTGGATATTTTGGATCTCCATAATTGCATAATATATATGTTATGAAATTCTCGTGTATCTGTCTAAATCACGCTGCTTGATTGTTGGGATAGCCATGCAGAGATATTCGCCACTATCCATAACAACCAACATTGATATAGGGACATTGTAACATTGAACTTAGGGATAATCTGGCAGCGTGGCTGGATCCGTGAATCGCAGAGATCGTGTCGGCTAACTATGAGTAGCGCAGAAGAAGCAAGTTATGAGGGTCTTCGAGTCGTAGTTTGGAGTAATTCCGGAGATGATCTTTATACTAAAGACTATAACCTCTGGAGAATTATGCAGCTCCGTTGAGTTGAGGTTCTTGACAAATGGCACCGGTGTGATGTGGACTCGGGGCAAGACCCAAGACTCTCTCTTTGGACTCATGTTGGGCTCGCAGGCATGTTGGTCTTGCTAGCAGAAAGGTGACTAGACCATTTGGGGCGCTACTAAACGGCAGGACATGTGGCGTGATCTTAACATATATTGGAAACCGACCACTACAAAAACATACATCTTTTAACTTAAAATGGTACAAATTTATGCGAAGATTTAAAAAGTAAATGATATTTATATGGGTGAGGGATTCTTGCATTTCTAGCTTAAAACAAAATAATATGCTGTAATCAATTATATTAGAGATTCCTTTGTTGTTAAGGTCCAACTCCAGTGATAAAGAAGTGAGATTGGGGTATAGGAAGATCTAGGTTAGGATTTTTTTTCTTAAAAAGAAAATAAAATCTTCAAAAAATTGTCATCATCAATCCGAAGAACACAATTTGTACGCCATGGATTCAAGAAATCTACAAGAAGGTTTCTCATGGAGAGAGAATTAGTGTACCTGCTTCCTATTGTTGCATAAAGGGTTATATAATCATCTTTTCCTCTTCTGGAGTGAAGCTCTCATGCTTCAGATTAGGCCTCAGATAATTAGTCCATCTGAGTCTACAGCTTTTTCCCACATCTCTTCAGCCCTACAACAAGAATTCCATTCTCTCACATTATCAAGAAAACAAATCAAATAACTTGAGAAATTTGACCCCTTAATCCTTAACTTTATATGTGAACCTGTTTTATTTGGGAACAGAAGTCCAATTGCCAGTTCCATGAGTGCTGGTGTAAGCTATTAGCTTCAAGTCCTCTTACTCCGTCCATAGGCCCCTCTTCACGTTTGATTTGTCGCAGCCGGCGGCCTTCCCATCTTCTTTAGTGAATCCTTAGTGAAAACTCAAGTTTTCAAGCTATGATAAATGCAAATTTTCAAGTTATAAAATAGAAAAAGGGATCAAAACATATAAAGGTTTAGCAAAGGAAAATACTGATAAAATTAAGAGAGAACAAGAGATACCATGATGATGATGATGATGGAATAGAACCTTGTAGCAAGGACACTACTGGTGTGCAGGTAGGCTCAGGCGTGTTTGGATTCACGGAAGTGAGAGGAAAATTAAAAGTGAGAAGTGAAGGTTGAAAAATGTAAAAGTGTAGTGAAAAATTGAGATTTATAAAAATAATTTTTCTGATGTTTGATTGTAATGTAAAAAGATAAGTGAAAAAATATATTGTATTTTCTACTGTTTGGCTAGTAATATGAAAGTGAAAGTGTAAAAGTTGATTACAAAGTTGACTACAATATAATATTAAATTAAATATTGTTTCTGAAGTAACATTTTTAAACTGTAATTGAATTGCAAGTGAGATTTACATAACGTCAAATTTAATGCATTAAGCTACAATTTATTACAAGTGAGATTTACATAACCACAAAATTAACTATAGCACCTAGAAAGTGGGAAATGATAGCCTAAATGAGATATATAAAAGGGAAAGAGAAAAGAAAAATGAGATTTCCCATTTCCCATTTCTGATTCAAAACAAACTAGAGAAGTGAAAAATGAGTTTTCTCACTTCTCATTTTTCTCCCACTTCCATGAGTACAAATGGAGACAAAGTTTAAAAAAAGATTTAGGAAGTGAGAAGATAGACTTAAAAAAACTTTTTTCTCTTTTTTCCATTTTTTCAAACAAGGGAAAGCAAGAAAAGCATGGGATTCACTCCCATTTATCAAATGATGGCATGCATGATTAATGTCCCAAATGGTTTGAGATGTGAAGAGAAAAATTTTAAACTAAAGTTCTAATCTCCAAACCCTACCCACACCTCAATTGTCTTGGCTCCCGAGTGCGTAGAATCAGGTTCAAGTTTGTTGGATTATTTGGTTAGAAACATAGCTATAATTCTAGTAAAATAAGTTTCTTAATATTTAATTATAATATACCCAAAAGTGTAATATTTGCATGCATGTTTTGTACGTGTACTTTATATTTTAGTTTGCCTCTAATCTTCACATCATACAGTCAGGATCAAGCCTAATCCCAACACACAGACAATATAAACCAGAAGAATATAAACAAATTTCAAAATTATCAATGATGGAAACTAGCAAGATATGGAATATTATGAGAGGTTGCCATTTTCTTAGGTTTTATATTATAGAACTAAGTGAGAAATGATAAACATAAGATTACATAAGGATGCTTAAAACATAAAATTAACCCCCACGCTACTCGAACGAGTTATTTGAACAGAAGTCATTAGGGTTATTTGAGCACCCTATTCTATTGAAGAGCACCAGACACTTGAATTGGAATGAACTAATAATCCAAACCAGCATCCTTAACCAATCTGGTACCTCACTGACAAGGTAGTGATAGAGTTGATCTCTCGCTTATAAACAGAAGATCGTAGAAACCTCTCAGATATATGGCATTCATTTTTCACTCTTATTTTCAGTTGGCTCTCTTCCTTGAGTAGTGATTGACTTGAGCTTTGAGGAAAATAACCAGGAATTCTGGTCCCCAGTTGACATTTTCTCTTTCACAAGATCTTTGAGCTAACCAAACAAAGAAGTTGAGGACGCATCAGGCATTGCTTGGCATTACTTGAGAACATATAATGTGGCATTCAAATAAAGGCTCAAACCATTGAATGTGGAACTAATATTGGCACAAAAGTATAAAAAAAGAAGAAGAAGAAAGGAATACATTTTCCCTATTCGAGTAGGCCCCACTAAGCTTGTGCGCGAGGCCTGCCCCAGGCCAGCCCACACAAGTAAAACATCCAAATTCAAAAAGGCTAAAATTCAAAAAAAATAATAATAATAATTCAATGAACTTTTAAAATTGCAAGAAAATATAACAGACTTTAAAATATTAATAAAATATCACACGACTGTTAACAGCAGAAAGAAGAGAAAAAACAAGTAAACCCTCATCCACAATACATAAAATATAGAGAGAGAGAGAGAGAGAGAGAGAGAGAGAGAGAGAGGAGCAGTAGGAGGGAGGCGGTGGAGATAAGGGAGTTGGTGTGATTGGAGGTGGTGGGGGTGTCGGTGACCGGGGGGGGGGGGGGGGGGGGGGGGGGGGGGGGGGGGGGGGGGGACACGAGGGGAAGGGCGAAAGGAGGCGGGGGGTGGTGTTGGAGGTGGGCACTGATGATTTTTTTTTTTTTTTTTTTTTTTTTTTTTGGGGGGGGGGGGGGGGGGGGTGAGGGGAGGCGAGGGGATGGAGGCAGGCACTGATGGGAGAGGCGGAGAGGCTGAAGGCGGGACTGATGGGAGGGGTGGCGGAAAAGGGCAAGAAGAGGCCCGGGGGGGTTGCTGAGGCGAGGACTGATAAGAGGGCCAGAGGAAACGGCAAGGCAAGGCGGAGGTGAGAATGATCAGGGGAGGCAAGGGGAGGCGGAGGGAAGGGCGAGGGGGTGGCGGAGCGTGGAGGCGGGGGAAGGGGCGGCGGATGTGGGGGTTGCGTGGGAGGAGATTTTTTCTTTTCTTTATTTTAATGAAATTTAAGAGGGAGATGCGAAGGAGATTTTGGGATTAAAAGCTCGCGTATTTTACACGTGTTCGTTTTCTTAATACAGGCTTGATGGATGGTATTTTTGAAAATTTAAGAAAAAATCATGATATTTACTGGCAGTTTTAAAGTTCATGATATTTTCTTGAAAATTTATGAATTTTTTTTATTTTTTATTTTTTTGATTATGGTTTTAGGGGGGAGAACATTTTTTGTCTGCTAAAAAAAAGGGGCCTCGTGTTACGAGCTCAACTCTCTTCACGTGGGTACTGCTTGGTTGGCTACATATCTCGAAGCAAAGCAACGAGACAAAAGCGTAGAGATACGTGTACATACTCAGGATGAACCTTATATAATTCTTCATCCAATAACAAGACATCTGTCCGCTTAATTGATCTTAGCTGCTCCTTCAAGCATTTCTGAAAAAAAAAATCAAAGAGTTAGAGAGCAGAGAGAACGATGGATGATTGCTTGGAGAGAACGCAGAGCATGGTCTCCATGACAAAACTCAAGCCATCAACAACAGAAGAAGAAGAAGAACGAGTTAGTGTTGAGAAAGAGGAGCACACAGCAGAGAACAGATCAAACGATGGTGGTGGGATCATCAATCAGCTCATCTCTCACTTGCCTGGTTTTGAATCCAATGGTGGTGCTGGTGACCTCAAGAATCAAGAATCTACGGAGGATCGCGACAAGAAGGTAGATGACAATGGTGGTGGTCATGGGCTCATGGATCAGTTCATCACCAACTTGCCTTCAGTTTCTGTTCCAGTCTCCAGTCCAGGTCTCTCTCTCTCTCTCTTCTCTCTCTCTCTCTAAATTTCCATCATTTGCTTTGTTTTTGCTTGAATAATGACATTGTAATTCTTGTCATTGCAAATGTGTGTAGATGATCCGGCCCCAGATTCTGAAGAAGCCTCGCTTCTAATTCACATTGTTGAGGACTGAGGACTGAGAGGAAGCTTCAGCTTCGAGCTCGACAGTGTCTTTCTTTTCAAATCTTTCTGTATTTCAAATTTCAATTTCTGGACACAATTTCTCAGGCTGCTGATTTTGTTTTCATCTGTTCATCGGAGCACCGTACAATTTTTCCATTGTGTAATAAAACAGTAAAGAAATGATTTGCTGCAATCAAATAGTGTATCTCTCAGCTTCGACCAACGTCTTATTAAGCTCCATTTAAAACTAACATAGATTTTGTGCATGAGCACATGCAATACAAATAGATGAATTGATGTAAAATGAAATTTTGTAATTTGTTTTTATCGGTCTTTATATGTCTTTTTGCTTTATTTTAGAGAATTAATTCTAAATGAAAAGAAGAATCTTTTTCCTTTTGTCTTAGGATAAGTATCTTATTTACTCTCGCTAATAAATCAATGTTCTTTCTTTTATTCAAATTTTTTTTAAATAGAGATTCTAATGAATGTTGTTTTTTATTATTATAATTTTTTTTGAAACATGAGTGTAGATGTTCTGGTTAGATTTTGAGTATCGTATATTTTTTTTATTTCACTTTCTTTTTACATATGTGTGAGAGAGAGAGGAGCGAGCGAGAGACATTAACTAGAGCGAAATTCTTATTCTTTAACTAATAAATGCTATTTTTTTTCATTTTTTTAAAATGAGAATATAGATTTCAAGATTTGTTAATAATTATAAATAAATAAATAGATTTAATTTCAACATGACATGAACATGCGTCACAATAAAATTATAAAATCAATCAAAAGAATTGTGATTACGCTAGTAAAGATAGTCAACTACAGATAAAACAAGATTGGAGAAAATTCCATTGCAGGTTGAAGAGAGAGAGACTGAGAGGGTATTGATATCAAATGTAAGCTTCAAATATAACCATAAAAGAGGGCAACTCTGTGTTTCCAACAGTAAGCAAAATACAACTGCATCACATTTTATGAGCAGGCTGAAGTGAGCAACTACTCTAAGGTTTAAGGTTTATTTTGTTACAAAGTCACAAAACTGGAGTAATTACTCTCAAACGTACAGTGAGGATATCTCAATAAAGAGAAGTATGAAGTCCAGAAATAACAAAATTTCTCGGTTGCCATGATCTGAAGAGCACAGCCGATATTTACTTCAAAAGAAGCACCAGAACTCAAGAACAACAAATAATTCTTGGTTGCGCATACATAAATCCGAGGTAGAAATTACTAGCTGTGTCTATCTAAGAACTTCTCAATCAGAACAGAGAAATGTAGCAAACCCAGCGCAGCCTACGCATGCAGCCTTGGGCCTCCTACAATGCAAGAACCATGTAAATGATTAGTAACCAAACATCAGGTGTAGAGAGAGCTGTACATTTCAATTCTTAGCGTTATATCCAAATATGACCATGATAAAATTGGATGTGATACATTTCGTTCAGTAATTATCAATTAATTCTTTACATGCACAATATTAAGTTTATATCTACTGAATTAATTCAGATGTGAGATATCAAGATCCATAAGTTGCATTGAGTAAATGTTTGGTAATCATTAAGATATAATTGCGGGAAATTAAATATTTAATATCTTTACATTTTGAATCATATCACAACTAAATTAACCTTGAGAGAACTCAATTAGACTAGTTGTCATACGCATGTGGTGATTCTATGACTATCGTGATTCTCCAATACAAGATGAGATCTTACACCGATACGTTGAGTGCATTATGAATGCATTGACAGGCTTACCATAGAAAACTTGTACAAAATACTGACACTATTAAAGTAAAACAAGTTTTCATATGTAATGCATTTTATTCTCAGACTTGAGAGATCTATAATACATCTCATAATGAATGATTACACTATGATTCACTAATGTAATGTGGTTACCTTAACTAACTGCTAAAATGATAAGTTAGTGCAGTTAGATATTCTTTAGATTTTATGAGAATTTCATATAAAATTCATTATTCTTATGAACATCCGTTACTAGATATTTGATCAATTGGGTTAGTCTAAATTCCTGGTGACACATGATTGCAAGTGAGATTTGCAAGAGCCCAATTAAGCTTAATATCTAGCATGTGGTTGAGTATTGACTGGGTTAGACTGACCAACATTCTCAATGGTCAACATTAAGTGCTAGTAAGTGGAAGGATAGATTGTAATTGCATACAGGAGTCATTATGATATGCATAACAAACCCTATTGATTATTAGGCTGAGTCAAATTAAAATTAATCAGGCCTCGTTACAGCCTAACCTAAAAGACTTGCTTGGATTAGATAGTTTCAATAGATTCAAATGTTGAATCAATTGAGTCAATTAAGGATATTGGATTATTGGGTGAGACCCAATAATAAACATAAACACGAATTAGTTTTGTCATCCACTAAACATCTTATGGAAATTGATTTAATTCTCTCAGATATTATGAGATTTATCATACTGTGATCGGATAAAATCAAGTGGTTAGATAAGATCTAATTCATTATGTTTAGATAACACCAGTGTGATAGAATTGGACCAAAAAAGTTGATTATATAATGAAAGTTGTGGATTGTAATGAATCATTCATTTTCTTTCAAAAGAAATTATCTCTTCTTCCTCATCTTGCAATCTACCACCAGACTAGTTTAAGGTTATAAGAAATTGAGGCTCCACCTCAACCAAATCAGGTGGAGAATTCGTGCTACAAGTCGCGCATAGATTGATCTAGGCAAATGGAAGGAAAATTGATGACTAACTATAAGTATTGATAGTTTCTATTCATTTTAATAGAATAATTTTTATTTATACTAGATTGCATAACTACTTCCACTGCAACTATCACAATTATCACCCTAGGGACACATTCTAAGTGCTACTATGGTTATTGTCAAGTGAATCCAATAAGCCTAAAAGCATCAACTAGGCAGTGCAACAAAAGTTCATATCAACCTAGCTTAATGAATGCAGCATCACACGTGTCTACACACGAACGCAAGAAGCCCTATACACCCTCGCGTGGGACTGTGAGAATGGATACAAACAGATGGACAACAAAAATGCGAGATTTGGATCTAAGACTTTGGGAAACCTCATTCTGTTGTACACAGTCTTGTAACCACTTGAGTGCAGTGTCACCGTATACGTGGTATGGCTAGGATATTTGATACTTTTTGGATATGATTATATCAATTTCCGTGAGAGATCAACCTTTGTAATAGTTTCTCTTCTCATGATATTACTGTAAATACTAGCCTCAATAGAGAGTTACGAAATAAAGAAATCTGCAGAAGCAAGAAGCTTCCTCGGACCACTAAGGAAAGCTTCTCAATTGTTTCTGTTCTCATAATTGTTGAGAAATGGTGGGCTTGTAAAGAAAAGAGAAAATAAATACAAGAGTATAAGATCAAATTAATAATATAGCCACCTCCTTTTATTTCAACCGCAACTCTTTATTAGAATACAACTTCTCTTCACTAGTCACCTCGCAAAAACTTCTCACACAACTACACCACTACCAACTCCTAGGCTTGAATAGTTTTCTAGATGATAGCTTAGGTTGAGCATCCGAGAAAGCTCTGTTATTTAATGCTTCTGCACTAGTTCAATTTGAATTTTCTAACATAATCATGTTTCATGTGTTAGCAAGATTTTGACATGTTCTCCCACCAACTTAGCATTTTTAGCCTACTCTTTTACTTTAACCACCATGTGAAGCATGACATGGCTTCCAAAGTTGGTGTTGATGTTCACACTCTCTTCTGCATCAACTTCTCTTTTCTGTTATGTCAAGCCATCTTAAATTAAGAAAACTTTCAAGAACTGGCCTTTAGTGAAGATGTTCGCTGCTTGTTCTTCCATCCTAATGGTTTCATCACAATTTCTTCCTAAAACACCTTCTATCTCAAGAAGTGATGGTGTACTTATATACGTTATATTTTCACATGGAAGACGGTCCTCTGCCGATGTTCTTGCATATTGTCACAACGTAGAGGTATTGCATAGTTTGTTGATTGATATAGGTCTTTCATCAACTGCATCACCCATATGCTTCCCTGAGTTGCCATCGTTGCTGATCTATACTTAGCTCAGTAGTTGATAATGTGGTTGTCCATTAATTCACCAAGAAATAGCTACTGAGGCAAGTCTAAATACGCTTCTGGATCTCTGGTTATCATGACGTCCAACATAATTGGCACCACGATAGTCAATCAATCTACATTTTTTGCTCTTCTTGTAAAGAAGCCATAATCAATAGTTCATTTCACATAACTGAGGATTCATCTGACTGCTTTTAAATGAAGCTTCTTCAATCTCTGCATGTATTGACTTGCCACTCCAATGGTGAATAAAATGAGTGGCCTTGTGATGGCTAGATAAATTAGACTTCCAACTACTTGATGATCAGATCGTTTAGATCCTTCCTTCTACACACATCTTGATATTAATCTTCAAAGGTATGGAGATTGCTTACTGTCCATCTTGTACTTAAGCGATATATCTTTGTATACTTTTGTTGGCAGAGTAGCCCATCTTCTCTCTGATCAACTTCCGCACCAGGAAAGTTCTTGAGTAGTCAAAGTTCTTTCATTCAGAACTGGATCTAAAGATTCTCCCTTCTCATTTGGATATCAACCTCATCATCACCAATGACGATAAGGTCATCCATATAGACTAGCACCACCACTAGCTCCTTTCTTAATAAACAAGTTGGAATTTGCCAGAGCAACAAAATAGCCACACTGAACAAAAAATTATGATATTCTTTCACACCATGCCGGCCCTTGGCACACGCTACAGTTCACAAAAAGAGCTTTCTTAGCTTGTAGATGTACTCATGCTTCTCCTTGCTCTAAAACAACCTGAGTTGCTCCATGCATATCTCCTGATCCAATTCACCATGCAGGAAAGTTTTCTTAATGTCTATTTGCTATAACTTCCATATTTAGAACTCAAACAATATCGATATTGTTGTGAGAAATGAGAATCCACGAACCACCAGTAGTGCCTTGTATCTTTCAATCGAGCCGCTTAATCAAGTCTTGACTTGTAGACTGTTTGCAAGAAATAGTTTTCACATCTTCTGTGTATTGCACCAAATCCCAAGTCTGATCTTGTTTCAAAGGTTGAACCTCTTCCTGCTTTGCTTTTCTCAATTTACCACTTCTGTAAGCTTTATTAAAGGTAAAAGGCTCTTCACTTTGTCCTCGTCTGCATTTGTCGCTTTAATATACCTTGGGTTCGGTTTTCTTTCTCTTGTTGATCTACGAAAACATGGTTATCTCTTCACCAACATCTTCTATTTGGCCTAGACAGTCCTCCTCTAATGTTCTTACCAGGGTTCAAAAACTCAGCCGTTCTGAAAACGGTCAGCGAGTCGCATGTTTTCGCCATTTTCAGTCGATTAGGGGAAGAACTCAGAGTTAACTTGGCAACATCAGCCGACTCAACCATGGACTCAGGTTGACTCAGCCGATTCGGCTAAGTCAACTCCGAGTTCTCCCGAGTTGAAGGTGCAAGAAAAAAGAAGCAGCAGCAGCTTACCTCGTTGTCGTCGTTCGCTCGCCTCCAGGCCGTCGCCTCATGCCAGATCTCCCCATTTCTCTCTCCCTTCGATCTTTGTCTGTCTCTCCCCCTCCACTCTCTGAAAGAGATCGGAGGGGGAGGGGGAGGGCGAGAGAGATCAGAGGGGAAGGGGGGAGAGAGATCAGAAATCGAAGGGGGAGGGATAGGGTGAGAGATCTGTGGGAAAGGGAGGAGGCGAGAGAGAGCAGAGATCAGAGGGTGAGGGGACGGGGAGGGGGAGAGAGATCAGAGGGGGAGAGGAGAGAGATCTGCGGGGAGAAGGGGAGAGAGAGATTGGCAGGGGAGAGGGGGAGAGAGAAAGAAAGAGATCATCAGAGAGAGGGGAGAGATCGGATCGGATCACTCTCCCTCTCTCTTATATTTTTTCTTTTTTCTTTTTTTAATTTTTTAGGTTTTTCTCATTTTACCCTTCAAATTTTTCATATTATAAATTTACCCTCAAATTACTATATTTCTTAAATTTACCCCCCAAATAATCATATTTCCCCAATTAGCTCTCAAAACAAATTTGTTTTGGACATGTTATATTTCCATTTTGATGTCTATGTTTTTTAAGATTTATTGTGATTTTTTTAGAAATTTTTGAACTTTTTGTGATGCGTTTTGTGCGTATCAGTCGAGTCCGTTTCGCGATGCCGAGACTAATGTGGAACAGTGCCCTCCAAGTAGGCGGCCGAGACCGCGACTTTGAACCATGATTTTACATAAAAACCAGATTCCATGGATTTTTTTTACTTTGGTGTCTTATGAGAACTGAACTTTATTTCTTATTAATGTTTCAACTCTTCCTCTTCCTCTGGCTCCCTTGGTTCTCTGAATCTTAGCTTCCATACTTTAAAATCTGGTAAGAACTTCTTTTGATGACTAGACTACTAAGAAGACACTTACACTGAATACGAACATTTCTCAAGGTATATAGCACTTTCGAGTAGGCATAATATCTTCATCTTTTTCTTTCACTATTGTACCTCGTAAAGATGCAGAAAATAAGGTTCTCATTGAATTTGTTGAGCAAGGTTAAAAGGCACAAGAAAATAACATATACATATAGCTGAAAAGTCAAAAGTGAATTATCGTAGGCTTGATGTACCATATAATTAGATTATGATTTAAACTTTTTAATAACATCCCTCTAAACTATAACTTCTTCTAAGCTATCATAGACCTACTTACTACCATGAAGTTTTCATGAAAATTAAAGTTGGAATCCTTGCTCTAGCATTAAATTTCTTTGGCTTATTTTCTCTCTTTGAGAAAAAAATACCTTATATTCATCTAAGTCATGCTTGACTGCTATGAGGAATACACACACAGACACATGCATGCATACACACACACACACACACATATATATAGAGATAGACTCGTGTCCTTCCAAAAGGATTTGAGCCCGGATCCTTCCCACTCAAATTCAATCCTCTGACATTCGAATATAAGATTTACTTTATTGAAGTTGATCTATATTATTTCAAGTATCTATAAACTAAAAATCAAGTGTTTGAATAATTTTGTTCATCCATCAAATAGGGGAAAACGGACGGCCTAAATAGCGAGTTGGTTAGTTTAACGGTGTAGAACATTTAAAACCTAACCAAAATTGATTTATAAGAGTTTTTAAATGTTTAGATCATAATAAAATGGTGGGTTGAGAATTTGTATGTCTAAAGACATAGATCTAACCAACTCATTACTTTCGGCCGTCCATTTTGCGTCGCTTGATGCATGGGCAAAAAGTATTAAAACACTTAATTTTTTATTTATAGATACTTGAAATAATATAAATTAACTTCAATGGAGTGAATCTTGTATTCGAATGTCGGAGGGTTGAATTAATTGGAAGGATTTGTGCTCAAATCCCTTTACAAGGACACAAGTCTATATGTACATATATATATATGTATACATATATATATGTATACATATGTGTGTGTATATGATTCTTTAAACTTTTTAGCGTCCATCTGAACCAGAACTTTTCATAACTACTCTAAAATTATCATATATATATATATATAGAAAGAGAGAGACTTGTGTAGTTCCGGAAGAATTCGAGCCTGAATCCTTCCCACTCAAATACCAACATCCGACATTCAAATATAAAATTCACTCTGTTAAAATTGATCTATATTATTTAAAGTGACTAAAAATAAAGATCAAGTGATTTGAATATTTTTTTTGTCCATCCATCAAGCAGCGTAAAATGGATGAAAAAAGTTAGTAAGTTGGTTAGATCTATGTCTTTAAACATATAAATCCTCGATCCGGCCATTTAATCATAGCCTAAACATTTAAAAACCCCAACAAAATTCAATTTTTGTTAGGTTTCAAATGTTTAACACCGTTAACTAACCAACTCACTATTTAAGCCAACCGTTTTTCTCTACTTTTTTCATGGATAAAAAGTATTTAAAATACTTGATTTTGGTTTATAGATACTTGAAATAATATAAATCAACTTCAATGGAATGGATCTTGTATTCGGATGATGTTTAGTTATATTTGAACGGGAAGGATTCATGCTCGAATCCTTCCGAAACTACACGAGTCTATCTCATATACATATATATATATATATATATATATATATATATATATATATATATATATATATATATATATATATAATTAAATGATTCTTTAAACTTTTTAGTAGCGTCCATCTGAGCTACAACTTCTCAGAGCTACTCTAAAATTATCATAAGCATAAACTTTTCAGAGAAAACTAAAACTTTTATGAGTTTACAAAATTGAAGGAATGACAAAGTAAAAAAATGAAAGGAAAAGAAAATAAAATAAAAGGAAATAGAAAAGAAAGGAAAGAAGACAAAAAAAAAAGGAAATAAAAGGAAAGAGAAAAGAAAGGAAAGAAAACAAAAGGAAAAAATGAAAAAAAGGAAAGGAAAGGAAAGAAAATAAAAGGAAAGAGAAAAAAGGGGAATGATAACGAAAAGGAAAGAAGATAAAAAGAAAATGAAAATGAACTAAAATAAAAGGAAAGACAATGAAAAGGACATAAGCTAAAAAGGAAAAGAAAATGACAGAAAATAAAAGGAAAAAAAGAAAAGAAAGGAAAGACAACGAAAATGAAAGAGCAGATGTTTCAATTTCCATATTTTTTTCCTTCTTTGCTAGCTACACAACGGATTCGGGGTTCCTCCACTGATAGTTTTCAGGGGATGCCTCAGCCAAAATTATCTCGCCTGTTGTTTTCATTCTTAATGGCTGAGATCATTTCATATTAAGTTTGCTTGGGTCCCACTAATAAGTAATGTGAGAGCTAATTAACCCAATCATGGTTACCACCATTCACTTCGGAACACCAGACTCTCGCTGCCTTGTTCTCTATGGTTAACCCAATCAACTGCTGCAGGAATGCAAGAGAGAAATTATAATCTCCGATTGATCTATGGAACAGCTTACACAACACCGTTGACCACCATATCTGTATCCACCACCAACCCTAAAATTTAAAGCTGGTTTAAATCCCTTAATAAATTTCCCTTCTCAAACTGAGCTCTCGATCTGAAACACAAGGCCTCAGATCATTAAGGTGGGTATGAATTTGAGGTCAAATTACAGTTCCCGCACGCAGTACTTCAAGTACGCTCAATCGGAGAAGATGAGGACGAACTTGATTTCTTAAAGTTTTGAGGGTGATTCCTCAATCCTTATTTCAATTGGAGAATCGTTGGAGCCTCTCAGGCAAGCTGACAAGGTTCGCAACGAACATCACCACCTTGGACTGGGAGCATACCTGCTCATCACACCCCACCCTCCCTTTGACGATTCGTCGAGGTTCAAACGGAACAACAGACAACAAGAGCTTTCCAAATTAATTCTTCGTTAGTGAGACCCATGTAAACTTAATATGAAATAATTCTAGCCGTTCAGATGAAAACAACGGCTGAGATGATTTCAGGGGAGGCCTCAGCTGAAAACTATCAGTGGAGGGACCCCAGACCCCAAATCCACCGCTCTATTTTAATAATCTACTCGCATTATAAAATTATGAAATTTGATTTGCTGTACTATCATACAGACAAAGTACATAAATAGGTCATGAAAGAATACTCTAAAAATTATCTCTGGACCCGAGTTCAAACAAATAAAGCAAGTGATACAGCAAGACATCTATCTTGCTAATAGCGAACACTTTCAAAGAAGAGCGTTAAGGAAGAAGAGAACACTGAACAAAGAGGAAAAGAAACAACTCTATCTTCAACAGTCAACCAAAAAAAATCAATAATTTTCAATCAAATTTCATTCAAAAAAAACTCTGAAATCTGAGTATAAAGTTGTCATATTTATAGAAAGTTAATATAGAGCCCTAATTCAATACCAACTCAAAAATGAAGATAGAATCCTATTCCTACTAAATAGAGACTACTTTAAATTAAAAACTCTAATTGATTTCAAATCCCAAAAGATGAAAATGATATAGATAAATCTAAAATCCTAAGCAAAATCAAGTAAGAATCAGAGATAAAGACTCCAATAACTCTTAAATTTAATCTATTGGATATATAGAATTTCATTTTGAGGAGGTTGTGAAGGTTCTGTGTCAATAGTAGACTTAAACCATACTTTACTAGGTGCAGTTTGATACATCATCTCCTTTAGGATTACAAGTCATGTTAACATGGTGAGAAAACAGCACCAGTCAACATAGAGCATGAGATCACTCGATTGTCACATGATAGATTTTCTTTCAGGAAGTTGGACAGAAGACTCATGAATCTTCAACCTAAAGCCCTAGAGTAAGTATTTGAGGCATAATAATGTGTCAGGTAGCATCACTACTAATGTCAAGAAAGAACTTGCTCTATGCAAATTTCCACAAGGCATCATGTTAATCTCTTAAATTTCCATAGGAACTGAAAGAAACTATTATCAAACTTTCTGCAGGGGAGAAGAATTAATAACTTATGCTTTTAGACATTCCACTTTCATAGTGCAGAATTTCCTTCACTCATAATGCATTTAAAATGAGCACTGGTAAATAGCAATGAACCAAAAACAGATGGAATAAGGCTTAATTGCTATGTGACATAGGTAGATAATACTCATTCATAACTTCACAGCAGTCCATAACATAGAATAGTTTATGCTATGTTATTCTGAAACTCGCATTTCAATTAAACATTTCCTTATGGTTTGTTCCCCATCAGTCATAAACTATTTCGATTACCATATAGAAGAAAGTTACCTCTCGCAGACATAGCCCCTCCTGTGGCACAACCAGCAACAACTGTATTTGCAATATCATGTTTTGCATGTACCTAAAAGTAAACACATGCTACATCAAGATGGAAACAAAGTCTAGCTGGAAAAGGAGTATGGTAAAAAATTCCTACTCTTGATTTACCTTCTCTACGATGCATTCAGCAGCAGAGAAAGTCAGGCCCATTATTGCAAATGCCTTTGCAGAACTCCAGCTTCTTCTTCCATCTGCTTTGCAGTGTAAATAAATTGTTATTTTGCAGTCATTTCTTCTTGCATCAAAGGATTATCCAGAGCCCCTAGAAACAAACCATAAAGACCAAGCCCGCCTCCTAGAAAATCCACATAAAAGTGTAATTAGTGTCCCACCCAAAAAAGAACACTGGTAGAAAATGAAACAAGGGGGACCAAGCAACAAAGAAAAGAGCATAAATAGGAGATATCAATGAAGTAAAACTTTCTTCTTCAGTAAAATGGCAATTTATCACAGCATTAGGACACCTAGAGAGTAACCAACTAGTCTATGAATGTCCAGTCAGTAGCAATTTTAGGATGTTTCTGCATGCATTATAACATATTATTGAAAGTCGAGCCATCAAAGATAATTAATGTAGTTATTTGATTAGAAATGAGAATGTGAAGCCCCTAACGGAGAACAACGACACACTGACACCATAAAAGAGACTGTCAGAAACCCAAAGAACAAGTTGTCCTAGAAAATGGACAAAGAGGATCAAACAATGAGTAAAAGAGGATCATAGAGAGCTATCAATGAAATGAAACAATCGTCTTCAGTAAAACGGCAGTGCATCAAAGCACTGGAATCCTAGAGTGCAAGCAACTTGGCTACAAAAGGCCACTTAGTTGCAAGTTCAAGATGTGTGGTCTACACAAAAAGGTTTTTGAAAGTCAAGTCAGCACTCAGACAATTTGTTGTAACCCTTTGGTCAAGAATGATATCGTGAACCCCCACAGTGACACTACAGAAAGGAGAGCTATATACAGCATTTTTTGACCCACAGAGTATTTTACAAGCCAATATAGGCAGGTCACATGCTTGCTCACGTGAGTCCAGAGTGAACTTAAAATTTTGAACTGCCTCAAGACCAGATAACTTAGTGAACGGTAACTGAGTGAGTGCTGGCACAGGTCATCTTGTTCTGATTTCAGATTACAGGTACTTTTCTGGTAAGAGAATGTAATGTAGGTATGTATATTTAACTTATCACACTTGTTGCCATGTAAATACGGTTATATAATTTTTTCCTCAGGTTCCGAACTAAACCTCCTTCACAGGCAATAAACTAAATAAATGCAGAGATCTTTATTCCTATATTGTATTGGTCTATGGGATCTGGAATTCAGAAATGCTTGGTTACCAATTTTGCACTTCCATGTTTGCAAGCAATGTATGGAAACTTTATTTCCCCGAGAAAATATGATTTGTAAGATGAAATGCAGCATTTCACATTTGAGCTTATTTATCTATGGAAAACAATAAAGTAAAGCTATAAGCTGAATATGATGAAAATTTTATTTTAAACTAAGTGGGGACTTCTCAAACTAAATTTGCAGGGGCGCTCTAAAAGGTGTATTAAGCAACAGTTCAATTTCACAGCATACGGAAGCCACTGGACTCGACTAGTGGTTCATGGGGACTCATTCACGACATACAAAGGCTACATATGGAGGCTACTGGTAGTTTCTTGGAGGCTAGATACACACCAGGTGTTTCATTCTCCCTCACTGGAGGTTCTTTCATCCACTATGGCGGGTTCCTTTCCCCCACCAGTGGATATAGTGTACGTCTGTGGGGGCCTTTCTCCCCAAAAAAAAAATATCAAATCCCTTGGGCAACAGTAAAAGACTAACTTGCAATAATTACAAGTGTAAAAGTAATGCCATTTGATGCAATTTCATTAAAATATATAGCAAAGAAAGAGGAATTCGTTGTTTGGAAATGATTGATTTGAAGGAAGACTTTTTCTTTAATAAGGAAGTAAATGAAATGGATGGAAGCAAATGATATGGATGTAAAACGTGATAAACATGAAGACCATATGCTTTATAACAAATTTGGGGTGAACATAGATTCTGGGAACCTCTTTGGAGATTACGAGTCTAAATAAACAGTTATCTAAATTAAAACTTAGGCATAAATTGAAATTTAAAATAGTTGAAAAGGAGAATACAGAGAACGGGTGTTACAGAAATACAAGAAACATGCAAATTAGTTTTTATTAGAGCTCCAAACATTGTAGTCTCATATAGAAGAAATGACATTTGAGTCTTTGACAACTTTATGGACAAACCATGAAACTGGGAATATTAATGGAAAATGAGTATTGGATGATATTATGTGGAAGTATAAGAGAAGGACACATGTGGGCTTGAAAATAAGAAAATAAGCTGAATGTACTAGCAAGAGATCATTCATAGTCTAGAAAACTTTCTAGTGTGCGCACGCGCGCGTGTAAACACTCACCAGAGAGAGATCATTCAATTTTTTCTTTTCTTTTCTTCTTCTTCTTCTTTTGTGTGTGTGTGTGGGTGGGGGGGGTGTTGGGGTTTCAATATAAGTCCCTCAAATTAGACATATTTCAGCATTAATCCTTCAATTTTAGCATTTCCTTTAGATCCCCTAATCCGTGGTCTATGTCAACTTAAGATAAGTTGCCCTTGCCGTTGGGATTTAATGTGAGACCCTGGTTAAATGTTATTGCGGTTGGTAAACATACAATTACTTCCGTTATAAGGGGATAAGTTATAGAGGCTGGGAGTTTTTCCTCCTCCCCCAAATTTCACTGAAACAGTAAATTCCATATCCCTGCTCTATTCATCCAGGAACATTAAAAGTATTGAGGGCAACACTGAATATCTCAAGGGAGAAATGATGGCGGCCAAGATGTCATGCTATGCATAATGGATATGACTCTCTTTATGACATGAGGTGGTTGGTATTGTCAAGTATGGACACAAGGGATGACATTTTACACTATTCTTTTCCCTAACTATAGTATACAAGATTTTTTTTTTTTTTTTTTTTTGGGGACAAATAACTGGCCCTTTTGCTGAGAATCGAAATATTAATAAAGTATTATAATAAATTTCAAACCAAAAGTTAATTAATTCCTGACCTCATGCCTTAAACAATTATCACTGATAAGCTCAAGTGAACATCCTTTCATTTTTTTTTTCTTGAAATATAGATTCTCCCTAAATTTATTTCTCAAAATCCCGCATACTCCTTGCGCTTAACAAGTCTCAAAGCTCATCTAATATTTCACCTTGACAAAACTTTTTTTTTCTTGAGAAAAGTGAAGCATGTCCACCTATTTTACCAAAAAGATAATAAATTAATGACATAAAACTCACTAAAAAAGCTATACGGTGAATGAAAGTACAATTTAGATTTCAAACACTCAATGCCAAAAGATCATAAAACGACCACAAAAGAAACTTCATTAATTTAGAGAATATTCAATCACACATCAACATAAATAGAAACCTTAGAACAAGACCAAACAGACATTCAAACCCTAAGTAACACACTAAATTAACACAGACAAACATTGACACAGATCCTGAACATGAAGCAGGCACAAACAACCTAGAACAAAAATCAGACATTGTTGATCACTGGGATCTCAAAAATTGAACAAATTTGGACCTATAATCCATGAAGTCCCATATCCATGTAGGGCTGGACCACCCCCCAGCCTCCCATTGCCATTGATCCCAAACACCATATGCTCATCTGGCATGGGCACTGTTGTCATTGCACTCATCTACGCACCACCAGCAGTAGCTTTTGCGTTCTCAGCCACCTCGTACAGCACCTTGAGCCTCATGTCAATCAAGTATACCAGACTGATTGCATCCTCCACCCTCATATGTGGAGGCCATTATCGTCCATCATCTCGTACATCAGCACTACCATCTCCAACTCGTGGATCTCACACTCCTGCTTCTGGAGCTGCACCACATGCTTGCGAAGCCACTGCTGGAGGAACCGTTCTTGGTTCATTGTCTTCTTGGATTGCTCCAGCTCTGGTAACTCCTGAAAGTGTTGGAGGATCCGTTGGGCCTCAAGCCCCGAGGGCCACACCTTGGCTTGGCCTCGGGGGGCCGTAGATCACAATACAGGCAGGAACACCATAGAGGTGGAGAGCTCACTGACCTTCTTAATCATGCTAGAGCAACGCTTCTTGAAGGTGATGTGGCGGAGGACATCGTTGGCGATGTAGGCAAGGTTCACCTTCTTTCTCGCCATGACCTCTTTCTTCTTCTTTTTTCCTTGATTTCTTGCTTTTGGGGTTTTAATGAAGGGTATGTATAGGGGAAAGTGAGGGAAAGATGAATTGAATCTGGATGTAATCATACACAAACTATAAACAATTTGATAGTTGTCAAATTATAATGAATTAATTAGATCGCTAACTTTGCGGATGGATCAATTTGATATATGGAGGATGTGAGGTCAAGTTGATTGAATCTTTAAGGATCACTCTAACTATGCAGGTGGATCAATTTGAGATATGAAGGATGTGAGGTCAACTTGATTGAATCTTTGAGGATTAAATTTTCATGTGCAAGAACCTATTTGAAACAAACACTCTAACTGAAAAATAAAACACCTCAAAGGGTTACTATGAGAATGCAAAACCATAGGAGCCTATAATGTTTTTAAGTATGATATTTTCATGATGACTAATTTTTCTTTAGTGCTTGCTGAAATATAAATATAAAGCTCTCTTCAAAAATTTATTTACAAATTCTTCATTTTGCTTGGATCTAACTAATCTGATGTCTTGTACAATTTATTCTTTTTGTGTATAATCAAGGGAATCTATGGAGGTTGTAGAGGGGAAAACTTCTATTATTGGTTCTGTATTTTTCTAAAAATAATCCTAATTTAAGCAATCAATAAGACAACACTTTCTATCATAATTATTTGTTTGATTCATTAAATAATTACAATGACAACTCATGGACAACCTATACTTTTTAATGACATTTCTAATTGATTATTACCTAATATGACAATATATCAATTAAGTCCATTCTATATTTCACCAATGTACTATATTAGATTAGATTCAACTGAACCTATTAAAACAGTCATCTATTCACAGCACCTTAAATCTAGATGTTGGCTGCAAGAACTCTACTCCTTGTGAGAACCTCATTAAAATTGCACTCAAATGGTCAAAGTTGCCTTGATCCAATTAGTATCAAAAACAATTTGTTCACCACATACAAGAAGAAAAACAATTTCGTAATTTAGAAGGATGTGTGACCTTATTATTAAGGAAATCATTCAACTAGAAAGTTTTGTTCTTGGACACTATCTCAAGCTAACATTTCATCAAGTAAAGTATTCCAACGTGGTTTCTCCAGAATTTTAATTCACTACTATGTCAAGTAAAGCTATGGATTCTGATATCTTGATTCCTTGAGTCATGTTAGCTGTTTATCTCCCCCTCCTATGTAGCACGGGTATTCCTATCATGAAGCTGTGTCGTGTTCAAAACATGTCCGACATGCGTGTCTGACACACGTATCGTGTGTGTTTTTAAGAATTTGTCACGTGTCCGCGTGTCGTGTTCATTTCAATGTTGTCGTGACCGTGCAACATTGCCCCCCTCATGTCTTGCTTAACTTCTCAGAATTGCTCTAAATCACACAATTTACATGCACAGTTTTTTCAAATATTAACCAAATTTCATGCAACATAGGTCACAAATTTATAATCTAAAGTTTTAAAAAAAATTTTTAGGGTTTTTTTTATAGAAAAAACCTTAAAAAAGAAATTAATCCCAAAAATTGACTCCCCCAAATTAATTCCAAAATCGGCCTCTCACACGCCACATCGACGCCATGTCGTCGGCTGGGCAATTCGCGCAGCCAGTGTGACGCCCACGGGCATCCGGGTCGGTTTTGGGTTCGTTCGGATTGATTACCTTAGACGAACATATTAGTTTTTCCTCTGTATTTGTTTGTCCCGGGTTGTTTTTTTTTTTTTTTGTTCGTCGAGGGTTGGCAACCCCGGACGAACAAAATAAAATTTTTTTGAAACAAAATAAAAATTTTTGAAACAAAATAAAGTTTTTTTGAACTTCTGTGCCAGACGAATGAGATTTTTTCCTGGTTTTTATAGGCGTGGGACCAATGGGTTCCACATCTATAAAAGTCCCTCTCCCCACTCTCTCCCTCGATCCCATCCAGTGTCCCAACCCACCTCTCTTAGTCTTCCAGAGCCAGCGTCGCCGACGTTGTGCTGCCGTGCCGCCGACCAGCCCCGCCGTGCCACTCTCTCGGTAATGTCTCACTATTTCTCTCTCCCCTGGCGTTGCCACTGGTCGTGCCCTAGCCATGCAGGTCACCGTAGTGGCCGTGTTGCCTGTACCGCTACTCTAGACGAGCCGTTGGCCTTGCTGTGCAGTGTTGAATCACCGGCATTGTCGTACCGCCGTTGTGTTGTGTCGTATCGTATCGTTCGTTGGCTGTGCCCTAGGCCATGCAGGCCACCACCGACTGTGCCCTAGAGTACAATGACTTGGGCTAATTTTGTATCACGATTGTAGAATATTTTGTGTCGCGGTTTATTTTTATTTTGTGAAAATTGTAAAACACTATGATAATTTTTTGTTCCGTCCAATAAATAAGGTACAATTTCTAGTGCTAGCATACCTCTCGTTTGTTGATTTAACGGTACACTAACAATTGACACCGATAATAATCCAAAATATATTAATGGCTAGTAAAACCTGTGATGATTAGAAAATCAATCACAAAACGTGAATTGGTGAAGAATATTCATCGAATCACCAAAATTAACTCAGAGGAGTATGAGATTCAGTTGATATGCAGCTAGCCAATAGCGCAAGGGTGTTTTATAACTGTGCCAATATCAGATGATAACGACACACGAGCAATGCTTGAATTGCACTCGGGTATGAATTTGATAGAGATATGTGTGGAGAAAAATACTGTGAGCCACCGAACGCATGAAGAATTCACATGTATGCTCAATTTGGATAATGAATCAATAGGCTTCATGTCCCCAATGCATAATACGTATGAAACCGTTAATTTATTTCTTGTATTTACATTTCTCATTCTACTAAAGGTGTAAATGAAATACTATTTGGACAGTCCTATAAGTTCAGCACAAGATGATATGTGTCACAATATGTCAACACCGTATGTATATCCATACACAATGCACGTCTCTTTTGTTCAAGCGCCACAGGTTGACTCAACAAATCTCACCCCACTTGATATGGGTAAAATACCAACGAACATCCAAGTGCAAATACGTAAGTGTACCTAATTGAAAGTAATAGTTATCCACAAGGATCAGATCCTAACTTTTATTGTGGTTTTACCTTATGTAGGAATTGGAACTCAACTCGCACAAGTACTCCCTTTAATATTTAAACATCTTGGATGCATCCAACACAAATGCACAGTGACACCAATGAGGGCGTTGATGCGGTGCAAGAAAATAGTGATTATAATGAGTCTGAAGAGTGTGATGATATATTGCAGGAAGATAGTATGCAAAATGCAGCGCAAGATCTTGAAGATGACACCGACCAGGTCGAGAATTGTCAGGCCAATAATGAATATGCAGAGCTCATCGATCCGCATCCCGATGAGTTTGAGGATGCTGATTAGGTAAACTCAACTCGTGTGGAGCACATATCTTCTAAGTTCAATAGGTTAACAACACCCAATGCCACTGACGATTTGAAGGTGGGAGTTACATTTCAATCAAAAGTAGAATTGGTACAAACAATTGGCGACTTGGTCCATTGCACTTGGAGTGTCATTTGTGCCAATGAAGACCAATAAGGTTTGTTACACAGCAGTTTGTGTCTATTCAAGAGGGTGATAATATTGTTAGAGATGTGTAACCATAAAGACTGCATGCCTTTATTCTCAAGAGTTTGGGTGCCTACTTTAAGATTAAATCTTATGCAAGAAAGCATAAATGTACCCAACCTTCACTCAGATCCAATCACCGTAAATCAACCTCAACGTTTGTGTACAATGTGATCCTGATAGAGTTGAGGAAAAAAACTTGATGTGTGTATCCGTGGAGACTGCATGTCTCTGTTCTCAAGAGTTAGGGTGGCTACTTCAAGATTAAATTTTATGCAGGAGAGCAGACATGTACTCAACCTTCACTCAGATCCAATCACCGTAAATTAACCTCAACTTTTGTGTGCAATGTTATTCTGCTAGAGTTGTGGAAAAAGCTTGATATGTCGTATGATTATATTATAAATGGTATTGAGAATAAGTAAATCACTATATCATACAGCAAGGTCTGGAATGCATGGTTCAAAGTCTCGGTCTCGGCCGCCGACTCAGCCGGCACCGAGACGGATCGGTCTCGGCGACTCGGATCAGACTCGGACGATACGCGCAAAACGCTACATAGAACGCCAAAAAAATTATGAAAAAATCATGACAAATCATAAAAAAATGTAAACATCAATATTCATGCATCACATATTCAAAACATATCACTTAACACTCAAAACATAACGTGAAAGCATAAATACAAGCGTCGTCGGTAGAAAAATATCAAAATACATGCATAATATAGTAAATTGCACAAAATAATTCATAAATACCTGCTAATATAGTCATTTCCATATTGAATTACGAGGAGGCTCCAAATCATCATTATCATCTGGCCCGCGATAAGTATAGACACCAGGCATATAGTTTCCATAAGGATAATAATATGTTTGTGGGTGAGATCCTGTAGGCTGAGATAATTGGTCAGAGGATCCACTATCAGAGTAATATGGCGGTAGGGGTTGTGCAATATCAGCTCCATGGTGATAATACCCAAAACCTCGATATTCAGTGCTGCTAGTAGAGTATTCACCAGTGCTAGAATAATCAGTGCCAGAATATTGGCCAGATGTCAAACCCAACCCCTGTAAATGGCCTTCAAGACTATGATGACCATGTGAGTAGTTATCATGTCCACTCGAATAATCATCGCTAGAACTGAATTCGACCAACCGATCTAAATGCCTACGCTGTTGTGAAATCCCCGCCCGGCTTCCATGATCTGTATCTTGTGTGGCATAATATTCTGAATCCCATGTTAAAGCATCATCTCGTTGGCTTCCACCAACACCATGAGTCTCTTCACCATTACCACCATCACCGCCGCCATCACCCTCACCACCATCACCGCCACCACCATCACCGCCAGCATCATCACCGCTGTCATCATCACCGCCATCACCATCATCACCGCCACTTTCGTCAGTATGACGAATACCTTCGTCTAACCAACCTAAGTCATCTGGTGGCTGTTCTCCCTCACGAATCCACTCATCCAAAATATCATCATTGAAAATATTGTTCAGATCAATTGGGTTGTAATAATCATCAGTGTCACTTTTGCATGTCAAGTTTCTTACTCGCAACCGCATATTGTAATGCACAAATACTAGTTTATGCAACTTTTTCATTGCCAAACGGTTGCGCAATTTTGTATGAATTAGCGACCACGTGCTCCAATTTCTTTCACAACCCGATGAAGAACATGTTTGGCTTAAAACTTTGATGGCAATTTTCTGCAGATTGGGAGCTGCTTCGCTATAATTAATCCACCAATCAGCTGGAAGAGATTGTTGCACTGCTCTTCTACTTAGTGAGCTTCCAAATTCTCCAACTCCATCCACAAATAATTTTATCTGTGAGAATAACATCACAAGTGTTAATATTTGCATAACATTATATCGATGAAATAAATAAATTATTATTACCTCATTAATAGCTCTTGCTTATTTATTCAAATCTGGCTACAATCTTTTAATGACCTCCTTTAATCCATATCTCACTTCTGAATGTGTAGAAAAGTTTTTTGACTATTGGAGTGCTGGATTTAAAAAATATGCTGCAATAATGTAAGCACACGATTGTTATGATATGACAGTTTCAATTTCTAGTCAACAAATATGATTTCTAGGCAAATGAATTACCAGCAGCATGCAAGTGTCTATGCAATTGTCCCTCCCATCTTCTATCAATGATATCCCAGTATTTCTTCCAGTTCTTATTTGATGTCTTTATAGCCAATTTTGCTCTATTCATAGCTTCATATATAATAGATAGTATAGGTTTCTTGTCCTGGTCCACTATCTTCAAGACTCTAACAAGAGGATCCATAATGTTTTGGACCTCTTTTGCCTTCTTCCAAAACCGGTCAGTCAGAATGAGATTAGAAACCTTATCTCGCACACTTCTTCTACTCCTTTCCTTGTTGAATTCACGCCATTCGGTAGTCGAGCACATTCTTTTCAAATCTTGCTCATAGCGAATAAGGCTTTCAATAGAAATAAGCTCGGTGGCAAACCGTGTTATACCTGGTCTCAACAAATCTCTATCTTTGGTATATAGCTTCATTAAATTCACCACTTTGAGGCTATTGTAAATGAATGATGTAATCATCTTAGCATCATCCAATGTCTCCTTGACTGATTTCAAAGAGCCAATATCTTCAAGCATCAAATCAATGCAATGTGCTGCACAGGAAGACCAAAACAAATGTTTTCTCTTCTCCATCAACATGTGACCAGCTGCTTTGAAACTTGCCTCATTATCTGTTACAACCTGCACGACATTTTCTTCACCAACTTCATCAATAACTTTATCCATTAGTGAGAATATATACTCAGCAGTCTTCGAGATATTAGTGGTATCAACAAAAGTATGGTGAATCATGCTTCTATCACAATAAATCATGAAATTAACAATAGGCTTTCTATTATGAGAACTCCATCCATCACACATGATCGTGCAACCATACTGCGGCCATTTTGTTTTTATTGAAGCAATATATACTTCAATTTCTTTCATTTCCTCCTCTAAATATAGATTGCCAATCTGGTACCCTGTAGGGCCTTTTACACCTGGGCCTGCCTCCGCAATAGTATTAATCATGGCTTGGTAGTAAGGACCACTATCAGCTGCATTGAATGGTATTACATTGTAGTGAAAGAACTTCGCAACGGATTTCCTAACCTTTTTCATATTCTCAGTTGAGAACATGCTTTTGATTGATTTCTATTTTGTTGGGAACATGTAAGGATCAATACCACGAGCAGCTTCTCTCATAGTCATACTCCGACGTAATCCACGATTACTCCCTGATCCTGAAGGCTGTAAACTACTGCCACCAATATCAACTCCTTCTGCCGATCTCCAAGCCATTTCACGACTTTCTTTCATGGCTTGTTTTAGTTGTCTTCTTTCAGCTCCTTCTAAACTATCAAATTCTTCAATTTCATTATCAGAATCTTCTTCGGTCACATCATAAAAATCTTCCTCACTTAAAGATCTCATAAGTCGCTCTTTTTTAGATTTTATGGCCGCTCTTTCTTTGCTACCTTCAGAAAGATGTCGTCTCATTATTTGAGATACCTCTTTTGATACTCGCAAGCATCCTTCCACCTGACCGGGTACATGTGCTATATGCTGCTTCAATCTAGTGATACCACCATAGACTTGTTTCTCACAATAATTATACTTCACAAGTTTTCTACTTCCACCAACAGGGGTACCATGTTCCATCCAATATCGCGTTGCTTTGGAGCCATACTGAAATTTAAAAAAATTATCTGTTAAATTAAATTAAAACTAAAATTAACTAAATTAAAAAAACATTAAATTAAACTCAATTAAATGAAACTAAATTAAATTAAACTAAACTAGTTTATACTAGATTAAGCAACACTAACTTAATTACCTAACTTCAATAAAATTATTAAATTACCTAACTTAATTACAAAACTTTATTAAATTAAATTAACCTAAATTAAGTTAACTAAACTAATTTAAATTAAATTAAACTCAATTAAATGAAACTACATTAAATTAAACTAAACTAGTTTATACTAGATTAACCTACACTAACTTAATTACCTAACTTCAATAAAATTATTAAATTACCTAACTTAATTATAATTATAAAATTTTATTAAATTAAATTGACTTAAATTAACTTTACCTAAACTAAACTAAATTAAATTACATTAAACGCAAATTAATTAAACTGATGGAGAGAGAGGAACATAGAGAGAGGGAGAGAGACGGAGACAGAGGAGAGAGGGAAATACAGGAGGAGAGAGACAGAGAGAGGGAAACACAGGAGGAGAGAGAGACAGAGAGGGACAGAGAGAGACAGAGAGAGGGAGAGAGAGACTGAGAGGGACGGGGAGAGAGAGACTGAGAGGGAGAGGGAGAGAGTCCGACGGGGAGAGAGAGACAAAGAGAGACGGGGGAGAGAGACAGAGAGAGAGAGACAAAGAAAGACGGGGAGAGAAAGACAGAGAGAGAGAGCCGCTGCAGTCTGCGGAAGAGAGAGACGGAGAAAGAGAGGGAGAGAGAGGCACAGAGAGAGGGAGAGGGGGAGAGAGAGACTGAGAGGGAGAGGGAGAATTACCTGGGCGACGGCGAGGGCGAGGGCAACGCGGGGGGACGGCGAGGGCGACGCGGGGGGACGGCGAGCGCGCGAGAGAGAGAGAGATCAAATCTGATCTCTCTCTCCCTCAGTGCCTTTAAACGTGATTCGTCATGGGCGCCGAGTCGACCCGGATCGGGTCCGAGTCGGACCCGATCCGGGTCGACTCGGCGATCTTCGGTCGACTCAGGCCTCCGAGTCGTATCGGAGGGGGCCGAGTCGTATCCGACTCGGCCGATATTTCGAACTCTGCTGGAATGCTAGAATAAAGGCATTGACGAAGATATATGGAGATTGAGAATTATCATATGAAATACTCCCTCAGTATCGCAGTGCACTGAAATCAAGCAATACAGGCACAGTCATTGCACATTATTATGAGGCTTTTGCATTTGGAATGGTTAGGTTTGTTCGAGTATTTTTGGCTTTTAGACCTTCCATCACCGTTTTCTAACACTATCTACCACTTCTGAGCATTAACGGTACACATTTGTATGAAAAGTACAAAGGTTATTTTTTATTGCCACGTGAGTGAATACGGACTGTGAATTGTACCCATTGGCTTTCGTAGTTGTAGAAGGGGACAGAAGTTGCTTGGAGATGGTTCATATCATGTATCTATAATTTAATTCCCAGTGTGCATCAGCAACAGAGAATCACTTTTATATCTGATTGGCACAAAGGAATACCAAATGCACTTAGAGCTGGTTGGTCTTGTCCATATAACCATCGTTCCTGTTTGAGACACATTAAAGCTAACTTTCAGAAGAAATTAAAAACACAATCTTGCATAATTTACTATGAGAAGCGGTCGTGCAACGGATTCAGAAGTGTACAAGGCTAAAAGAGCAAAATTAAAAGGTGCGTGTGAAAATGTAGAAATTAGATAGAGACTAGTTTGCAGGGTCAAGAACACTGGATATCAATCATGTGTGATGGCTACAAATGCCTCAGAGAGCTTCAACAGTATGTTGAAAGGAGCTCGAGCTCTGTTAATATAAGCCCTACTTGCAATAACTTTTTTCACTTAGTTAAATTCTTCGGACATGGCGGAAAATTGCTGAGAAATAGTACAAATTGTTGACATCGACTAATGAGAAAAAGTTGAGTCATCGCAAGAGAATAAGGCGTCTACATTCAATACAAAGTTTAGTCAGAAGGAGTGGGAAGAGGCAAATAGGGAAGGATATACTTGCACTGCTAACATCACAGACAACGGCCCAACTTGTTCTTGCAATTTATCTCAGCTACAAAAGTTGCCATGTGCACATGTTATTGCTGCATGTGTTAATGATAAAGAATGTGCC
Organism: Agave tequilana; assembly: GCA_038442645.1. Classification (NCBI taxonomy): domain Eukaryota; kingdom Viridiplantae; phylum Streptophyta; class Magnoliopsida; order Asparagales; family Asparagaceae; genus Agave; species Agave tequilana. The sequence goes on along the minus strand of JAVJIF010003252.1, from coordinate 42,187 downwards.
AGCATAAATACTTACGCCATGTGTGTTGAGTGATATATTGAGGAGAGCTACTATAAGTCTTATGCTGGACCTTTTCATCATGTTCCTGATTCATGATATTAGACAGAGTACGATGGGCATGTTGTCTTACCACCTGAAGCTAGAAGGCAGGCAAGTCAGCCGCCTTTTGTTCACATACGCACTACCATAGATGAAGGGCGTGAAAGCCATATGCACTATAGGTGTAAGATTTGCAAACAACTGGGTCATAATAAGAGAAGGTGTCTCAACACACTATCATCTTCCATTACATTAGGTAAATATGTGTGATATTTTATGTAATATGTTAGTATGTAAATAAATTATGCAACTTTACAATATTGATTTATAAATTTTGTAAGCTTAGAAGATTGATTTATAAATTATGCAAGTTTAGAATATTGATTTATAAATTTTGTTATCGTTGTTACTAATTATTTGAAATTTTGTGCAGACGAGGCAGCAATGGACCTTGGACCAGTCACTGCTGATGTTCTTTACCTATAGGAGAAGCACCGATCTTCACAGATCGACTCGAGCCGGGTATGTATTTAAGAATTTGAATATTACAATTGTTTTTTCAGTTGAGTAATTATAGTTTATTTGCAAAATTGCAGAATCTTAGGGTGCTCGAGATAGTGGATCACTCACGATCATGTGACCAGTGGGTTCTCACGGATGCTTGTGCCACAGAGTACGTCAGTCGGGTAGGGTTTTTCACCCATTCTCAGATGACGTGGGTGAGATTGGATTGGCCCTTGTTGACGACTTTAATAAACAGGTGGAGGCCGAGACATTCACATTTCCTCTGCGCGTGGGGAAGATGACAGTTACACTGCGGGATATGGCGGCTCTTCTCGGCCTCAGAATAAACGGTCCAGCAGTTACAGTGTCAAATGATCGGAGTTGGGCCAGGGAGTGCAAGAGACTGTTGGGTGTCGCACCCAGCGGCTGATCTCTGAGGGGTGGGGTATTGAAGCTGATGTGGTTTCGACATCAGTTCACCTAGAATCTAGTGACATGTGCAGACCAAGTAGCGTGCATGTGGTTACATACTCAACATGCTCGGCACTACCTTATTCCCTGGGTTACTCCATGAACAAGGAACCGGTCAAATGGTTACCACTATTGGAGGACTTCGATACATGTGATGTCATGTCCTGGGGTAGTATTGCGCTCGCATTTTTGTACAGGGAGTTGTACAAAGTTGCAACGATGCAAACTACATAGTTTCGGGGACACAGCACACTCTTTCAGGTAATCTGAGTAAAATACCTTATTTATTCTTATTATGTATATGTTAGTGATTTAACACATCTTCGTTTTGTTTTCTCAGTTATAGTCTTAGAAAAGGCTGTCAGTTGCTCAACCCACCCTCAGACATCAGATGCAGCTTGATGGTCAGCTACCACTTATATGCAGGTAAATTCAGTATACTAAATTTAAGTAAATGTAAATATTTGAAATATTTTGTTCTAATTATATGGTGTGGTGCAGGCGGAATGTCGAAAGGACGTGGGACAACAATCCACAATGGTTGCTGCAATTATACAAAAATGGGCTAGATGTGCATGACCATAAGGCAGTGATCTGGGAGCCATACAATGTCGATACACTGCGGACTTTGCCACCGATCTGTAGTGAGGGTTCTCAGATATAGTGGGCAAGGACTTTACTGAGATGCTTCGAGATTGTGGAGATGTGTCTTCCGAATCGAATAATCCGTCAGTTCGATCTTAGACAGCATATCATTGATCCTGTCGAGCAGGTGGCCCATATAGATCGTGCAATCAAGCGCCGTTGTGATTGGAGTCAAGAGCTAAGCGTTTACATTAGTCGATGGGGTGAGCAAGCTAATGAGATTCAGAGCCAGAGTTCCCCCTAACACTACCCTCAGGATACATGATCTGGTATTGGGGGATCACTCGGTGCTGGATTAGACAGCATGTCGATGCGACGGACGGTTACCAGCCTGCTTTGTAAATAAGCAGGAGTGGTAATATCTCAACATAATCCTCATAAAATTTTCAATTTGTGATTTATTGATATGATTTTTTTTAAATTTATGATGCAGGTTGATGCATTGATCCATGTGGGGAACAAGATAAATGAGGCTTTGATGGACAAGACTCATAGAGTCTTAATACTTTAGAGAATGGCCACTTCTGTCAGGAGGATGGTTGGCAGGAGCCGATATGCACACCCATAGGTAGGGTTGGCTATCAGGGCGGGTCAACCTAATTCGACCCGCCCCGATTCACACTGTTATGGGGTTTAACCAGTATTCTTCTTGTATGGACACGGGTCCATACAAGTTGACCCGTCCCGTGTATACGAGACGGGTCAGATTCGTCTCGTGATGAATCGCGGGACGAATCGGATCGAACAAAATTTTCCTTTACCCCCTCATTTTTTTAAAATCCTATGTTATTATATATCTGTGAGGGGAAAATTAGTTTCGGACCCTATATTATTTTTATGTTTTTAACCCTCAACAACTCAAAAATTGTCGTTGTGAGAAATTAAAAATTTTCAAAAAATATTATAAGTAAAATCCGAGACGGATCCAACCCGTCTCGGCTAATACAAGTAGCGAATCGGGTCAAGGGACCCGATTCATTCCCCAATTATTGGATTCGTTACGAGACTGGTTCAACCGTCTCGTAACGGATTCGTTGGGCTAATGGGACGAATCGGGTTGATTCGTCCCATTAGCCATCCCTACCCATAGGTGCGCCGACACACAATGTTTGTACTTGACGTAAGCGACATCCACCAATGCAGGACGAGGCAGGACCTCATCCCATTGATAAGGAGGACGAGTCAGTTGATGGACAACGCACATGGCGTCGAGGAGCTGAGGAGGCTAGCCATCCTAGGTTGCCCTTGCATGTGGCCGTGGATGAGGACGAGTATCATGTGCATTATCATGTTTGCGATGATTTATTTTTACTTGTATTTAGATATTTTGAGAAATTTAAAAAAATCTTGAGAAAATTTGAGATATTTGGATATGGGTTGTGAAAGTTTGATATGATTTGATTTTTTGTCAAATTTTGAGATATTTGGATATGATTTGAGAAATTTTGATATGATATGAATTTGTTTTTTATATGTCAATATGCTCGAATATTTGTGATACGGGTTGTGATACTGTGATATTATTGTGTAATTGTGATTATTGTTTAAATTTTTGTGATATTATGAGATTTATATCGGTTGTAATAGTTGTGATACCGTATTCTAAGATTTGTGATGCTCATGATGATTGAGATACAAGTTGGGGAAATTTCTCCTGGGTTGGCAACCCCGGACGAAGGTAACTTAGAAAATTTGACTAAGTCAGCTTGGTCCGGGGTTACCAACCCTGGACGAACAATTTTTCTTTCTTTCTTTTTTGAACTTATGTTCGTCTGAGATTGATAACCCGAGATGAACAATTTTTCTTTTTTTTTGGTCTTTTTTGTCCAGGATTGACAACCCCGGACGAATAAAGTTCAAAATATAAGTCGTTTTGTCCGTCCAATGTTGTCAACCTCGGACGAACAAAAATAAAAATAAATGAAATATTTTGTTCACCGGTTTACCAACCCCGGACGAACAAAATCAAAACAAAAAAAATTATTTTGTTTGTTCGGGGTTGACAACCCCGAATGAACAAATACAGAGGAAAAATAATAATATGTTCGTCCAGGGATGGCAATCCTGGACGACCCAAAACTGAACTAGCCATGCGCGGGCACCACGCAGGCGAACCGCCCCACCGCCGAAGTGGCATGTCAGAAGTCTATTTTTGGAATTAATTTGGGGGAGATCGATTTTTGGGATTAATTATTTTTTAGGGATTTTTCAGAAAAAAGCCCAAAATTTTAATGGTTAACCATAATTCATGAATCCAGCTCCAGATATATGGAATACTACATGTTAGTCATGGTCCTAACATTACTTAGCCAATATCAACAAACCCCAGATATGCCCAATCATCAATTCCATCGCCTAAAACTTTTCTTCTTCTTCTTCTTTTCCATACACAAATTGGGGTGGGGTGGTGGTGGTGTGTGTGTGTGTGTGTGTGTGTGTGTGTGTGTGGGGGGGGGGGGGGGGGGGGGGGGGGGGGGGGGGGGGGGGGGGGGGGGGGGGGGGGGGGGTGGGGGGGGGGGGGTGGGGGGGGGGTGAGTGTGGGGCGTTGCTTTTTTTCTAAGTAAATACCAAGAACCTTCGCAGTTTGCAACAGAAAACAAGACATAAATCAGAGTATTGACGTTATACTTCTTAAAAATGAAGACCCCCAACAACAATTTCATTTTTTTCCCCCTTTTTTGAGCATGTAATTGGAAATTATGCGAAAAGAAATTTACCCATGACACCACTGACGACGCTGTGGACGGCGCAATTGTTCCAAATATCTTGACCCTAACTACGATTTCTTCGATCGTCGGCAGCCTTATAGGCTCTACCGTTGGTTTCACTACGGCAGCTGCTTCATTTAGAACCTCTTCGGTGTCTGAATCCGCGGCGGCCATTGAAGATTTAGCTCCAAGCAAAGAGATCATGCACTAAATTTTGGAAGCCAGGGGAAATTGAAGGGGAGAGGTTGAGAAAATGCAGCTCCTTTTTTGTTCCCCTATCTCCAAGCAACAAGAGAGATTTTAGAGGCAGAAGAGAGCTTGGGGTTTTGGGGAAGCTTAGGTTGCGAATGGGGCGGATCCAACTTTTGTCTAGATGCGGACCCAAGATTCCCGTGGACATGGGCACAACCCGCGATCGGACCGGAGCCCGATTATTTTTTTCATTTTCTTTTTCGGCCTTTTCTTACGTTTTTAAGTTTTACCGGTCTTTTATATATATATATATATAGAGAGAAATGTAAATAAGCTGACACAGGAGGCAACTCCCTCCTATGTCGCACTCAAAATCATATTCCCGAATGATTTTCAGATCCGACCGCACATTATCATCTTCATATTCTAAGATGTACACATATAAAAAATTAAGTGATTTGAAGTTTATTTACTCTATTTTCTTTGGGTTCAAACATTAACGATTTTTTAATAATAGAACAAAATGAAACGATTAAATCAATGAGTAAACGAACTTCAAATCACTTGATTTTTTATATGTGTATATCTTAAAATATGAAGATGATAATGTACGGTCGGATCTTGAAAATTCAATCAGGAAATATGATTTTTAGTGTGACATAGGAGGGAGTTGCCTCCTGTGTCAGCTGATTTACATTCTCTCATATATATATTATATATATATATATATATATATATATATATATATATATATATATATAATATATATAGTAGAGAGAGAAAAATGGATATCAGCCGGCGGGCTGAGAGTACTCTCTCAGCCTGCGGTGACGTGGCTCAATTTGTGACGTCACTGGCGTGCGGCCCGCTTTTAGGAAGAAGTTAAATTACCAAATACCCCTTTCGATAACTTTTCCTTATTGTTTATTATAATTTTTGCCGGATGCCTCACCCTCACTGGCCTGCTATAAAATATTACTTTATAGTTTAATTTTTTTTTTTGTATATAATATAGTCAGAGTCTTTGGTTGCAGTGTACATTTAAACTGCGACCTATGTCAGATTCTTTTTTTTGGTGTACATTTAAACTGCGACCTTAGTCAGATTCTTTGGTCGCAGTCGCCGTGGTGTTATTGATAAAGATGGCCAGCAATTGCAATTTAGGGTCGCATTACATGGACTGCGACGTAGGTCGCAGTACGTTAGGTAGATGTTTGCTTTATATTAACATGCATAGTCTCCAAGGTGGCACGCATTACATGTACTGCGACGTAGGTCGCAGTACGTTAGGTAGATGTTTCCTTTTTATATTTACATGCATAGCGACCAAGGTGGAAGTGTTATTTTTGCTATATCAGCCGCCAGCAACTGCGACCAAGGTCGCAGTTGATAAGCGCAGTCTTAAAAAAAATAATGCGTCCACGTGGCACGCATTACAGAAACTGCGACCAACGTCGCAGTGTTGTTTTGGGATATAGTCATTTTTTTTTAAATCTAAATGAAAAATGAAAAGTTTTTGCTGAGGGTCGCGACCTGGAGTCACTTCGTGAGACGCGGCCTGTCATAAAGATTTTATGAGATCTTTTAACGTCAACTCTACATCGACGAACCCGCACCATTCGTTGTTTCCCGAAGCTGCTGTCCACTCGTCTGTTCTTCATTGGGTTTATGCGTTAATGTCTTTTAATGCCAAACCGGCGCTGGTGGTTGGACACCACCACACCAGCGCCGGTTTGGCATTAAAAGACCACCAGCGCCGGTTTTGAATTAATGAACTATTAATTAGGGTTATTATGGCCTGCCTATAAATAGGGCTCACCCTCTCCTTTTTTAAACGGCCCATACTTAGTTTTCTTTCGAGAGCAATTGCTCTGAGAATTCCAGCTTTCTTGAGAGACTCTAACAGGCTCCTGCCTCCATGGATGAAGATGACCCCATGGACGAAGATGACCCAGAGCTTGATTGTCCTTTTTTTTTCAGGTTCGCTGGGCCACTGGAGAATATTTTTGTCCGGCGAACTTGATCGATGTTCGTGTACAAGGGATTTAGTCGTGGTCCTCGTCAGTGTACAAGAGATTTAGTCGTGTCAAGACGAGGACCTAACCCTCACCGAGATCTGCTCTCCCATCTGGGTTTGGATGGTCAGAGTGGGTATGGCGGCGGGGGTTGTGGTGGATATAGTGGTGGGTAGCATACCCTGTGCGGTCTCAACTCCTTCTCTCTCACCCCAGAAGTGTCATCGAGGCTTTCTGACGAAGAGATGTTCATCACCGAAGGGTTTCTGCTGCCACCAGACCTGTATACCACCACTGTTCGTGGTCCTCGCAATCCACAGTTTTTTAATACACGAGGACCTCAATAACACCACTGCTCTTAGTCAACAAGGGCTCTTTTTTTTATGTTTAGTCTTCTTGATGTCGTTTTTTTGTAACACTCAATCTTATTGTATAAGTAAGAGATCGATTTTTGTATCATTTTCATATTCATGGAGTTAAATGCCTGGACATAAATAAAAATACGTCAATAACACCAATGCTCTTTAGTCAACAAGTACTCTTTTTTTTGTAGTCTTTCTTGTACTCCTGTATTGTAACACTCAATCTTATTGTATAAGAGAGCGTTTTGTATCATTTTTACATGCGTGGATATAAATGACTGACATAAATAAAAAACATATTTATTTTTTTAATAAACTTCGATCTTTTTTTGGTCGCAGTCATGCATTTTCAAACAAAACAACTTGGACCAGAGACGACACTGCACTGCGACCAACGTCGCGTAAGCCTATAGTGCAAACAGAAACAACTGCCAGCAAAGACTGCGACTAAGCAACTGCTGCGTTTGACGTGTCACCTCGTCGTAGTGTTGTTGTTGATTAATAATAAAAACCAGCAACTGTGATCAAGTTTGCAGATTATTTTTTTTTAAGACTGCGCCCATCAACTGCGACCAAGGTCGCAGTGTATTTTATTAAGACTACGGTCAGAAACTGCGACCAAGGTCGCAGTGTTGTTGATTTACAGTAAAAACCAACAACTGCGACCAAGGGTAGCAGTGTTCTTGTTGATTTAAGCTACGGTCATCAACTGCGAGCAAGGTCGCCGTGTTTTTTTTGTGATTAAGCTACGGTCACCAACTGCGACCAAGGTCGCAGTATTTTTTTTGTTGATTAAGAAAAAAGACCAGCAACTGCGACCAAGGTCGCAGTGTTGTTGATTTAGAGTAAAGACCAACAACTGCGACCAAAGGTCGTTGTGTATTTTATTAAGACTACGATCATCAACTGCGACCAAGGTCGTCGTGTTTTTTTGTTGATTAAGAATAAAACGAGGAACTGCGACCAAGGTCGCTGTGTTGTTGATTAAGTCTAAAGACCAGTAACTGCGACCAATGTCGCAGTGTATTTTAAATAATAAAACTACGGTCATCAACTGCGACTAAGGTGTACCAAAATATATTTAAAAAAGAGATTTAAAACAAGATTTCGTCACATTTAACTTTGGAAAACATATTTATATATATTTAAAAAAAGTAACAAAATACATTTTTTTTTAAACTTCTATTTCTCGTCATCACACCATCGTAATCAGATTCGTCGTCAAGAGTCATGTTTTCGTCTTCCTTATTGGGAAAAAATAACTTAGTATGTTTTTAATCCTTTGCTCATGACCCTTTATATATTTTTAATCCCGGAATTCCAAAAGTTTTAGCTCTCGGACCACGTGAATATCTCTCAAATATATTTCTACCTTTTCAAAAAATTGTATACTTCCTAGGTGACTGTTCAGTTATCCAAAACAGTTAAAATGTTAATACACTATAATTTGAATTATAATGAACTTCAAAACAGTTCATTATTGCGACCATAGTCGCATTGGGAACTGATAAATGTTTAAGTAAATTGTGTTTTTTTTTTACTTTTTCAAGGGTAGTAGTCGCAGTCGTCATATAAAAGGGGTATTTTTGTCAATTTGTTTCACGATTGTTTAGGCGGGATTTTTTTATTTTTTGGCGCCAACACTCTGCGACCGATGTGCGGCGGTGATGTAGCCACGTCCGCAGGCTGAGAAACTCTCTCAGCCTGCAGGCTGAGTTACAGTAACCCCATATATATATATTATATTATATATATTATATATATATATTATATATATATATATATATATATATATATTATATATATATATATAAGGGTTACTGTACCTCAGCTCAGCTGAGAGAGCTTCTCAGCCCGCGGTAACGTGGCTGAATATATGTCACAGATTGGCGCGCAGAGTGTAGGCGCCAAAAAAAAACAAAAAAATCCCGCCTAAACATTCGTGAATCAAATGACAAAATACCCCTTTTTTACTTCTACTGCCATAAACTCATCCACAACAAAATTACCTAAAATAATTTTCAGTTGAATATAACTACAGTTATAAAATTCGTAATTCTACTACATCGAAATATAATAGAAAAAAATTGGATGAACATAATGTGAAATAACAGAAGCATTGAAAAGTAAAAAAAACATGTTTGAAACATAAAAAAAACATGATATCCTTCAGCACTCCGACGACAGAAGCTATCTTTTTTCACATGCCTTCTGTAACAGAATTCTCACCGTTTTATAAATTCCGCAATCATAGTCGCAGTCATAAATAATAAAACTTTCAATCATTGCGACCATGGTCGCAGACTTATACAAAATAACTTTCAATTTTAAATGATGACTGCGACACTAGTCGCAGTCATAGTATAACAAAAACTTTTTTATATCACGTATGCGACCATAGTCGCATTCCTTATAACATAAAAAATAACAGACGATAGTCATAGTATAACAAAAACTTTTTTATATCACGTATGCAACCATAGTCGCATTCCTTATAACATAAAAAATAACAGACGAAAACATGTTATCGTACAGCACTGCGACCTCCTTCAGCACTGCGATCAAAGTCGCAATCTTTTTTCGCATGCCTTATGTAAAAGATTTTTTATAATTTTACAAGATAGTTTAGCCATGCGACCCTGGGATCAGTTCGCGTATATCACATCTTATAAAAATACTATATTAATTACACTGAATTTAATGAAGTAATTATAATCTATCTACCGTGATACAGCAACAGTCTAGAAAAAAGAGATGCACTAATGTTAATCACGATAAAAGAAGATGTGCAGCATACGTAATCTAAAGATATAGCAAAACATTCTATAACAAGTTTATTTGTACTTCACGTAATAAACCTCTGAAAAAAAGGAACTCTTCGGATTCTCCAGCCATAACTCTTCAATTAAATATTTAATTTTTTTACCACTGCTAACCATACTCAGCCGTCACCTATAACAATTTATTACTATTCATGTTCTTTCACATTATTGACCTTTATATAGTGCTTGTACTAATATATTACCTCATATCTAAAAACTATATTTTTGCTCCTTTTCAATTTGATTTCAAAAACTTCCAGAAAAACAATTCATTCTTGAATCATGTCTTCCCCATCTTCTTCCTCTGAACACTCAGAATTCAACTTCAATCAATCTCCCACCGGTCCTCTTTCTTCAGGTATTCTAGTGAATCTGATACCAGTCTGGACTTCACTCCTTTTGACTATATCACTACATCAAATAATATTTTAATTGATCCTCCTATTCATGATGATGATGAAGTTTTCATGTGGGTTAGTGAGGAGGACATTATTCCTCTGCCACTTGACGGAGGCATGCTTGATGAAAGCATGTCCTCTGATGCTATAGGCTCACTTTCTCGCAACGGATCAGACGAAGAGCTTGATAGAGACGATCCATTCTGGAGTTTATCGATGAACCAAAAAAACTTCAAAAATAGGAAGATGATGAGAAAATAAGTGATGAACAGGAAGACCAGGAGAATGAAGAAGACGAATCTGCTTATGATGGTGATGATGACGAGATTAGGATTTCCTGATCTTCTGATATTCAACGTTATTTTGTCTTCTCTAAAAGCTTTTAATGCTCTTTTTTTGTAAGGTCTCTTTCTCACCATATTATTTATAAATAAAATTTACTTCTATCTGTAAAATAATCCTTCACATTTTTTAAATACATATAAAGTATATCGTATAGGTATTAATTATGCATTTATCTGAGATAATGGTCGCAGTACTCATATAATAATTACATATGAAACTGCGACCACGGTCGCTGTCCAGTCATAAACAGTTTGATCGTTTTGCATTCAATAAAGTTATAAACAGCTACCATAGTCGCAGTCCAAAAATAAATTATATAAACAAATAATACTGCGAACATCATCGCAATCCTCTCAAATCAGTAAATTTTACTGTATATTTCACTGTATATCACAAATTAGAAAATTGCGACCGCTGTTCTTAAACACTGCGACCATAGTTGCAGTCCTACTTCGCATGCAATAAGTTAAAGTGAAGATCAAACATATAAAACCATACGTAAACTGCGACTATTTATAGTCCTTAGACACTGTTATTACATTTAACTTAGCAAAAAAAATCGCCCAAAAAAATGCCGTCGTGAGTACTATGACCATAGTCGCAGTCCTTGATCGCATGCTATACGTAAAAACCATTTAATAGTTCATAGGCGGATCAGACAACAGTCACAATGAAGAACAAAAATATATAAAATAATACGTAAACTGCGATTAAACTATCAGTTATTAGTCACCGTTATTACATTTAACCAAGCAAAAAAAAACGTCCACGACTTGCTCTCGTTAAGCACTGCGATCATAGTCGCAGTCCTTGTCCGAATTCAATATGTAAAAAAATAATAATTTATACATTACATGCGAAAAAAAGTAAACTACGACTATGTTAAAAAATCATTAAATTTCAAATTAGATAACAAAAAAATAATAAATAAGCATTCAAATTAGTTTCGTGATTTGATAAAAAAATGTTTGCAGTTTGGCCGCAGTTATAAAAGATAATTATGACAAAATTGAGTAACGTCAGCAAATATAAAAATATAATAAACTATACAGATCTACTGTCTTTTACAGCAGGGCTATTTAGTAATTTCAACTATTTCGATAGGCGGGTCGTCCTTTCTAGTGTGACTAATAATGTACCACGTCACCGCAGGCTGAGAGGGTCTCTCAGCCGTCGGCTGATATACATTTTTCTCATATATATATATATATATATATATATATATATATATATATATATATATATAATATATATATATATATTATATATATATATATATATATATATATATATATATATATATATATATATATATATATATATATAGGGGGTTACTGTACCTCAGCCTACGGCTGAGAGAATTTCTCAGCCGGCGGTGACATGGCTGAATATATGCCACATATCGGTCGCAGAGTGTAGACACCAAAAAAATCAAAAATCCTCCTAAAGAATCGTCAATCAAATTTACTAAAATACCCCTCTTTTACTTCTAAACTAGCAAAAACTCATCCACAACAAAATTTTACCTTAAAAATTTGTAATTAACAAAGATTTTCTGTTGAATATATCTACAGTTATAAAATTCCTAATTCTACTACATCGAAATTATAATAGAAAAAATTGGATCAAGATAATGTGAAATAAACAGCAGCAGTGAAAAGTAAAAACATGCTTGAAACATAAAAAAACTGTTATTTTTTATATAATTTTTTTATTATTTTATTTCTTGTTATTTTCAATTGATTTTTCTATTACAAATCTACAGTGTAAAAAAAATAATGAAATACAATGGTTAATTATTTTGCAGATATTTTATAAATCAGATATTCTCGTAACTGCAACAATATTTATTTATATCACGACTACGACCCCGCATTCCTTATTCGCATAAAATATAAAGACGAAACATGATATCGTTCAGCACTGCGACGACAGACGCTGTTTTTTTTCACATGCCTTATGTAACAGAATTTTGATCGTTTTACAAAGTCTGCGATCATAGTCACAGTCATAGTATAACAAAACTTTCGAACACTGCGACCATGGTCGCAGACTTAATATAATATAACTTTCAATTTTTATCACGACTGCGACCCTAGTCACAGTCATAATATAAAAAAACTTTCGAACACTGCGACCATGATCGCAGACTTAATATATAACTTTTAATTTTATACACGACTATGACCCTAGTCGCAGTCATAGTATAACAAATTTCGATCATTGCGACCATAGTCGCAGACTTAATATAATATAACTTTCAATTTTATATCACGACTGCGACCCTGGTCGCATTCCTGATTCGCATAAAAAATAACAGACTATCGTTCAGCACTGCGACCACAGTCGCTGTCTTTTTTCGCATGCCTTATGTAACAGATTTTTTGATCATTTTTACAAAGTAGATTAGCCTGCGACCATGAGATCAGTCCGCATATATCACATCTTATAAAATACTATATTAATTACTCTGAATTAAATGTAATTAATATTCTATCTACCGTGATACAGCAACAGTCTCAAAAAAAGAGATGCACTAATATTAATCTCGATAAAGGAAAAATGTGCACCATACATAATATAAAGATATAGAAAAAATATTCTATAAAAAGTTAATTTGTAGTTCACGTAATAAACTCTGGGAAAAAAAGGAACTCTTCGGATTCTCCCGTCATAACTCTTCAATTAAACATTAACTTCTTTTTACCACTTCTTCGAATACTCAAACCGTCACCTATAACAATTATTATTACTATTCATGTTCTTTCACATTATTGACCTTTTTATAGTGCTTGTAACTAATATATTATCTCATATGTAAAAATGATATTTGTGCTCTTCCTTTTCAATTTGATTTCAAAACTTTCAGAAAATAATTTATTCTTGAATCATGTCTTCCCCATCTTCTTCCTCTGAACACTCAGATTTTAACTTCAATCATTCTCCTACCGATTCTCTTTCTTCAGGGTATTCTAGTGAATCTGATACCAGTTTGGACTTCACTCCTTTTGACTATCTCACTACATCAAATAATATTTTATCTGATCCTCCTCTTTATGAGGATGATGAAGTTTTCATGGAGCTTAGTGAGGAGGAACTTATTCCTCTGCCACTTTATAGAGACATGCTTGATGAAAGTATGTCCTCTGATGCTGGAGGCTCGCTTTCTTTGAGCATATCTTTAACAGGTTCTTTTTGATACAGATCGGACGAAGAGCTTGATAGAGACCGTCCATTCTGAGAGTTTTCGATGAACCAAAGCACCCTCAAAAGAGGGAGAAATTGAGAAGTACTGTGAGCTGGACGATGAGGAAATAAGTGATGAACAAGAAGACGGAGAATGAAGATGACGAATCTGCTTATGATGATGATGACGACGAGGATTAGGATTTCCTGATCTTCTGATATTCAACGTTATTTTGTCTTCTTTTAAGAGCTTTTAATGTTCTTTTTTCATAAGGTCTCTTTCTGACCATATTATGTTATAAATAAAATTTACTTCTATCTGTAAAAATATCTTTCATATTTTAAAATACTTATAAAGTATCGTATAGTTATTATTTCAGCATCTTATCTGCGATAATGGTCGCAGTACTCAGATAATAATTACATATAAAACTGCGACCACGGTCACTGTCCAGTCATATAGTTTGATCATTTTGCATTCAATAAAGTTAAAAACAGCTACCATGGTCGCAATCTAAAATTAAACTATATGAACAAATAATACTGCCAACATGATCGCAATCCTCTCAAATCAGTATATTTCACTGTATATCACAAATTAGAAAACTGCGACTGCTGTCCTTAAGCACTGCGACCATAGTCGCAGTCCTTGTTCACATGCAATATGTAAAAAAATTGTAATTTATAGGCGGCTGAGACAACAGTTACAGTGAAGAGCAAATATATAAAATCATACGTAAACTGCGACTATATATCACTCCTTAGTCACCGTTATTACATTTAACTTAGCAAAAAAATCATCCACAAAAGCTGTCGTAAGCACTGCGACCATAGTCGCAGTCCTTGATCTCATGCAATATGTAAAAAATAATTTAATAGTTTATAGGCGGCTAAGACAACAGTCACAGTAAAGAACAAATATATAAAATAATACGTAACTGCGACTATAGTATCAGTTCTTAGTCACCGTTATTACATTTAACCTGGCAAAAAAATATCCACGACATGCGCTCGTTAAGCACTGCGATCATTGTCGCGTCCTTATTCGCATTCAATATGAAAAAATAATAATAATAATTTATACATTACATGCGAAAAAAGTAAACTGCGACTATATTCGAAATCAGTAAAATTCTTACAGATCATATCATAAAATCTACAAATTAAATAATTGTAGATTTTTAAAATATATAATATCTGCGTAAAAAAATTTAATAAAGAAGCATTCAAATTTGTTTTCGTGATTTGTTAAAGTTGGTCGCAGTTTGGTCGCAGTTATAAAAGATATTGTGACAATATTGACTAATGTCAGAAATATAAAAAAATAATAACATACAGATTCACTATCTTTTACCGCAGGGGCATTTAGTAATTTTACTGTTTCAATAGGCGGGTCGTCCTTCCTAGTGTGGCTAATAATGTGTCACGTCACCGCAGGCTGAGAGGGTCTCTCAGCCGTCGGCTGATATACATATTTCTTATATATATATATATATATATATATATATATATATATATATATATATATATATATATATATATAAATTAAGTAAAACTTGGTAAAATAAGTCATCTTCAAGAGTATTATTACACTTCATGCCCAAATTTGGTTTATATAATTTAATTTAAATTCTATATAGCTTCTTGACTACAAGTTTGTTTTTTAATTCGACTATGATTGGTGTGACTGAAAAATATATGAGACGACAGTAATACAGTCAATGTAAAAAAAACAAATTTTCTAGACACTTTCACAATGGTGAGATATAAAGAAATATTTGTTAGGTGCAGGAATCGATCTGATAACTAATCACCAACCTAATTGTCCAGGTCGGTGAATATCAGGTGGGAGTTTTTCGTTCAGTAGAATGTTACTTAATTACAGAATCACTTTCCAATTATCTTTCTTGGTTAAACACCAATTAGACTAGTATTAGTCAGTCTCAATATATTGTACTATTGATGACCATAAATATTTCAGTATAACTCTTATATAAAGAATATTAGTTCACTTATACAACAATTGGAGTGAGGTACACATGTAGCGAATCTCCTTAAGATAATTACATCCGCTGCGGTGCTAACGGGTTACTAGACGCTAGTCTCCTAAGATACAACACTCCTTCATGGTATTTGGATAGAACTACTAAATCACTGTACAGTCGAATTGTAATTAATCAGTACCTTCATAGGATTTCAATGCAGCAGAACGAAGACAAATTTCAGGGAGAATATTTGTCTTAACTTTGGAGGATTATCCACTGGAGAGAAATGAGGAAGAGAAGAATTAATATCTTAGGAAGACAGAGATTCAACAACAATTCTATATAAGAATATGTTGATATTTTAAGCCTTCTTTCAAAACAAATCTCTTCAGATTTTTCTTACAAAAATCTGAATTTCAGACTGACTCTCATTCTGTAAGAAGGAAGAGAAGATGTTTTTGCTTTCGCTGTGTTTTAATGCACTGAGAGGAGCGCTAACCCGTTGGAGGGCAGAAAAGTTCAGGGATGATTGCGACGGTTCCTATCTGAACCGTTGCAACTGTTCTAGATAGGAACCGTTGCAACAGTTCCTTCCAACCGTTGCAACGCATTGGGTCGGGTCGAGACTCGCCGTAGCACCAAACCCGTGTGGTCCAGTTCAAAAAGAACCAGGCCGAGTGGCACCCGCACCTACTCCCATGCCCGTACCCTGAGCCCCCATCCCCGGCCCCGCCCGGGCCCCGGCGCAGGGCGGCGGCGCCGGCGCCCGCGGGCATGCTTTCCTCCAATCGCGCGAGAAAACTCCAAGTAGTCAAAGGGCAAGCCCTTTGTTGCTATTTTCCTCTATTTATACACTTCAGTTGTCCATCCCATATCCAATGTGGGATTAAATGCTTTTAACTATCTTTAGTCTCCTTTAACTTGAATTAGGCAAACTTTAAACTTGAATATCTCATTCATTCTAAAACGGATTAAACATGTAAATATACCACTTTCATCCTCAATGGAAGGAGAACACGCTCTAACCAATATTCGGTTGATTCTATCAACGAATCTCGCCTCAATTTAGCTCAAAGATTCATATTTTAATTCTTCATTTTCCCAATAATCCCCCATAATGAATAGAGATTCAAGGATTGACACACAAAGAGTGTGACTATATAGTAAAAGGTACTTTAAAAAAGAAACTGCACTGGATAGGTGAAGTAGGTCTTGAACCTTTCATAGCGAAAACTTTATCGAACTTACTGGCTAATCAGTGAACTAAGTCTTGAACTGTCAGTTGTTGTTGTAAGGCACGTCAACAAGCTTCACACAATAACTTTTCAAAATCAACTTTGGTTCTCGATTGTGTCTATTTTGACCCTGAACATTCTTAGTTTCAGAGAGTATGTTTAGAGAATAACAACCTCCATAGAAATTTCTCAAAGAGCCGACCTAGCTCTATACTCACATAGGTAATCGTCCTATTAAGAGTAGTTTACTCTACCCCACTTGTAATAATAAGATATAGGCATCATTAAAAATATTAAGCTTATCCTTAATTCACTTTTAGAATACACTTGGGTTCACCACAGGAATAGATTGGAGTCAAGCTCCTAAGTGCTTACTCGCAGAGTCAATTATAACTAATATTTCTTCTTGAATTAGTCTGCAGGATCTTCAGTCGCTAAGTGAACTTTCCATTAAGTTGACTCGGTAAGGTTGGGCTTTTAGACCCATTTCTCTCGATGCGCAGTTTATACGCTCTCCACTTAAACCTTTAGTAAATAGATCCGCTAAATTATCTTTTAACGATACAAAGTCAATAGAGATAATTTCATTTGAGAGCAACTGTTTAACGGTATTATGTCTGCAATGAATATGTCTAGACCTACCGTTATATATAAAATTTTTTGCCCTAGATATCGCTGTTTGATTAGTAGTGAATGCATATAGCGAGCACTGGCTTTTGTCATAATGGTATATCTTTCAAAAATTGTCGAAGCCTCTACTTCTTCTCCAGCCTTGTCTCAGGGTATGAATTCCGATTCATTGTGGAATGGGCAATACAAATTTGTTTGGAAGATTATCAAGATACTGCTGCTCCTCCAAGAGTAAATACGTATCCGCTAGTTGATTTTTATTCCTAAGAATCTGCAATCCAATTAGCATCACTGTATCCTTCAAGTATAAGTGGATACTGTCAATATCTCAAGGCATATTCATTGTTATGTGATATGTAACGTAATACTCGTAGTAAAGCAATCTAATGATCATCACTAGGGTTATTAGTGTATCTGCTTTATTTGGTTACAACATAAGCAATATTGGGTCTAGTGAAATTCATTAAATACATTAGACTTTCGATAATCTGAGTATAGTTAGACTTTCGATAATCTGAGTATACTCTAACTATCGTACTCTAGTTTCTGTATTCTTGTGAAGGTGAATGTGTGGGAGAAAGGAATTTATATTCTTTTATATCCCATGATCTTTGAATCTTTTTATCATCTTATCCACGTAATGAGATTGAGATAGACTGATTTCATCTGGTGTTTTAGTGATTTTAATTCCTAAAATTACATCAGCAACCCCCAGATCCTTAATATCAAAATAATCGGATAACATTCTTTTAGTGGACATAATAACTTCAATATTAGTCCCAAGTATCAGCATGTCATCTACATATAGACAAACAATGATACATGCATTTTTAACTGTTTTAGTATATACACACTTATCGCATTCATTGATAGTGAATTCATCTTTGATCATGACACTATCGAATTTCATATGCCATTATTTTAGAGCTTGCTTTAGACCGTATAAGAATTTTACAATTAACACACTTTGTGTTCTTGACTCTTGACTATAAATTCTTCAAATTGCTCCACATATATTTTTTCATTTAATTCACCATTGAAGAATGCAGTCTTGACATCCATTTAATGGATATCTAAATTGTGCAATACTGCAATCATAATTAACATATGAATGAAAGTTATTCTTATTACTGGTGAATAAGTATCGAAATAGTCAAGCTCTTCTTTTTGTCGATAATCCTTGACTACCAATCTAGCCTTGTACTTATCGATAGTTCCATCGGGTTTTAATTTTTTTTAAAATCCACTAACTCCAATTGGTTTACTGCCAAGAGGTAAGTTGGCCAATTCTCAAGTATGATTACTTAGGATGGATTTTATTTCTCTATTTATAGCTTCTTTTCACATTTGTACTTCTGGGGTTGACATAACCTCTTTAAATATTTGAGGCTCACTTTAATAGCATATGCTATGAAATTCGGACCAAATGATTTTGAGATTCTTGATCTCTAACTTCTCCTTGACTCAACTTTCAGATTACCAATTGGTTCATTGAGACTTTCGTCCCTGAACGCTATCTCATGTGTTATTTTCCTAAAAGCCTTCTCTTCTTCCCGTTTGTATAAAAGATATCTTCAAATAACACAATATCTCTAGATTCGATAATCATATTTACATGAATATCTAGTATTTCTGATTTATGTACCAGAAATCTATAAGCACTGCTATTCAAGGCATAACCTATGAATAGGCAGTCCATTATTTTTGCTCCCAACTTAGTCTTTTTAGATAGTGGTGCTACAACCTTTGGAAGGCACCCTCATATTTTGAGATAACGGTAGGAGGTGTCTTTCCATACCATAACTCAAATGGTAGAAGACCACTTTCTTATGGGGTACTCTGT
Organism: Agave tequilana; assembly: GCA_038442645.1. Lineage (NCBI taxonomy): Eukaryota > Viridiplantae > Streptophyta > Magnoliopsida > Asparagales > Asparagaceae > Agave > Agave tequilana. Next base: position 22,807 of record JAVJIF010003252.1, on the reverse strand, counting down.
TTAAAATATAATTTACAGTTAATAGAACTTTCCCCCAAGTTCTGTGGAGCTCCAGAGCTTACGAGCATGGAATTGACTATCTCTTTTAAAGTTCTATTCTTTCGTTCAGCAATCCCATTTTTCTGAGAAGTATATGGTGCCGTAGTTTGATGGATTATACCAAATTTATCACAAGCTCATAAATTCATTTGATTCATATTCTCCACCTCGATTGGATTTTAGAATCTTTATATTCTTGTTGAGTTGATTCTCAACTTCGGCTTTATATGTTAGAAACATATTCATTGTCTCATCCTTACAATTTAGAAGATATACATAACAGTATCTTATATAGTCATCAATAAAAGTAATAAAATAATTTTTTTCGCCTCTTGTTGGCACAAATTTCCAGTCACACAAGTCTCTATAAATTAACCTTAAAGGTTCTGTATTTGATCAATTGAGTAAAATAAACTTTTTGCGAACTTGGCTTCAACAAATCTCACACTTGTGAATTTCTTCCAAGTTGAATTTACGAATATATCTTATTAGACAAGTTTTGTAAGGACTTATAATTTACATGTCCTAATCAGCATGCCATAAAATAGGAGACTCAAGCAAATAAATAGAAGATTTTCTTTATTTATGAGCTTTGGATACAGATACACGGACCTTTTGTCCACTACAGCAACATTAGCCTTAAATAGGCCATCAAAAAGATAACCCTTACCAACATACATCCACCCCTTAGTAAGTACAAAACTTATCTGATTCGAAAACCATTCTAAAGCCTTTCTTACTAAGGATTGATCCAGAGATCAAGTTCTTGCGGATATCTGAAACATGTAGTATATCGTTCAGAGTGAGCTCCTTCCCAGATGTTCACTTCAGGATGACCTTTCCTTTTTTCTCAACCTTGGAGACGGCTGAGTTGCCTATGAAGAGTTGCTCATCTTACTCTAGTTTTTTTTATATTCAGAGAATAATAAATTCTCAGAGCAGATGTGCCGAGTAGCCCCAGTGTCTACCCACCAATTCTTATTGTTGGTTGTCAGATTCACTTCTAACACCACAACTGATAGGTTTGGCGACTCATGGTCGGTCAGGTTTGCCTGTGGATTGTCCTTATTTTCTTTTTTGGGATGACTGCGATATTCATTCGCCTTATGTCCCACTTTGTTGTAGATGTAGTAAGTTCTCTTGAAGCGCTTGTTCTTACCTTCTTGGTCCTTATCTCTGTACCCCTGGGTAGTTTTCTTCTGCTTCAGGCCTTTGGAAGTAAACGCTTTCCCCTATGAGTCTTCGATCACACCTTGGATTCATAGGAGTTCTTCTTGCTCTTTTTCTTGGACTTACGGTTGTCCTCTTCAATCCAAAGCCTCACAATAAGATCTTCTAATTTTAGCTCCTTGCGCTTATGCTTCAGGTAGTTCTTGAAATCTCTCCATATAGGTAAGAGTTTCTCCAGGATAGTAGCAACCTGAAAAGTTTCAGATAGAATCATATCTTCAACCTCTATCTCATGTAAGATAAGCTGGAATTCTTGTACCTGATGATCATAGTCTTATTGTCCACTATTTTTATACTCCAAAAATCATCCCACGATGAACTTTTTGCTATCGGCATCCTCAATCTTATACTTCTTATCAAGACTGGCTCATAACTTCTTTACCGTTGTGATAGGACTGTAGATATTATAAAGAGAGTCATCCAGCCCATTTAGGATATAGTTTCGGCAAAAAAAGTCACCTTGCGCCCATACATCAACTGTAAGGACTGAGTTCCGATCAGTACCAGGTTCCGATGGATCCTCTTGCTGGAATTTAGCCAAATGCAGAGTGATCAAGTAGAAGGCATCTTCTGTTGCGACCTCTTGAATTCAGTGCCATCAAATTTTTCTGGCTTCTTTGGCTTCGGATTAGGAAGTGGAGCATGCACCTATGTCTAAATTTGCATGTTTGGTGCCTGTCTTGATTAGTCTCAAATATCTTCTGTAATTCAAACAGAACAGAAGTAACTTCAAGAACGAATAATTATCTTAAGATTGTTAGGTGCAGGAATCGATCTGACAACTAATCAATGTCACTGATCTAATTGGCCAGGTCGGTGAATATCAGGTGGGAGGTTTTCCGTTCAGTAGACCATTTTTAATTACAGAACCACCTTTCAATTACCTTCCTTAGTTAACACCAATTAGACTAGTATTAGTCAGTCTCAATATACTGTAATATTTATGAGCATAAATATTTTAGTATAACCCTTGTATAAAGAATGTTAATTCACTTATACAATAATTGGAGTGAGGTACACATGTAGCAAATCTCCTTAAGATAATTACGTCCCCCGCTTCGATGCTAATGGGTTACTGGATGCTGGTCTCCTAAGATACAACACTCCTTCACGGTATTTAGATAGCACTACCAAATCACTGTATGATCGAACCGTAGTTAATCAGTACCTTCATAGGATTTCAATGCAGCATGACGAAGACAAATTTCAGGGAGAATATTTGTCTTAACTTTGGAAAAGTATCCACTGAAGAGAAAGGAGGGAGAGAAGAATTAATGTCTTAGAAAGACAGAGATTCAGATAATAATTCTATTTAAGAATCCATTGAATTTTCGAAGCCTTTTTTCAGAACAAATCTCTTCAAATTTTTCTTACAAAAATCTGAATTTCAGACTGGAATTCTATAAGGAGGAAGAGAAGATGTTTAATCCACAGAGAGGAGCGCTAAGTAGCGCTCCTAGGAACCCATTGAAGGGTAGAACCGTTCTACCGTCCAGGGACAGTGCGAGGGTAGCGGAGCCGGTAGGGTCGAGACCCGCTGTGCACCAAACCCGTGTGGCCTGGTTTAAAAAGAATGCCCCAGTGCTGGGCGGCGACGTGCGCGCGCGTGTGAGCATGTTTTCCCCCAATCACGCACGAAAACCCCAAATAAGAAAAGGGCACGCCCTTTGTCCCCATTTCCCTCTATTTATACACTTCAATTATCCATCCCATATCCAATGTGGAATTAAATGCTTTTAACTATTTTTAGTCTACTTTAGCTTTTGAATTAGGTAAACTTTAGACTTGAATATCTCACTCATTCTAAAACAGAATTAACATGTAAATATACCACGTTCATCCCCAATGGAAGGAAAACACACTCCAACCATTATCCGGTTGATTCTATCAACGGATCTCGCCTTAATTCAGCTCAAAAATTCCTGTTTTAATTCTTCGTTTTCCCAACAATATCTAGTTTATTCATTCAAAGAAAAAAGAAAAAGAAAAGGACTTGGTGTCGCGTAATGTACATACTATTTGATCCCAAATCCGTAAGTGAAATAATTGGTCCTTCCTTTGAGCACCCAGAAAAATATGATGAAGTTTTTTCATACCAAAAGTTAATTAATCCTTGATCTCATTCCTTAAAACAATTATAAGACTGAATACCCTTCAATTTCTTTGTGAAATATAGAGTTCTCCCCAAATTTATTTCTCAAACTCCCGCATCCTCCTTGCCCTTACAAATCTCAAGATCCAATATTTCAAGGGATAAAACTTCTTTTTCTTACCAGACAAGTGAAGTGTGTCACCTGTTTCGTTACCGAAAAGATAATAAAATCATGAAACAGAACTCACAAAAACAAGTAAGGAATTAAAGTACCATTTAGATTTCAGATACTTAATGCCAAAAGATCGTAACACGACCATAAAAGAAACTTCATTGATTTTGACAATATTCAATCACACACCAATGTAAATAAATAGAAACCCTAGAACAAGACCAAACAGACATTCATACCCTCAGAACACACGCGAAGTTAACGCAGACGAACATCGACATGGATCCTGAAAACGAAGCTGACACAGAACAAACATCAAACAATGCTGATCGCTGGGATCTCAGAAATTAAACAGATTCGGATCCAGAATCCGCGAGGGCTCATTGTCCATGTAGGGCTGGACCATCCTTCCACTGCCATTGATTCCAAGCACCAACTGCTCGTTTGCAACGGGCACCGCCGCCGTCGCAGTCGTCTCTTTCGCGTTGCCAGCCACCTCGTACAGCGCCCTGAGCCTCATGTCGATGAAGTACGACAGGTTGACTGCATCCTCCATGCCGATATCGTAGAAACTGCGACCGTCCATGATCTCGTACAACAGCACCGCCATCTCCAGCTCGCGGACCTCGCGCTCCTGCTTCTGGAGCTGCTCCACGTGCTTGCGAAGCCGCTGCTGGAGGAACCCTTCTTGGCTCATCGTCTTCTTGGATTGCTCCGGCGCCGGGAGCTCCCGAAACCGCTGCAAGATCCGGCGGGCCTCGGGCTCAGAGGGCCACACCTCGGGCTTGGCCTCGTGGGGCCCGTAGATCACGATGCAGGCCTGAACGCCGCAGAGGGTGGAAAGCTCACTGACCTTCTTGATCAGGCTGCAACGACGCTTCTTGAAGGTGATGCGGCGGAGAGCATCATTGGCGATGTAGGCAAGGGTCACCTTCTTTCTCGCCATGATTTTTTTTTTTTTTTTTTTTTTTGGGGTGATTTCTTGTCTTTTTGGGGTTTTGATGGAGGGTGTATATAGGAAAAGTGGAGGGAAAGATGAATTGAATCTGGATGCAATCATAAAATTTATTTACCAAATATTGCTGGACGAATTCTGTCAAAATTAACCAGATCGCTGGATTCGCGGGTAAATCAATTTGAAACATGGAGGATGTGAGGTCAAATTGATTGAATCTGTTAGGATCACACGAACTTTGTGACCGCAGGCAGATGTAGATCTGAGACTCTTCACAATTTATTTTTATTTTTTATCAGTGAGTCAGGTCTTATTGGCGATCAGATCATTTTAAGCCGCGGAGGATGTGAGGCCAAGTTGATTGAATATTTGAGGTTCAAATTTTTATGTGTAAGAACTTATTCGAAATAATACTCTAATTGAAAAACAAAACACCTCAAAAAGTTAATATGAGAATGCAAAGCCATAGGAACCTATGATTCCTTTCTAGGTAAAACATTTTTTATGGTGTCTAAATTTTCTTTTAGTTCCCGCTAAAATATATAAATATAAATTTCTCTCCCAATTTTCTTTTTCCGAATTTTCATTTTCCTCAGATCTATTATTGGTTCTTTGTATGTCTAAAAGTAATTCCTAATTTAAGCAATCAAGAAGACAACACTTTCTATTATAATTATTACTAGTTTGATTCAATCAATATTTACAATGACAACTCATGGACAACGTATACTTTTTTTAATCACATTTCTAATTAATAGTTATCTAATATGACAATATATCAATTAACATATGAAACCTACACATTTACCGTTGTTAGAGTTTATTATCCCTTCCTCGCTGCCCACTCCTAATTATCCCATTATCTCTACTCCATGCCTATGAGTTCATAGTGGGGGCGGGTGGGGGCATGCACATTTAGGGTATTTGGGGCAGGTCGGGTTGTAAAATTAGAGAATCGCCCGCTCGCCCGCCTTCGTTCCCAAAATTGATTCTTCGTATTCGAAATAACTGCCCGCTCGATCCTCTCTTCTCAAAAACTCAGTGCAGCTCCTGATCTTTTCTCTCTCTACCTCCTGCTCCTTTCTTTCTCCCCTCTCTCTCACGATCTACAGCTAGCGGAGGCCAAAAAGATCTAGGGCTCCGTCCACTCTTCAATCTAGGGCTCCGTCCACCCCGTACATTCGTTGGCCGACAAGAAGAAGGGTTGGTGGCTCTCGAAGCTTTTCGTGAGGCCCGCTTCTAGAATTCTCCATTCCCTCTTCCCTTCATCTTCCTCCTCATCATCATCCTAGCATCATGATCAAGATCGAGATCAAGTTCGAGAGCAGTTAGCCCTCGTATGAATCGTTTCTCTGTCTCTCTTTAGAAGCTCGGGTTTTGGGTTTATGTGATCTCTCAATTTTTGAACTAGGAATTGTATTTTGAGAAAAATAAAAGGAAATAAAGCTGTAATTTGACATTGAGTTCTTTAATTTTGCCCAAATTTTCTAATTTATTTGAAATGAAGATGGAGAATGAATATAGTTTTAAATGAACTTATCCTTTTCGTTATGATGTGTGACAAACGTTTTATACAGAGAAAATATTGGTGAATTATAATCTCTAGTAACGTCTCTCACATTTTTTTTATAACATGCATGGATATGTTATTATTATCAAAGATAAATCTAGATAATTGAACAATTCTAATTGTCCTGCTTCCTTGTGGTTTTTAACTTGATGTATTAATGACTAAGTGTTATTTTGCTAGATTTGCTTGTGAGATTCTTTCTGGATGCCATTTTGAAACTACACGGTGTGCTTGAGAATTTGCATCTTTGGTCCACGGCAGCTTAGGTTTTCAATCATTCATGTTCGGCGTTGATACTAGAGGAAACTGTGAGTCTCTTGTTTGTGCAATCATTCTTTGGATTGTACTCTGCCTTATGAATGGGGTAAGTTTGGTTTCACTTGTTGGATATTTAACCTTTTTTTTCTTTAAAATTAAAATTTGCAATAATTAAAACTTAGCCCAAATCAAATTAATTGTGTATCAATTATTAAACATGCAACAAAATTAAATAAAGAGAAAGATCGCTGGCCTGGGAGATGTAGTCGTGCGACGCACTGTCCTAAAAGACAAATGACTGGTATTCTCATCCGGACGTCGAATTGGCCCCGTCAACTAGCGATAAAGATTCCCCCGGAATCACCAGCACCTGTGCTCGGACGCTAGCACCAGGTCTCTGCTCAGATTCAGACCGATTGCCCAAAATAAAGAAGAAGAAATTTAATTTAAGCTGAAGCTCTTCTCATGAAGAGTAGGCCTCAAAAGAAAATTTTAAAGAGAAAGAAGAGAAATAGAACTGTGATTTGAGAACTGAATTAAGGTTCTATTTATAGCCTTAGAACCCCAGTTGTTGTAACAACTTTAACAGAAAATCCAAGCGGTTGAGATATTTTCTCAACTGATTTAGATTCTGAGATTTGGTCAAAGCTGACTTGGTAAAACAAAATCTGAAATGAAAGTTTTTCCCTTTTATTTTAATTCAAAAATCCAACAGTTCCCCCAAAAGCTTGAGTTTCAGGGTAGACAGAATAAAATAATACGTTGTAAATAAATCAAAAATACAAATCAGAAAACATAAAACACGAATAAGGTTGGACAACCTCATACTGTGAGTTCGGGTTAAATAGCTTGCAGCCTTGAATTTACCCTTAGTGAATTCATCGTCACCTGAGAGACATAATGGATTACGCCTTGAATTAGGCCTCTTTAACTAGATATTGATGGAAGACACACAGTAAGTACTCATCTATTGAGCGAGCGGGTTGAGCATTAATGGTCATGCTCACAATAACCGACTCTCTAGGGGTCAGCCCTGCCCCCCCAACCGCGGCTATCACAGTTCCTCTCATGTAGGTAAGTCCTCCAAGGGTACTACAGCTGGTTGGTATACCCTCCACACTACATGCGTTGGACTTATTAAGAGTTTAACTCAACCTTACCTAGCTGTATTATAAGAGCATCGCCACCATAGAGAAGGAGTAGTAGATACAATGCTACATATATGATATAAACATATCTGAGTCGATGCACCACACGAGTATCACCAGTCCAGTTTGTTTCTCTACCCTCTTTCATGGAATCAGCTCCCAATCAAGTAGGTTGGGTTCCCACTGTCGGTGAATTCTACTATGGGCTTAACCCCATCTCCCTCGATGATTCTAGGATCACATTCCTAGAAAAACCCTCAGTCAGAATGACTTATGTTGTTCAAGGTCAAACAATGGCTTAACAACTGTTATTTCTCAAGTGGTGACAGTCAGAAGTTTAACTCTTCATGATCACATTATGATGACTTTTGACACTCTTTATTAGACCTACAAAGTCTTTGGGTAATTATCAGAGTCTCCCCCATTTGGAATCATAAGGTAGTTATAAAGTTTTCTTGTTACCTTAGTTTCAAAGGAACAATTTATACCATGATGGTTTATAATAAAGCATATATTCATTGCATTTGATTATTCCAGTATTTAAAGTATATATGTATATACATATATTTAATTTGATAACGAATAATCAAGATATAAAAATCATTTTATTGCACACTTAGTGTCAAAGTCTAAGTATTAATGTGTAATTCAGATATATCTAAAATATACTTTAAGCATTTATTTATAAAACCTTAAGAGATATACATATACTAGAGGAAAATATTTATTATCCATTCTACTCACTCTATTAAGACATTGATGATGTCTCAAATTCAATTTAAGTATCTTATAAGATGGCTACAAATTAGTTCCTTACCAGATAGGAAGACATCATAATTTGCCTTACCATTTATATTCTTAATAGTATTTTGATTTTCATTTTGGATAAATAATCATTGTCTTAATTTAGTGATTAGGATATAAAATTTAATTTCCTATTGTACATGCAACTTTATTTTCACAAATAATACATGCATATAATGTATGCAATATATATCTTTAGTTTTGAAAATTGTCATTTAAAATCTTCAAAAAAATTTTAAATGATTTTAAAAAATATTTACATTTACAGTAAAAATTATAATATCCTTTCTGAAGATATAAAGTCTTTAAAGAAAGGCTTGAGGTGCATGACTATGTAAGATGTAGTAGTAATTTTAAAATATTTAACTATATAACGATGCACTCATAATTTCAAATTTGAAATTTAACATAATATATACAATTTAATAAATTAGTAAAATTTGAAGTTAATATTTTCACAACTTAATTTTCTCATAATTTTATAATTGTTAAATTCATGAATATACTTAAATAGGAGATGTATAAATTTTTGACTGTTATGATATAACTTTAATATAATAAGTTAAATTTATAGACGATAATTTTAACTTGATATAATATCAATTATATCTTATTACATGAAAAATCATTAATGAAATAAAACAAAATATATAATTTTATCTCTTAGAAAGTGATAGATTATAATTTTCAAAGATCAAACTGAAGTTTGAATCCTAAGGAGTTCAATATATTTTATCATTTAAAATAAATTTATATTTTGGCAACATAACTTTAGTTGATCCCAATTAGATTTGGATGGGGGCAAAACTGTACATGGCTATGATCTTAATTAAGATATACATCTATAAGAACTCAAATTATAAGAGTTAAACTAGTAGAACCCCATGTAGATATAATTGCTGAAGGATCTATTCTCTACACATTATTATTATTTTCTTTATCAAATTAACATGAAGAATTTTTCACTATATGCCCTACATGCCCCATAGACCAAAAGAAGAAGCACACCATGAATATAAAAAAATCTCAATGTTCTAAATAAGCCTGAAGTTATTGGCATAGACCTCCATTTATCATTAAACAAAATAACCTTTTAGAATAGGATACCAAACATTTCACTGATTTGAGCCAATCAAAACAGAAAATGGCATGTGTACCTATTAACAAAAAGACTCAAGTATCAAAAATAGTGGCATGCCATATATACTTGAACTTTGTACTGTATTAACTGCTAAATGTATTTTCAGCATTTACGTATGAAAATCTGCTGCAGAAGAAAGTAATTAGGACTAAAAACATGAGAAGCATTTCTTACTCCACACATTGTCAGCTCCTTGAAGAAGAAATAAAACAATTGCAATAAAGTGTGAGGGCCCTGTTAATTATAGAATGCCCAAATTAGCAAGTCAAATAAAAGGAACATATTTATAACTGAAGAGTAAATAACGATTAAGCATTACAAAGTCCTACTTGATGGAGCTATATAGATTTTTCAACTTGTTGGCAAGCCTTAAGTAAAGCCACAATATTAAATTGTCGCATATCAATGATATTAAATTAAGTAATATCATTTGTCTAAGCCTAATAAAGTAGTAATCTGTTACTAGATTCTACTTTTTCTTATTCATCAAATCATTATTCTAGCAAAGTAATCTAGCTTGTAAGTAACTTTGTCTGTATGTAGTACACAACCAGAAGATCTTCATAATGCCATAGAGTAATATTCCTAATACATGAGAATTTATTATTACACCTAATGAGTATAAATAGAGAATAAAACTACAGGTCTGTAAATGAAAGCTATTCAGGGCTGAGGTTTCAGTGATCTCAAATGAAAATAAGAATTACCATATTTAACTCAGCTAAATAATTTCAAAAAGTAGAACATAAAAAGAAGCTCGATGGAAGTTAAAAAATGATCACTCTTCTTCAAAATTCATGATCAAATAACAGTTTTGCAGTAATTTTATTAGGATAATAACTTGTAGGAATCAGAATATTTTTTTTTGTGAGAACTTTAATCGAGTAAAATTTTACAAGAATTAACTCTAATTTTCAAAACAAATCTTTACAAGAACTCAATTAGTTTATTTTTAGTAAAAGAAACAGATTAAGATTAATTCTATTACATGAACCAAATAAATGAAGTAGTTCTTGAGTAAAAGACAAGAATCAAACAATTAAAAATGATTTGATTTCCAAGAAATCAATTTTACAAAATGTAGTGGCTGGGTTATTAATTGCTAGTAAATATTAAAAATTATTTTGTAAGAAATTAGAATAGTAAGAACTTGTGTTAATTTTTTCAATAATTTTAATCAAACAAAATTTGTAAGAATCTATATAATAGTCTGTAAGAAAGATCTTAATTGTTTAGAAGTAGGGGATAGACTAAAGAAATTCTTTGTAAATTGTAAGAATTAGTTAAATAATTAACTACTCATAGGAATATAAAAATATACTTGTATGAATTTAAATAACTATTCTATTGCATAAAATAAGTGTTATACAAGAAACAATAATTAATTAATTTGCATTCATTTTTCACCTTCTGGATGCAATTTCTCATTAAGAGTCATTTTAAATATTTAGATATGACTACAGCTTTGTCAAATGCCTATGAAGAGATATCATGCACAACAGAAGAATAACATGATGGAGTAGACACATATGTAGGCACACAAATACCAGCTTTTCATCATACTCAAGAAATATTTTGATAATTATTAAACACAATTAAACAACTTTTCATAAGCCTAAATTATTATGGATACATTTTTCCGAAAATATTGAAAGACATTGAAAGTTGCCATTAAGTTGCACACGAATATTCAAACTGAATCTATCATGCAGCTATAATTGCTCATTCTAAAGCAGAATAAAAGGAATGTCATGTATTGCTGCATACATAACACAGTAAATATCATTTATCATAACTATCATATAAGACGAACATCATCAAATAATATGACATGAAAGATGACAACCTAATTATAAGGATATTATTAGTGCATCATTGAATGAACTAAACACAATGATTGATTATGTATAAGAAAAAATGCATATGACATAAATTACAACTAAACTTTCCTTGATATTATCTTTATCTATAACTAGTGGGATGAATGATCATAGAACAAGATTCAAAGAACTAAAAACTAAACAGATATAAGTTACAACTACTTAATTTTGTTTAGAAAATTTCAAGTTTGAGAGTATTCATAAACCAATTAACTAATTGCACTGAAAAAAATCACCAACAAACGGCTAAAGGCGGGATGAATAAACTAAAAACAATTAAAAGGTATAGCAAAATGAATTTCCATAATGCGCCAAAAAAATATAGCATATAGCATAATTCACTAAAAGAACAAGAGGAAAAAAAACCCAGTTCTATATCTAAAGTTATCCAACCAAAACTAATTCTAGATTGTTGGATATTTAACCTTTTTTTCTTTAAAATTAAAACATGTAATAATTAAAACTTAGCACAAATCAAATTAATTGTGTATCAATTATTAAACATGCAACAAAATTAAATAAAGAGAAAGATCGCTGGCCTGGGAGATGTAGTCGTGCGACACACTACCCTAAAAGATAAATGGCCAGTCCTCTCGTCCGGACGTTGAATTGGCCCCGTCAACTAGCGGTAAAGACTTCCCAGAATCACCAGCACCTGGGCTCAAACGCTAGCAGCAGGTCTCTATTCAGATTCAGAACGGTTGCCCAAAAATAAAGAAAGAAGAAGAAAATTTAATTTAAACTGAAACCCTTCTCACGAAGAGTAGGTCCTCAAAAGAAATTTCAAAGAGAAAGAAGAGAAAATGAAAACTGTGAGTTGAGAACTGAACTAAGATTCTATTTATAGGCTTAGAACCCCAGTTATTGTAACAACTTTAACAGAAAATGCAAGCGGTTGAGATATTTTCTCAACGGATTTAGATTCTGAGATTTGGTCAAAGTTGAATTGGTAAAACAAAATCTGAAATGAAAATTTTTCCCTTTTATTTTAATTCAAAAATCCAACATCACTTTCCGTTTTTCCCTTTTTTTCTGAAAATATCTTTTTTGCTTATTGAATTCTCTAACATTTGGTATATGCATGTTTTTTGAAATTCAACTAAATAGCCTAATTTTATGTAACTCCCCGCCCTGACAGATACGGAGACGCTACTGAAACGTATATATGCAAGACAGAAACATCCTCACGTATATACGTTAAGCATCAGTACAGACCAGAATCAGAGTACGGAAGTACGCAGTGTATATACATTCCAACATAAGGAGTACAATTTACAAAGTTATCACAAGCGTGATATAATATTACATGTACGTTATATCAGGCCAGGTACAAAAGTAAGATTTACAATATGTACAATACAAAAGATGCTCATGAGCTGAGAGGAAATCCCGCGAGCTAGCAGGGAGAGTCAGGAACAGAAGGAGTTGGGACTAGTCAGCGTGCTCCGATAGGTAAGCTTGATCTTCGGTGGAGGGCTCCACTTCTATCCAAGCTTTAGAACCTGAACATGCAAGTCCAGGGGAGTCAGAAACTCCCAACAATGTTCAGGTGAATGTCAAGTGATGTGTAGAGATAAGTATATATGTGCATTGATATATCCAAATCAGTAAATAAGCATCAAAAGCTGTGTCGCGTGTACATGAATAATAAGCATGTGATGAAGGCATAAAGTGATGTAAGTGATAAAGCATGAATAAATCTTTTATTACTAGTTTTAATATTTTTTTCTTATTACTCATCCTACCCATATGTCTAGGTATGTGTAATAGCGTCCTAGCACACATACATCCACATCTGAGTAAGTCGAGGCTGTTATTGAAAACCAACAGGGGTATCAACAAACATGTTTACAGTTGGTCCTGTGCATACCTGGGACCACAGCCCGGGATGTTTCGTTGCTGGAGGACGTAACCTACCGCGAGGCGTACATGAGGGTCTTATAGGATGCCCTTTATCAAGATGGTATTAAGAAGGAGGGAGCCATGCTCCCCTCCGTCACCTGGAGGCCCTCAGGTCGAACTGGAAGATTTAGTTGCACAACATACCTAATACCACTGTAAACATGAACATATATTGATACCGCAACTTTCCCCCGACCCGTTGTTCGTTGTTTTTTTTATGATTTATTAGGTAATTATCAGATTCCAAGAATGTGCAGGAGCATGTCAGGAAAATCAGGTACATAAGTACTATCAGAAGATCAAGTTGACATTCCCGTGAGTGATAATTACAAGTCAGGTATAGCATGTTGAATGACAGGTGATAGTAATTTAGGTGTCAGGTGGTAACATGCTAGAGGTCAGGTGTCAGGTGATAATATGTTAGAGGTCAGGTGATAGCATGATAAGCAATAACAGATATTAACTGTTAATGTAGCTAACTAGCAATCAATTGAACATCCAAGCGGAGTTAAGCAGTGCTGGAGGTATGGACAGCGAACAGTGTTTAACACTAAAGCGCCTGACGGAGCTACTGGAATGACTCGGCTTAGAAGGCGACTCTAAAATCTGGCAGAGTTCCGCCTAGACGATCTAGTGGTAAAGCGCTAAGCATGCCTGCCAGGTGGAGCTGAGAGATCTGACAGTTTAAGCGCACTTCTCTTTCGAGGAAGAGGGCGAGAGCCTGAAGGCTAAAGTATGCTCGGGGTCTGAGCGCACTCTTGATAGCTACCACGAAACCTATAAGGGTACATGTCTAAAACTAATTTGGTAGCCATCCCGAGAGGGCTGAAACCCAAAGTCGGTACAAGGCTACCTGCGTGAGATGTTAGTACCACACGAGCTTACATAAAAATGTGAGACAATCTAGGCTACCGTGGAGTGGTGAAGCCTAAAGTCAGAGTAGGGAGCTCCGGACCAAAGTACGCTCGGGGTCTAGGCGCACTCTCGGTAGTTACCACAAAACTCATAAGGGTACATACCTAAAACCAATTAGGTAGCCAGCCCGGAAGTGGGCAGAAACTCAGAGTCAATACAAAGGTACCTGCACGAGATGTTCTACACTATTACAAACAATTACAGTATATCAGTCCCGTACAAGTCAAGACATGTCCACAGAATACAACACACCCACCTGTACAATCACACCGAACTGATACTAAATATTACACAATACTAATTTTAATACAAGTCCATTTTTGCGAGGAAAGTCACTCGCCTAAAACACCAATTTTTAAAGCTTTGTGCGCCCGTATTTCCAAGCGAGGAAAAACACGAAGAAAGCAAAGGAGAGAGGGTCTTGGCCCTATGGTGGCCGCCGTCCTAGGGGTGGTGCGCCACCCTATGGTGGTGTCTTAGGTAGTGGCCGACCATGATAAGAGAGAGGAGCGGGTGAAGGTGAAGGTGTTGGAGTAGGTGGTGGTAGTAATTTGGTGGAGTTGGATTTTTTAGAGAAAAATGAAAAGGAAATTGAAGAATGTGAAGATGGGTTATGTTGAAGGATGAAATAGGAGTGATGGAGGTGGTGTTGTGGAGAGTGGAGATGGTGGTGATGGAAAATAATAAAAGAGATGGTGGTAAAGATGGAAGATTTATAGTGGTGGTGATGAAGTTTGTTGGAGGTGGTGAAGTTATTGCCGGAATAATCGCCAGAATGATCGCCGGAGATGTTGCCCGAGAAGAGGGGCTCGACCCCTAGCCAAGGATGGTGGCCAGTCTAGGAGGGGATGATGGGGTGGTAGTTTTGTGGAGGGGTTTGTGGTGGTGGTAGTTTTGGAGAAGGTAAAAGAGATGGTGAAAAGTTTGATGGAGTTTTGGAGTTTGTAGTGGATTAAATGGAGATGGAAGAGGAAGAAGATGATGATAGAGAGATGGAGAAGTTGTAGTTGTTGTGGTTGTGGTAGGGATGAAAGAAGAGTTGATGGTGATTAGGGTTTTGCTGGAGAAAATGAAAAGGGAGAAGAAGAAAAGGGTTTTGTATTTGGAATTAGAGTTAAAGGAGAAGAAAAAAAGATTAGGGTGGGGTTTTTTTTCGTAAAATGAATAGCGGTGAGGTGGCCTTGGCCGCCATGGTGATGGGAGAGGGGAGTTGAGTGGTTTGAGATATTTTGAAGGAGCTATTTTGATAGAAAGGTGTAGAATATAATGGAAGAATGGAGAATGTTTTAGAATATGGTGAAAGGAAAAGAAAGGAAAGAAAAAGGAAAAAAGAAAAGAAAAAAGGAAAATATTTGATTGAAAGAAAAAGTAGAAATAATCAGAGAGGTGGATTCTCCAGATTCGGTTGCGGATGCGGAAAACTTTCGAAAAAATACCAGAATCGTCCAAAAATCAAGTATCTCAGAACGACCCGAAAAAATTCTTAAAATAAAGATTATTATTCTAAGAATCATGATGAAATTTGTTTCAAGAAATTCTTTATGATTTTTAAATTAAAATTCTAAATTCGACCACCGATATCTGTCGACGCTAAATTTGACCGATATCTGTTAAATTCTGAAAATCTCCGAAAAATGTATTAAGATAGTAAAAATTATTCTAAGAAAATATGTGTAAGCGGTTTCTCAAAATTCAACTCTATTTTTAAATTACAAATCCGGTAATAAACCAGCGGTACCGTTAATCCTAATTTTAAGGTTTTCTAAAAAAAAATTCTAAAAAATCATGAAATTCTAATATATTAGAAAACAATATTTGAAACTAAAATCGGCCAAATCTGATTATCAGAGTGGTTAAATCATGCAGTAATGCTATATAAACAAAAATAATAAGAGAAAATAAGAAAATATGCTCGAAAAATTGGGATACGTATCTGAGTACGTATCCTGAGGATGGGGTGTTACAATTTATTAGACAATCCAAAAGGCTATTTCGACTTGAAGCATGGAGTATCCGAGTATGATATAACACGTCACTTAATTAACATACTTTGTAGCTATGTACAAGATGAGTCTGAAATTTAGTTAAGAAATGTTAAATTGAAATGGCCAAACATAATGTATTGGCATAGTTAATTGTGTTATAATCATTTTTAATAGGAAAGATACTCGTGCATACCACAATAGCGTTTAGCATCATCTGTTAGATCTAAATTTATTCCATACAAGATCTACACATATACTGTAAGCCTCTTTATCATAATCAAAGGGAAGGAGGGTTTTAGGCATACCTGATTCCATCAGGAACACGAAGAGGATGCCGAAGGTTGCACGATCTCGAGGACGCCGGAGTTGAGGGAGAGGATTCTTCTCTCCAGCCACCAAGTTCTCTTCTTTATCCTTAGAGGAGATGAGAGGCCTCTAAGAGAGAGATGATTATTCTTGTTGGTGGAGAGGGAACCCTACTCATGGTATATATAGCATCAAGAAACCCTAGTTCAACTCATCATAGATCTACGCCCTTGATTTATAACACGAGTTCCACACGTGTAGATGAGTCCCACATTCTAATTTAAATACACCCATGGCTAAGTGTAATTGAAAACGTGTCTAGACCCAAACCATTTAGGTTTGATCAATTCTTTATTGGGTCAAACAACATAGGTTAAGTGGGCGGGTGCAAATATCCAATTGACTTGATTAGGCTCAAAATAAATTAGACTTTAAAACTAATAAGTCTAACAATCTCCCACTTGGGCCAAGCAAGTCATACTGAATAGATATTATGCATAACTTTATGACGTCAAAAAAATTTTAACCGCCGACAAACCACGTTTTAAAACAATCTGGTCCATTAAGAGTCCTGCCACCGAACATGGCGATCGTTACCTTCTGTATAATCGAGGTAGGACCTTCCACATCACAAGTTTCAGAACCCCTAACGACATAGATCAAATGTGGACGTGTGGCATGGAAATGTCCTCTGATCAAATAAGGTACAATTCCAACTGGTTTCCACTTTATGACTCCAAAGAGTCTAGCCTTATGACTCCAACGAGTCTCACTTTATGACTCCAACGAGTCTAACTGCTAATTCAAAAAAACTCAAATGCGCAAAAGTAAACTTTAGGAAAAGCAGTTATAAATTTATTTATCAGAATCAATAATATCCATAAAGTGCACTTAGAAATAATGTCTGTTACATAAAATTATCCACTCCCACAAAATCAGGATATCATAATGACTAGTCATCCCCATATGAGCAATATGCTCTAAGAATACTTTAGGTGAAAGTCCTTTAATGAGTGGATCTGTAATGTTAAGAATAGTGTCATCACTATCAACAGACAAAATATGATTCCGAACTTTATCATTGATGACAAGAAACTTGATGTCGATATGCTTCGACTTTACTGAACTCTTGTCACTATTGTAGTAGAGCTCTATAGCTCTTATTATCACAGTGTAGCTGTAATGGCCTCTCGATTAAATCCACCATCTTCCTACAATAAGAAAATAAAACATGAAGTGGACTTCCTATTGTCGATACATACAGCATAATCTGAATCTGTGTATCCGATCAGCTGCAACTGATCAGATTTCATGTAGTCTTCCATTGATGTCGCATTACCTTCTTGACAGTCTTCCAGAGATCAATCCCATGATTGATCAAGTTTCTGTCAAGTTTCTCAATGGTATATGCTATTCTGGATGGGTACAAACTTGAGCACACATCAGACATCCAACCGCCAATGCATATGGAATGTCTTTCATTTGCTCTTTCTGTAGATCGTTCTTGAGACATTAGAGTAAACTCAACTTATCTCCCTTAGAGCAATTCTTCATGCCACATCTATCTAGCACCTTATCGATATAGGGCTTTTGTGATAAACCTAATATTCCACGTGTCCTGTCACGTTGAATCTGGATGCTATCACAAAAGAAGCTTCTCCAAGATCTTTCAACTCAAAGTTCTTTGAGAGAAGACTCTTAGTGTCAAGTAAAAGAACCATATCGTTACTTGCTAATAGAATGTCATCCACATATAGCACAAGAAATATAAATCTACTCCCTTTAAATTTATGGTAAATGCATTGATCAACTATATTTTCCTTAAAATCAAAGTCGGATATTACTTGATCAAATTTCAAATACTATTGACAGAATGCTTAATTTAAACCATAAATGAATTTCTTTATTTGCAAACCAAATATTATGAAACTTTCACTTTAAAATTTTCTGGTTGCACCATATAAATTTCTTCTCAATGCTACCATTAAGAAAGACAATCTTAACATCCATTTGGTATAACTTCAGGTCAAAGTGAACCACGAGTGCCATAATAATCTTAAAAGAATGCTTCATGAAAACTAGGGAGAAAGTCTCCTTATAATCAATGCCCTTTCTTTGAGTGAATCCCTTTGTGATAAGATGTGCCTTATACCTTTTGACATTACCTTTCGAATCCCGCTTGGTTTTGAATACTCATTTACAACCAATCGGTTTCTTTCCTTCAGGCAACTCTACTAAATCCCAAACATCATTGTCCTTTATGGATTTTAACTCATCTTTCATGACATTTGATCACTTAGTGGAGTGAATGTTGAGTTTGGCCTCATTCAAGGATGTGGGGTCATCCTCTAGCCTTATGTCAAACTCATGCTATTGGAGATAAACTATATATAGTCATTTGCAATGACTGATCTCCTCTCCCTAGTTGATCTCTTAGGCACTTGTGGTTGAGAATTTTCAGGTTCTACCTCACCAGCATGATCTACTTCAGGATGAACTGTATATGTATCTTGTAAGGATGCAACTGTATTTTCATCTTGAAGTGGAATAACTACTTTATCATTTAGAACAATTTGTCATAGTATAACAATATGTTCTTCCTTAATATGAAATCCTTATGAAGTTGACTCCCACTGTTCTGAATATTCTCAAAAGTTTTAGCAATCCGTCTTTATGTTCTTAGTGGAGGGACAATAAAACTTAAAGCCTTTACACCTCTCAAAATACCCTACGAATAAATAACTAACTGTCATTGAGTCCAACTTCTTCTCATATGGTATATATGGTCGAGCTTCCGCTGGACAACCCCAAACATATAGATGCCTAACACTGAGAGATTTCCAGTTCATAACTCATACGGGGTTTTAGTTACTGTTTTGCTAGGTATTCTATTAAGGAGGTGACAACCATTTTTAAGGCTTCAATATATAATGACTCTGGTAGAGTAGTGTGAGCTACTCCCAACCATATCCTTTAGTGTGTGATTTTATCTTTCAGCAATACCATTTTGACGACGTGTCCTGATATGGTGTACTAAGCGACAATACCACTCTTTCAGAAATTGACAAATGATTCTGGACATTTACCTGATTCGTCATATCTGTCATAGTACTCACCACCATGATCAGATCTAACGGCTTTAAACATGTCCAATGATTGGGATTTCTCATGGAACAAGTGTAGGTACCTATAACGAGAGTAATTATCTGGCAAAGTGATGAAATATTCATGACCATTCCAAGAAGCTGTAGGGAATGGACCACAAATGTCTGTATACACCAAATTAAGACACTTGAACTTCGTTAGTACCAAACTTTCTAATGTTTCTTTAATTAATTTTCGCTTAGTGCCTATGATATTCACATATAGAGATTCAGTATATAAAGCATGAAGTTTCAATTTATATAGCCATCAATTAGAATTCTAGTACCAACAACTTTAGGTTTGGAAAGTAGACTAAGCATTTCATTATCAAGAGTGACAGCAAAACTAGATCTGTCTAACAAATGAAATAGAAATACGATTCCGCCTAAAAGGACGGTACATATAAAGTCTCATCCAAATCTAAAACAAAAACTAGAATCTAATTTAAGCCTACAAACTCCAACAACTTTAATTGCAACTTTATTTCCATCACCCATGTATACGTATCGCTCAGCTGGGCTGGGCCTCCTTTGGTTTGGAAGTTTTTTTGCATTGAATCTCTTATGTGATTATCTATTCATAATTTATAAAGTGGCACTAACCCTAAATTAATCTCAGAACAAATATAAATATGAGATATACCCGCTAAATAGCCATTTCTGATACTTTATGCATTCCTACTTGAGGTGGCTTACTTTCTTACAGAAAAAATATGCAATGGCCTTAGGCTATTTTTTCTGCACTTTTGCCACTTAGGATCAGCCACTGTAGTGATGTTTATGTTCCTCCCTTTAGTTTCACTTTCATTTTCTTATTAGAAGTTTACCCTTGATGCTAAGTGAGCACTGACTTTATCAGGCATAGCACTTCTAATAGTTATAGGAATACTGTACTTTATGACCATTAGACACCTCTTGTAAGATCTCTCCCACTTAGCATAATTGACCTTTTCTTTACTGAACTTTTATTAGTGATAGTAGAGATCCATCAATCTTTAAGGTGTACTCTAGATGCATGAATTCAAGAACGATCATTTACGTGGTCTTACCACTTCTTAAAGTTTGTACCTTTCAATTTAAACTACATAAGTGTACAATTTCTCATCAGTTTAACATAAACATTGCATTTAATAAAATTCTACTGTAATAGCCATAAAAAAAATGAATTTTAGAAAATGCAACCAGTCTAACCGATAGAGCTGCCGGTTAAACTTTCAAAACAAGTTGTGTCTCTATATGCCAACACTGTACTGGCCCAATATAGATATCCTAAAGTCTAGGTCCTATGTAAGAAAACAGCCTTCCTTTGGGCCGACTGTCACTTTATAGGATCGGTCCTAAAGTTTAAGTAATCTATATTGGCCATATAATATATGTAATGGACCCGGCATAATGACAACCTTCCTTGGCCGATTGCCACACGCATGGACCACACAAATTTTGCATCTGTATTCTTGTTCCGCCATCGGACTAGTTGATGAGGGTAATGCAATATGGGCCAATAGTGTGATAACCTTCCTTTGGGCCGATTACCACACATCAAGGTTCTCCCACTTGCATTACCCACATCAAGTATCCGACGCCGTACATAATTCGGCCAAACAATAGTCTTCCTTTGGGCCGGCTATTGTCCGCATGAACTACATACGCATTAAATAAGCTCTTTATAAATTCTTTAGCTTGAACATGTATATATCTTTATCTGTGTGTTATTAACTGTAGTATACATCAATATTCATTATGCTAGACAATATAAGCAATATAATATTGATGATAAAGCGGAAGCATGTAAGGGTACACATAACCATGATAACAAACACTTTAAATGCCTTCTTTATGTCAACTAACTACTGTTTTTTCATGTATAGTTCCTGTAATACTGTAGTGCTCGTCAAGAGCTTCGAAACGGCTGTTTACATGCCCAAAACAGAGGTCGTATGAGCCCGTAACGGCTAATTGAAGTTTCTATTGGCAAAACGGGTCTGCAGTGCTTATCGGGTCTGAATCAGACCCGACCCGCAATGGTTAGTTATTGGTTTCCTTTCTTATTGGGCCGGGTTTAAATAAACTGGATAAAACCCAATTAGCTTTAATGTGAGAACTACTAAGAATAGATTAAATAAGTTTCCTTATTAGATTTAAATTTTTGTATCTATATCAAAATTTAATCCTATTCAATCTCACAATCCCAAATTAAGGAAACCCTAAATAATTAACCTCTTTTTTTTTTTTAATTAATTACCCTTGTAACCGCCGGCTCATGGTGGCCGGCGGCTGTTGCCCGCCACAAGGAACGGCACAGGCCGCGCGCGCGCTCTGCAGAGAGCATCTCTCTGCAGTGCTCTCTGCAGAGAGCAACACCCTTTTTTTTTTTTTTTTTTTTTTTTCCGGTTCTTTCATTGCATGCAGGCGCTCAAGCGCCTGCATGCAAATAGGCCCACGAATTTTTTTTTTTTTTTTTTTTTTTTCATTGCATGCAGGCGCTTGAGCGCCTGCATGCAGATAGGCCTCGGGATTTTTTTTTTTTTTTAGGAATCAAAAATAATAATAATAATAACACACAGATATAAATCATAAAAAAAATATATACATGAATTTAATTTAATCATCTCTAATTTAATTCAATTACTTGAGACACAAAAAAATAATCTTTATTGAATTAAATACAGAGATTCATAATTTTCATAAATCGAGATCAAAAAATTATTACTTTATATCCCGATGATCTGATAAAGAGGAGGCTCTGATACCAATTGTTAGATCTAAATTTATTCCATACAAGATCTACACATATACTGTAAGCCTCTTTATCATAATCAAAGGGAAGGAGGGTTTTAGGCATACCTGATTCCATCAGGAACACGAAGAGGATGCCGAAGGTTGCACGATCTCGAGGACGCCGGAGTTGAGGGAGAGGATTCTTCTCTCCAGCCACCAGTTCTCTTCTTTATCCTTAGAGGAGATGAGAGGCCTCTAAGAGAGAGATGATTATTCTTGTTGGTGGAGAGGGAACCCTACTCATGGTATATATAGCATCAAGAACCCTAGTTCAACTCATCATAGATCTAGGCCCTTGATTTATAACACGAGTTCCACACGTGTAGATGAGTCCCACATTCTAATTTAAATACACCCATGGCTAAGTGTAATTGAAAACGTGTCTAGACCCAAACCATTTAGGTTTGATCAATTCTTTATTGGGTCAAACAACATAGGTTAAGTGGGGCGGGTGCAAATATCCAATTGACTTGATTAGGCCCAAAATAA
>JAVJIF010003251.1:30000-172154 GCA_038442645.1 Agave tequilana | reverse complement strand
ATCCTGAATATCCATCCAGGAAACAGTAATCTCATGTCCCGCTAATCTCTCTAGCATCTGGTCAATGAACGAAAGAGGAAAGTGGTCTTTACGTGTGGCAGTGTTCAACTTCCTATAATCGATACAAACTCTAATCTCGTTGGAAGACGTTTTTGTATCAATTCTTTATTCTCATTTTTCACCACAGTAAATCCAGTTTTCTTAGGCATAGCGTGAACTGGACTAACCCACTGACTATCGGATATGGGATAGATAATCCCATTGTCTAATAGTTTCAAGATCTCAGATCTAACATTTCCTGCATGATTGGGTTTTAGTCTACGCTGTGGGTCTCATTTTGGCTTGGCATCTCTTCCGTCAATGAATCCTATGTTGAACTATGGAACTAATCCCCTTGACATCAGCATGGTCCAACCAATGGATTCTTTATTTTCCCTTAACACAGTCAGAAAGATCCTCTTCTTGTTGTTTAGTGAGATTGGATGCAATTATTACAGGAAAGGATTCCTTCTCATCCAAGTACTTGTACTTGAGATGGTCGGGAAGAACCTTAAGCTCAGAAGAAGGGATACTATCACTGTTTGTTCATGGTTCAAAGGAAGAAGAGGGATGGAATTAGTGACCCGTTCACATTTGATTCACAATCTGATCAAGGTTGAAGTCATCAGACTCCAACTCAAATTCCTCTTCAGACTCATACTCAACCTCCTCACATGTTCACTAGTTAATCCCTCTATCAAGTTCACTTCGAAAGAGTCATTGTTCCAAATCCCTAGGCTGCTCCCAAGATGGAAGACATTCACCTCCTTTCATATCTCCGAAAGTTAGCCGCATTGATCCATTTCTACATTAATGATCGCATTCGCGGTGGCTAAGAAAGGACGTCCTGAGAATGACAGGTGTCTTGTGCTCTGTGATTTTGTACGGGTTGTGTTTCAAGAACAACAAGTCTACGGGTAAATGAATTCCCCGACCCGTATTAAAACATCTGTAATCTCTCCCTTGGGAATCTTTACAGAGCGGTCAGCCAACTGTATCGTCATTTGGGTTGGACGAAGGGTTGCCTAACCCTAACTGCTGATACACGGAAAGGGAGAAGATTGATGCTCGCGCGCCCAAGTCTATCTAGAATGCCCTATTTATGGTGGTCTGCCCTATGATGCGAAATGATTGGGCTACCTGGATCTTTGTATTTCACAGGGATTGGACCATTGAGCAGTTCACTTATGTTGGAAGCCAAGAAGACTTTTTTAGGGACATTTTCTTTTCTCTTTTGGTACACATTTCTTTTAGAAATTTGGCGTAGGATGGGACTTGTTGTATTGCATCAAGGAGATGGACATTGATTTGTACTTGGTTGAATATCTCTCTTATCTTCTCCATGTGCATTCATCTTATGATTTGTGAGCCTATTTGGGAATGGGACAACAGGCTTGTATGTTTGCTCATCAACTTTCTCTTTTCCTTTGGACTGGGAAGTGGATGGTTGTGTGCTTGAAGAAGGATTGTCCTTGAATCGGTGAATTGGAACAGAAGGTGGTGGTTTTGACACAGATTTGGAGACTGATTTGAAAACCTTATTATCTACATGCTTAGGATTTGAATAGCTTGGCATGGCTGGGGCCCAAGTCTTCAACTTCGTGCAGGGGAAAATGAGTTTTGGGATTGGGCACTGGTTGGCTAGGTAACATTCCTTTTTGTCTTTCAGTCAGAGAATTAGCCAACTGCCCTATCTGGATTTGCAATTTGTTCATGTCCTGCTGCTGATTGTTCATCATTGAAGCTTGGGTCTTAGATAAGGTCTCTATCATTTTCTCCAATTAGAAATTCTCTTATCTGAAGGGTTTGGTGGTGGATGATGTTGATACTGGGGCTGAAATTTGCTTGGTAAGGCACAGGATTTTGATATGACTGGAATCTTGGTGACTTTGGTATGAATGGACATTTGTGGGTTCTGGTGGTAAGTCGGTGGATGAGACTGAGCAGGGTATTGTTGTGAAAATGGTTGTCTCGCTGCTCAGGACCAGACTGACTCCAAGAAAAGTTAGGATGGTTTCGCCACCCCGGATTATATGTCTTGGGTAAGGATTGTAAGTGGGTCTGGTGTATGCGGCATTCGTACTCTCCTGAAACATTTGAGTTTGATATACTGGACACTCCTCAAACAGATGATTCAGATCATGGCAGTAGGTACAACCCGGGTTTACCACAGGTGATGGGTTGACCTGATTAACAGCAAAATTTTCCTGGACTCTAGCAACTCAATCTCTTCATCAAGTGTGTGATTTTAGCTTCTGGCAGCTACGAAGATTCTATGGAGTGTAAACAGTTCTGGAAGTTGTGGTGTGGGTTTCTCAGTACATGACTCCCACTGGACTGTCTTTTCAGCTAAAGCCTCAAAAGATCCCAACCCTGATCTTCATCCTTCTTTAAGAATTCTCCTTGGCACATAGTTTCAAGGAGTGTCTTAGTCTGATAATCAAGCCCATCATAGATAATCTCGCACTGGTGCCATTTTTCTATACCGTGATGGGGACACAGGGCTACTAGTTCTTTGAAGCGCTCAAAGTACTTCCAGAATAGTTCATTGGCTTCTTGTTTGAATTGCATTATATTCTTCCTCATAAGGGCTGTCTTATGGATAGGATAAAACTTTTTAAGAAAGACCTTAACAAAATCATCCCATGAAGAAATTGAGCTGACTGGGAGATTATAAAGCCACTTCTTAGCAATATCCTTAAGTGTGAAAGGTATAAACCTAAGTCTGACAGCGTCCTCGGTCAACTGGGAAATTCTCATCATAAGGCATACTTCTTCAAACTCTCGGATGAAGAAGTACGCATCCTCAGATTCTAGTCCATGGAATCGTGGAAGAGTGTTTATGAACTGGGGCTTCAACTCAAAGTTATTTCCATTGGTGTTTGGGAGGAGAATGCATGATGGAAGTGATGTGCGGATCGGTAGAACTTGGTTGTTGGTCATGACTGGGATTGTGTCGAGTGGTGGTGTATGTGCCAGTGTAGAGATTCTCACAAGCCTAGCAGAATTCGGATCTCGATACCACTCTTGCATACAATTACACAATCAACGTGCACCGATCACACAGCGAAAAATGAAAAATAGCAAACAAGAAAAAAGAAAAATCAATCCAAGCTTTCTAGGTTCCTGGACCTAGACGACTCCTAACTTTAGATTGTCCACAGGAGGTTTGGTGTAGTTTTGATTATAAGCAAATCAGCCAGGGAAGGTCAAGGTTGGTGGGAGGTTTTCCGTCAGAGACGTTCCTTAATTAAGTAACCAGCAACCTTCGGGCTTTCGGCCCTCAATCCCTTTCCTAGACACTGATTTTACAAAAGTCACTTTCTAACACTTTTTCCCCTTAGGATAATCTCCTAAGTGAGTCCGGATGTCCCTAGGGCCAGCGTCTAGCAATTTTTATTTAGAAGCTTAGGATTGTGAGTGCTTGGGGAAATGATTTGTGGGCTAAGGAAGGGTGATAAAATCCCCACCTTATCTTTTTTATGGGTAATGCCCTTAAAGTTGATTTGTGCAAGTGTACAATATAACAAACAAGGTTCACTCAAAGCGTAATTAAATCAAGCAAAGAGTGAGTCCTAGTCTATATGCTATGCTTACGTACCTTACCTCCAGCACTCTTCAACAGTAAAATTAAAGGAATTGAAAGACACGTGCCTAGAGATGCAAATGTCTAAACAATTTTTAACTTTGCAACAAATTTTTTACTGCTGATTAGCAGATATAAGGTGAAGCATACAAGATTTTATGTATTGCAGCAGCAGTATTTTGCAGAGAAACAAGCCCTGCAGAAAGTGGTCAGTAGTCAACTCCTCCTTGCCGCAATTCTGCGGCAAAAACCCAGAATTTGCGGCAATTCAGAGGGATCCTGGTCTCTGCTTTCGAGAGCAGAGGCCCAGGTCCACTTATATGTTTCTGCAATGCAAATTTTCCTGTTTCTTCAACCTGTAACCTGCAACAGAGAAGAGAATTCGTTTAGTTCTTCACTTTTAACCAAAAACCGTTGCTCTCCCCGGCAACGGCGCCAAAAATTTGATTGGGAAGAATAGTGTGGTAGATTGCACAGATATTATGTGAAAGAGAATAGGTTTAGAATCAACCTCAGTGCTTGATCATTCCACAAATGTATTTCAAATGGTTAATGTATCCTTTCCAATCTCCGTTATAGCAATGGCTATACCGGGTCGATTCTCCGGGAGAGCTTGCGATGGAAGCGTTACGGTTCGTAGTGAAGCAAGAAAACGAAGATTCTTCTTTGTATGTACACAAATTCAAGAAGCATGGAAAAGAAAATTAAAGAAGTGGTGGATTTGTGCATTATGAAAAAGAAATCAAAAGAACTTTGGCGAAGTGTATTGCTTAAGAAAAAGCTAGTAAAAAGATGTTGGAAAACTTTAGATGAGAAAGTACATGGCTAGCTAACTTTACTTTGCTAACTTACTATACTCAATGGTTATGCTTGATTGCCTCATGTTGATTCATTGGCAATAGAGATTACTTTGCTTGCTTGTTCAAGTACTTTACCGTTTTGAAGATGAGTGTTCTCTTGTTCTTAGCTTGAAGCCTCATATTGATTCATTGGCTCTCTAGATAGATTTTCAATGATGAACTCTAGGATTGGTACTCAAGGGATGCTAAGTTAGAAGAATCAACATTCATTTAAACATTCAAAATATAACAACAAATTAGCTTGAAGTAAAGAAGTTGTTCTACAAGTAGCACATGTTTGGTGATCCATCTCCATGTTCCATCAAGGCTCTTGTTCTAGACAAGGCTCTAAATGAGGCACACATGAGTCATATGGAGTTTGAACAAGCATTTACCAAGGGAAAGCAACTCTACTTCCTTGGAAAGCAAAAGAAACTCTAACAATGCAAGTATAGAAATTTGCAATCATCCAAAGAGATAGAAGTTAGCTAGGTAAGTTGTTAGCTAGCCATGCAATAGAGATTTAGCTATCCATTACACAAGAAACAAAACAACAATTCATGATGTAAAGCAAAGAGAAGTAAAGCAATGGAAATGCACTAGAATGAAAACAAGAAAGTAAAGCAAAATAGAGCAACGTACTAGAGCTTGTAAAGAGAAGAATGAAGCTTTGATAAATCCTTGCTTACAAGTGATGTCACCTCCTTGCTACAAGCTTTCAACAGCACTCTCTTTCTCTCTTTGACAAAATCTCTAGGAGGAAGAAGATGGAGACTAAAACCTAGGAGAATACTAAAACAAAATACAAGAGTTTCCCCTAATTTCTCTTCTCTCTTCCTTCTCGCGCTTGTGCAGCCCTGGTCCTGTATTTATAGGCCTCAGAGAGAAGCATCTAGAGCCCAGATCGTTGGAGAAAAATCCGGGTCCTAACCACCCTGTAACTACCGCAGATACGCGGGAAAATCCCAGAAATTGCGGCACAATCTGGGCCGTTTAAGCTGATCTTTCTGTTGCGAGTTTGTTACAGTTTGTTAGCCACGTGGACCTTCTGGAAGTGTGAGTTGGCGCGTAGAATTCTCCAGATTCTGGATTCAAACTTGGGCTCTTTTGGGCTTTGAATTAATCTCTTTAATTATTGCTAATTAAAGAGATTTTTGGGCTTTTTCTCTTTTAAGATGTGGACCTGCAAAAAATAGAGAGAAGATGATCAAAAATCATATTTTTATTTACAATATGCATGGTATGGAAGCGGTAAAATATGCAAATATGTATAACAATCAGCATATACCATCGTGTGCCTCTTTAACACCTCTTGTGCTTTCGAATTGGAGAGGCAACGTAGCAGGATACCATCGTATGAGCAACAATAGAGTACTTTTACTATCGGATCATAGTAGAAGCGGAGAGACCTTCATCAAATAAAACTGCTTCTTTAGGATCGTCTGGCAATATGTCATGCAAAGCATAGTCAATGAGGGAAAACCGCTAATCTCTAGGTTCAAAATCGATTGAGTTGACATTAACTTCATTAGTTTCCAACATATGCTTAGGACATACAAACGTTGAGTGGCCACCGTGAATGATAAATTGTATCAGTAGGCAAGGCCAATGTAGATGCTAGTGCAGCTAAAACATCGACCTTAGTATTTTAGAATCGGGGCACATGACCGATGTAAAAGCCGTCAAGTGAATTAGCCATTTTGATGATTGCATGGTAATAAGGTACCAATCTTCATGTCGAACCTCGTATTCTCCTTTAACCTGATTGATAATCAGTTTTGAATCACCATAAGCTTCAAGGTTGTGTACCCCCATTTCATGGGCAAGCTGAAGGCCGATGAGTAGAGCATTATACTCTGCCACATTGTTGGAACATGGTTCCGTCAATGAAGACACCCGAGGAAGGACATGATTTTGTGGTGAGATAAATACAACCCCCACACAAACAATTTTCTTTCCTTTAGGGCCTGTTCTTGTTGCTCCATCAAAGAACATCTGCCACAGTTCATCCTCTGAAGTTATATTAGATTCAAAAATCTCATCTGAAATATCGTCATGAAGTTTTGAGCTTTTTGGAACCGGATGAGTGGCCAGAAAATCTGCAAGCACCTGACCTTTGACTTGCTTTTGAGGGACAAAGAGCATGTTATATTGAGACAAGAGGATGGCCACTTAGCTAACCTTGAATTCAGCGGTCCTGGTTTTGTCATGAGGATACGCAAATGATTGACTCTGGAAATGACATGTATGGTTTGGCCGACCAAGTAATATCACGTCTTTTGAATAGCAAAGACAAGAGCTAAACATTCCTTCTCAATAGGGTTATACCGAGACTCAGCTCCTATTAGAGTCCTGCTCAGATAGTAAATGACTTGTTTGTGACCGTCCTCATTCTTTTGAGCAAGTAGAGCACTGAGAGAATGGTCCATAACTTTTACATAAAGCAGGAATGATTTTCCTAATGTGGGAGCCGCTAGGACTAGGGGTTTAGTGAGGTATCTCTTAATATCCTCAAAATCTTCTTGACAGGCTTTATCCTATACGAAAGAAACACCCTTTTTCATAAGCCGGGTGAATGGTTGACAGCAGCCCAAGAGTTTTACAATGAATCTTCTCATATAGGCCAACCTACCTTGCAGACCACTGAGTTCTTTTAGATTGTTAGGTGGATGCATGTTCTGAATAGCTTTGACCTTGTCTGGGTCAAGGTGAATTCCATTTGATGTGACAATAGATCCCAGGAATTTGCCACTTGAAACCCCTAAAAAGGACTTTGTTGGATTCATTTTCAGCTGATGGGCTCACATTATATCAAACATTGTTTTCAGGTTAAAAAAAGATCTGTCTTATCGCGACTTTTGACAGCAATGTCGTCAACATAGCATTCCACCTTTTTCGAAGGTGGTTGAAAAATTGTATTCATTACACGTTGATAAGTTGCTCCTGCATTCTTAATTCGAAGGGCATCATAGTATAGCAATATACTCCTAACGGCGTTCGGAATGAAGTATGCTTCTCATCCTCTGGGTACATCTTGATTTGATTGTACCCTGAGAAGCCATCCATAAAAGACATTCTTTCAAAGCCACAGGTGTTATCAATCATGACAACAGTGATGGGCAATGGGAACTCATTTTTAGGGCAAGCTATATTGAGATCATGGTAGTCAATACAAACCTAGATTTTTTTCCATTCTTTTTAAGAACGGGGACAATGTTAGCAACCTAATCCGGATGTTGCTCCTCCCGTATGAAACCACATGCGATGAGTTTATGGACTTCAACTTCAATAGCTTCCATAATGTCAGGACGAAACTGTCATTGTTGTTTCACTGGTTTGATGTTAGGCTTAATATTTAACCAATGCATGCCTATTTGCGGATCAAGACCGGATATATCTTCGTAATTCCATGCAAAGACATCGATATACTCTCGTACGGGTGCTATCAATTCTTCTCTTTCTGTAAGTGATAAACCTTCACTTATAGATATGGGTTTAGGGTGATCCTGACTACTGATCGGCAAAAAACATGCATAAATATAAGTAAAGGAATGTGGGTCGATGTTACTGCTTTTGTGATTCTTTTGTACTAGCAAAGTGACTGTACGGGTCGTATCCACAAGGAGGGAGAGCGATTTAAGCTTTGATGCGGCTTTGTTGTTCAAAGTAAAGAAAAAGTCCTATGTTTCAAATAAAGAATTGAAATGAAAACAAGTGTTGTTTCAAAGATTTCTTGGATTTGGTTGATTGGTTTGCAAAAGTGAATTTTTCTTAATTGTAAAAACGTATGGCTACTTTCTATTAAGTGCTCCCACTAATCTCTAACTTCTTGAAGATGTAGTCTTATGATGGATCATAGGCAAGTATAACCTTTATGCATAGGAACTATTCATGTTTGAGACCGAATGAAAGTCCTTCCTTTAACTTAGCTTTACATGACAAAACTGGAACATTCCCTTATCAAGATCCAATCGAAGGCGAGAATAAGGGAAGAAATAAGCGCACAAATGGTATCGGCAAAGATTAATGGAATACCTCTAACTTACAAAAGTAAGTAAAGTTTATAATTTATACATCATCAAAACCCGTTAAGCATAAATATAAGAAAGAAAATACTTGTAAGTAAGTTAGAGTTAGAACCCTCGTTTTAAGATGTCATAGCTCTCGTTTGCACAAGGCTTGTTTGGCACTGTTGACTCATTTGGGTTATCAATCAAGTTATTAGAGATTAGTGGGTTAGTAGTTAGTTAGCCATGCAATGAAAGAGTTAGTTAGACATGAGTAAGAAAAAGAAAACAACAAGAGAAGAAGTAAAGAGAAAGAGTATTACACTAAACAAGAAAGTAAAAGCAAATGAGAACAACTAGTAATGAAAATAGGAAAGCGAAGTAATACTTGTATAAGCTTGTCACCTTCAAATATAACTTGAACACACTCTATCTCTTTCACTCTAATGGCTAAACTAAACTAGAAGAAGAAGAGAACACAACAACTACAACTCCAAAAGAAAACTAACATAAAGATCCTAAACTCTCTGGACATCTCCCTGAAGAACCCCCAAAGGGGGTATTTATAGGCACCAGGGGAAGAGGGCCCAGGGGGCAACCCTGGCCCAAGACACTGGTGCGGCTGCGCCAGTACGGCCGCAGAAATACGACCAGAGTCGCATTTTTGCGGTTGTACTGAAGCTACACGCGCAGCGCCACCTGCTACGTGTAGTCGCTTTAGTCCCATATCAGTTGGATCTTCTGAATTTCTGATTTAATCTCATGGTCTGATAGAGTCACCTCCTAGAGTTAATGACTACTTTGTAGGCCTTTATCACCCATTAAATGGTGATTTAGGGTCTTTTTTCTTCATTGCACACCATGGACCTAAGATCACACAAGCAAACCATTATTAGCAATATTTTATATAAGATAATTGTGCAGATGTGATAAAAATTATGCAATATTAGACTGATCACACCCCCTACTTATCTTTTTTGCTCGTCCTGAGCAAAACAAAAATAAGAGAATTATTACATCACTTTCGCGAGTGACGCGATTGCACTAAGCATGTGCAACAAGCCTTTAAACCTCTAGGTTTCCCCTAGAGGAGGAGTGTTGTCTGCTGAGGGTTTTAAGTGGATTACACCCACAAAATCTAATAAATGAAGAAAAATGTTAGTTGTCAGCAAACTTCTTTTAAGAAAAAGAAGTTTCAATCATCTAATAAAAATGACTGAATGATATAAGAATTAGGTTTAACCCTCATAAGTCCACCTATACTTTAGCCTTCATAAAAAGAAGAATTATAGTTTTTCTTTAAATTTAGAAAGGATCTTGTACTTCTAACTCATTTTGTTATTTTACTTTAGATAGATATGCATAATTTGTAAATGTGATGAACTTGAAATTTCTCAACTCAACTTTGAATGTCATTTAATTTTATTAATGTTTATCTATATTTTTATTCTTGGTTTCTTTAGGCTTTCTACTTTACTCATGTAATACATATTAAACTGATAACTCCCAAACCAGATGGTTTTAGGGCATCAGGTGGAAAAACACCCCTCAAATTAAATATGCATGTAAAGTAGGCCACAAAATTAAGATATATATATATATATATACATATATATATATATTATATACATATATACATATATATATATATATACATATATACATATATATATATATATATATATATATATATATATATATATTGGTGTGAGTAATGCTACTTGAGCCACAATTATCCAGCTTATTGTTTTTTTTAATTATTCAAAGTTGTGTCTCTAAATCCCAAGCGTGTGTGTGGTTTATGCATATTCTATTAAGGCTAAATAAAGGTGTGAGTTATTTACCTTGTCCCTCCCAACTCTTAGTCAACCACTGTTTCTTTTTTATTTAGGCTAAAATAAATATTCCTTAATATGGTTCCCTTATTCTTACAAGCTTTTGGCATTTTTATAAAGAGTATAAAAATTCTTTTTTTTTGTTCAGAAGTTTTTTTTATAATAAAAAGAAAAGAAAGAATGTTAGCACCCCCCACACATCTAATGCATTATCCTCAATGCTAGTCATGTAAATGCAAATGCAAGAAATAGGGGAAGAAAAGAATCACCGTCTCCGTCGACTCGGGCCGGCCAAGTGCGAATAGGCTAATGGAGAGGGAGAAGAGAGTAAAAGTAAAGGTAGAAAAAGAAATTTTCGAAAAAGATATTTACAAGTGTATAAGGGGTGAGCATATAAACAAAAAGTTTAAAGAACCCCTAAATTTTTTTTATTTACACTTTTTTTGGTGGTGTGTGGATGGCTATGATTAAGTGTATGACGGAGCAAAAAGACTTAGCACAATTTCAACCTGGGACGCAGGCTCAGTGGTCAAAAATGGCTTCAGTCTTTACCCAATCACTTTGAATTCCGTATTACTCTTAAGATCGACAACAACCACAGCACCATGTGGGAAGACGGTGCGCACAATGAATGGTCCAGACCAACGACTTTTCAGCTTTCCAGCGAAAATGTAAAGCCTCAAGTTGTAGCAGATCTTGTCTCCCGGGGCAAAATTTTTTCGGTTGATGATCTCGTCATGAAAAATTTTTGTTCTATTTTTTGTAATCCGTGCATTCTTGTAAGACTTATTTCGTATCTCCTGCACTCTGAGATCTACAATCTACTTAGTTTCACCGGCTTTGGTCAGATCGAAATTGAGTTACTTAATAGCCCATAGGGCTCGATGTTCTAACTCGACTGGTAAATGACAGTCTTTTTCAAAAATTATTCTATGTGGAGACATCCCCAGGACCATCATAAAAGCAGTTCGGTAAGCCCATAATGCATCATTTAGCTTGCAGATCATTCCTTTCGGGTTTTTCCAACAGTCTTTTTCAAAATGAGCTTGATTTGTCGATTGGTCACTTTGACTTGTCAATTTGTTTGGGATAATACGGAGTAGATAACTTGTGATTGATGGAATATTTCTGCATCAGAGCTTCAAAACTCTATTGCAGAAATGCGACCCATTATAACTAATTATCGATCTGGGGTATCATAACGGGAGAAGATTTTCCTTAAGAAATTTGACAACCGCTTTGTTATCATTTGTCTTCGTAGGCACAACTTCTATCCATTTAGAGATGTAATCCACTGCAACCAAGATGAACTGGTTGCCGGATGAATATGGGAATGGTCCCATGAAGTCGATACACAAACATCAAAAATTTCGACTTCAAGAATCGAGTTCAGGGGCATCATGTCTCTTCTCAAATTTTCCCAATTTTCTGACAATTTGCAAATGACTTGCAAAAGTGGAATGAGTGTTTGAACAAAGTGGGCCAGTAAAACCACTTTGTAAAACGTTCTCTGTGGTTTTGCGGGGACTGAAGTGTCCTCGCATGTAAGTTCATGGCAAAAACTAAGCACACTCCTCTGTTCTTCTTCTGGTATGCATCGTTGAATAATCTGGTCAGGACAATACTTAAAAAGATACGACTCTTCCAAGAAGAAGTACCATATTTGGGCAAAGAAGCGACACTGGTCTTATTTTATCCATTCAGCGGGTAATTATCCAGTGGCCAGGTAATTGACTATGTCCGCATACCATGGTTCCTTAAAAATGGCCAGGATGTGCTCATCTGGGAAATCCTCATTGATCGAAGCTTGTATTATTGGTGCATTTGGAATTCTTGACAGATGATCAGCTACCACATTTTATATACCTCTTTTATCCTAGATTTTCAGGTCAATTCTTGAAGCAGAAGGATCCACCGAATCAATTGGCTTTTGCTTCCTTCTTAGTCATCAGGTATTTCAACGCCGAGTGATCCGTGAAAATCACCGTCTTTAATCCTAACAAGTAGGGCCGTAACTTTTCTAACGTAAAGACAACGACCAAGAATTCCTTCTCGGTCATTGTATAATTCTGTTGGGCGTCATTCAGAGTCTTACTCGAGTAGTAGATCACATACTGTCTATTGTCGATGCGCTGTCCAAGAATAGCGTCGATAGCCAAATCAGGGCATCACACATGATTTCAAATGGTTGTGCCCAATCTGGAGCAGAAATAATAGACGCAAATACAACCTTGTTTAAGCTTCTCTTATGATTTGAAACATACTTCGTTAAAATCAAAGGGCACGTCCTTTGCGAGCAGGTTGGTTAAGGGCCTAGCAATTTACTAAAGTCCTTAATAAACCGTCGGTATAACCCATCATGTCCTAGAAGGATCTGATATCCTTGATGCTTTTAGGTGGTGGAAGCTTAGCAATCACTTCTATTTTTGCCTTGTCAACTTTAATTCCTCTCCTAGAAATCTCATGGCCTAGACAATCCCCTGTCTCACTATGAAATGATATTTCTCCAGTTTAGAGTCAGATTCTCTTCCTTGCATCTTTGCAAAACCAACTCTAGATGATGAAGATTGATCAAATGAATCTCTATAGATGGAGAAGTCATCAAATAAAATCTCAAGAAAATGTTCCACCATGTCAGAGAATAAACTGAGCATGCACCGTTGGAATGTCGCGGGAGCATTGCACAATCCAAAGGGCATGCGTCGCTAGGCGAAGGTTCCGAATTGGCAGGTGAACGTAGTCTTCTCCTGGTCTTCTGTAGCAATGGGGATCTGATTGTATCCTGAGTATCCATCTAGGAAACAATAGTACTCATGTCCAGCCAAGCATCCAAGCATTTGGTCGATTAAGGGTAGCGGGAATTGGTCTTTACGAGTGGGCCACATTCAACTTTCTATTGTCAATATAACACGAACCTTGATAGGCAGTCTTGTTCGTACCAACTCTTACTGCTCATTCTCTATCACTATAAAATAGCTTTCTTGGGGACCGCATGAACCGGCAACCCATAGGCTATCAGAAATAGGATAAATGATACCATTATCTAACATATTCAAAATTTTTGTTTTTACAGCCTCTTGCATGAGTGGGTTAAGCTTGCGTTGTGGGTCCCTCCTGGGAATCGCTTCATCGGTTAAGTGAATTCTATGTTGAACTATTGTTGGACTTATCCCCTTGATATCTTTCAATGTCCATCCAATGGCTTCCCTATGTCTCTTCAGAATAGACATCAAGCTGTCCTCTTATTGCTCAGTCAGATGGGATGCTATGATGACTGGCAGGGTTTCTCTTTCGCCCAAGTAGGCATACTTGAGGTGTTCAGGTAAGGCTTTTAACTCTAGAGAAGGAGTTGATTCATTGGATGTGATATCTAAAATTTCGGTCCTATGATGGGGTACACTTGGGCTTGATGCCCAGTCCACTGCTGAGTATGATTTGATCCAGATTAAAATCCTCAAACTCCAGATCGAACTCACTCTCCGTTTCCATCTCTATGCTCTCTTCATGTTTAGTGGTCAAATTTTAAATGGAACTAAGCTCAAAAGTCTAATTATTTATATCCCTGGGTTGTCTTCCAAGATTGAAGACATTGACTTCCTTTGTCATGTCTCCAAAGGTCAATCACATGGACCCGTTCCTACAATTGATTAAGGCATTGGCTGTAGCAAGGAATGGGCACCCTAAGATGATCGGAGTTTGAGATCGTAGATTTGACATAGGTTGGGTCTCCAGCACAATAAAGTCAACAGGGTAGATGAAATCCTTGACCCGAATAAGGACATCTGTGATTCCCCCTTGGGGATTTTCACAGATCGGTCTGCTAACTGATTGGTGAC
Source organism: Agave tequilana (assembly GCA_038442645.1). Classification (NCBI taxonomy): domain Eukaryota; kingdom Viridiplantae; phylum Streptophyta; class Magnoliopsida; order Asparagales; family Asparagaceae; genus Agave; species Agave tequilana. The sequence continues at coordinate 158,012 of JAVJIF010003251.1, read as the reverse complement.
TCGAGTTAGACTCAGCTCGCCCAACCCAAGTTGCTGGTATACTTGAGAGGTAGCAAGTTGTTACTTGCTCCCAGGTCAAGGAGTGCTATGCTAATTTTTGTTTGTCCTATGGTGCAAGAAATTGTAGGACATCCAGGATCTTTGTATTTCACCGGAATAGGACCAGATAGAATTTTACTTATGTTTGTTGCCAAGAACACTTTCTTGGGCACATCCGTCTTTCTCTTCTTCGTACACATATCCTTAAGAAATTTGGCATAGGCTAAGACTTACTGGATAGCATCAAGAAGAGACATATTCAGTTTGACCTGATTAAACATCTCAAATATTTTCTTCATGTGCATGTTCTTATTGTTATTCTTAAGCCTATTGGGAAAGGGTACTACAGGCTTATGAACTTGTTCAGCAGCTGTGTCTTTGTCAGACGTTTGTGGAGCAGATTGGGGAGAGCTGGCAGATGTGGAAGCAGGAGCAGGATCAATGTGATTGGGATTTTTCTGCTAGTAGACCTGATTGTCCACCTTCTTTTCTAATCAAAGAGTATAAACAACATTGCACTCGTTGATCTGAGGATCCTGAATTTCACACTCTTGATTGGAGTTCTTAGGGTTAACTAGCGGCTGACTAGGTAGAGTACTCTTTGGTCTTTCACTTAGAGATTTAGCTAATTAACTCATATGTATTTCCAATCTCGATATAGCCTGTGAATGGTTGCTTAATGTTTGTCCTTGATTTTGCATGAAGGCAGCTTGGGACTTCTTAAAGCTTCCATACTCTCTTCCAAATTTTTGAATTTCTTCTCCATTTGTGAACTTTGGAAGGAGGAAGATAGAGCTTGACTGGGATGATGTACTTGATGATTGGGATGGTGAAGATTGTTGGAGAAAGTGGGCCTGGGATGATTGTTCTGGGCTCAAGAGAAATTTGGATGATTTCTCCAAGTGGGATTGTACGTTTGCGAGTATGGATTGTGTTTCGACCGTGAGTAGGCCGCATTCATGTTTTCCAACGGTACTTGCTGAGTCTGAAAAATAGGACATTCTTCAAAAACATGGTTCGGTGCCTGACAGTATGAATAACCCGGATTGTGAATTGGTGGTGGGTTGATTTTGTTGACATTGGCTGGCTCTTTTATTTCTAGAGCCTCTATTCTCCTCATCAGGTTTGTGATCTTAGCTTCAGCAGCTATGGATGATGTTTGATGGAGAAAATTTGTGAGAGCATGTAAATTCTTTATTTGACTATAAAGAAGTTACAACAACAATCAAAACTTTCGATTATAAGAGAGAAAATATTCAAGCTCAAATCTTCTCTTTGTTTAATGCTGGGTTCTTGATGCGGCGATGGAAGGTTAATCTTATTTTTCATTGACCGGGTGAGCATCATAGTCTTCTAGGAATCTTCTCTTCGGACTATGGACAAATAGCACAGCTCCTATCCATAAATTCTCAAGGAGATTTGAGGCAAAAGCAAACTTGTACTCAACAAGTTGTTAAAAGAGTTAAACTCTTAAGTATTTCTTAGCTAGAAGCTCTGATCGAGATTCTCCGCATTCGACCCCTCTTCCATAATCGACCCCTCTTCAGTAGCAAACTGAGCTATTTATGAGGATTTTAGGGGTAAAACTGTCCCCTAGAGACTCTCCATAATCGGGGTTAACTCCCTCATTACGTGGGCAGTAATTGACCCAGTAATGAGGGCGGTTATAACAAAGATGTAGGGTTCCTCTGTAGTTGAAACGCGGGCTTCCAGCCTCGCGTTTAGCCGTTGAGGTAATGCTTGAGCTTCGCATTTGGTTGAAATGTGAGCTTCAAGTTCTCCGTCAAGCTTTATGTGAGAAGCAGGCTTCGGGCCCAGCGTCTTGGTCATTACGGTAAAGTAGAGACGCGAGTTTCGGCCCCGCGTCTTAGTACTGCAGTGATGTTAGGATGCGGCTTTCAAGCTCTACATCTTGGGACAGCACTAGTGATACTGAGACGCGGCTTTCAAGCTATGCGTCTTGGGACTGCACTAGTGGCTATGATTAGCCTTGCGTCGGAGTTTGGACTCTGCTTTCTGATGACTTGTCCTTAGTGATTTTTAGACAATCTACAGAATCTCCTTCAAAGTTTTGATATTTCACGGTTGACTGGGATGAATTTTGAAATACTTTGGACTCTGGTTGAATTTGTACTTCTCATGATTGGACTGACAATCATTTGAGATACTCTGAGCTTGATCCTGTCTGGAATGTGGTCTTCGTGAGTGTACTGTAAAACCCTTTGAAGCCACCAAAAATGATCGTGGTGAGTGTCTACATACGCAGTCCAGACCTCCTCGGTGCCCTGAGCTGGTTGTTAGTATATTGTTAAACAGGGAAAAAACAGTCGTCTGCTTGTGCTAGTGTACTGTTGAACTGATTGCAGAAGCGAAGACTGAATGTAAGTCTTATAGACGCAGATGTCATGTTGCTTCAGAGACGCAGTCCTCATTTGAAGTAGTGCCGCGTCTCTTACTTTGCTGAAGAGACGCACCTTTGAAGGGACGCGGTCTTTGAAGTGAAGACGCGGCTCGCAGCTCTTACTTTGCTGAAGAGACGCGACCTTTGGAGAGATGCGGCTTTGTTAAACGCGAGACTCACGTTTTGGGTGCTTGCCATGTGTATGGCGGAGTTGAGGGGATGTCTTTCCCTTAATGCAAAAAATTCGTGTCTGTTCAAGATGCGTGCCATGCGTTGGGTGAAGATTGGGCTTCGAGACCTGCGCCACGTATCTCTATGAATTACTGTGTCTATAAAAAGACAACAGTCTTTCAAGGATCATCATTAGACCCTTCTTCTTCTCTGCTGAGCCCTGTGTCGAGAATTAAGAAAAGCTTAAAGCTTTTTTCCACTTTCCTTCGTCCTTAACATCAATTTCATGGTTGAAATGGCACCAAAGACCAAACATGTTGCCTCGTCTTCGAGCTATGTCGCTCCAGAGGCTTAAATGGGCGGTCCTTTCACGAGGAGGTCCCCATTTCAGGTAATAAAACCGTCTGAACTGGTTTCTACCATTAAAGGGGCTTAAAGAGTTTTTTTAACTCTTAAGTTGTAGGTGCCCGGAAGGAGATTTTAGGTGAGAAGGATCGGGGTGTAAAATATTTCCTTGAATCAGTTGAAACAATTACAACCAGACTTTCCTTTCTTTCCGGTTACAAGGGAGGGAGGATGTTGAATCTTGAATCCCCCCTTTGTTTAATGCTGGGTTCTTCGTGTGGCGGTGGAGAGTGAATCTTGTTCTCCGTTGACCGGATGACTGTTTGGACCGTCGGGGATCTTCTCTTCGGTCGTAGAGAGAGTAACTCGGCTCTGTCTACCAAAACTCTAGAAGAGGAGCTAGGCAAAGAGCAGCTAGTACGCAGTAAGCTTGCTGAAGAGTCTTCTCTCCTTCTCTGTTGACGATGCCTTCGTCCGGTGATCGTGCGTGTCTCTCTCTACACGTGTTGGATGCGTATGCCTGTATGTAGGTACGTCTCTCCCTGTGTGTGTGTCTCTGTTGATGCCAACAGGGCTATTTATAGAGGTCCCTGGGGATGAACGTGCCCCCTGAAAACGCTCCACAATGAGGGGCCACTTCCCGCTACATGTGCGGTGACTGGCCCCTTATTTCGGGTAGTTGCAACCGAGACGCGGGCGTCGAGCCAACGCGTCCTGATGCTGAGACGCGGGTGTCGAGTCAACGCGCCTTGATCCTGAGACGCGGGCGTTGAGCCAGCGCGTCTTGATCCTGAGACGCGGGCGTTGAGCCAGCGCGTCCTGATGCTGAGACGCGGGTGTCGAGCCAACGCGTCCTGATGCTGAGACGCGGGTGTCGAGCCCACGCGTCTTGATGCTGAGACACGGGCGTCGAGCCAACGCGTCCTGATGCTGAGACGCGGGCGTCGAGCCAACGCGTCCTGATGCTGAGACGCGGGTGTCGAGCCAACGCGTCCTGATGCTGAGACGCGGGTGTCGAGCCCACGCGTCCTGATGCTGAGACGCGGGTGTCGAGCCAACGCGTCTTGAGCTTGGATCTCTGCTTTTAAAGGCTTGTCTGTTTTTTAGACAGCCTACAGAACCCCCTCCAAAGTTTTCGATATTCCGTAGTTAAATGGGACGGATTTCGGAATACTTTGGATTTTAGCCGCGTTCGCCTTTATGACTGGACTATTAATGCTCCGGGTTTGATCTTATCTGGAGTTGGTCTTTGTGAGTGTACTGTTGAACTCTTTGAAGCCATCAGAGTTGATCGTGTTGAGTGTCTAGATACACAGTCTAAACCTCCCCGATCGCTTTTAGTCTGTCACGACTGCGCTTTTGACCAGGAGTGGTTGGCCTTCTGCTTGTGCCAGTGTACTGTTGAACTGATTTGCAGAAGCCGAACGCAGGTTTTTTTTTTGAAAAGCAGAGACTGCCCTAAAGACGCGACTTCCATGGGTGTGCGTCTTTTTGGTGATAGGAACGCGACTAATATTCCATGAGGTAGACGCGATGTTTAGCCTGCTTGGGAGGACGCGAATTTTAGAGAGACGCGTCTTTTGGATGCAGACGCGATTTTCTGGACACAACGCGACTTTCTGGGTGCATTTATGGTGATGCTGACGGGGCATGTCCATCGGATAGGCGCGTTCTTTGGGCGCGAATCTGTGCCATGTCATGATTACGCCGCCAGCTGGCCTGGGGAACCGGAGAGGTTTTCTCCGTTAGGCGCGCGGATTTCCCGGTTCATTAAATGAACTGCTCCACGTGTCGAATGATGACTCGCGGCGGGGTCACGACGCATGATCTTCTCTGTTCAGAAATGAGCTGGTTACACGCGTCACGTGGCGACTCGCTGCAGCGTCTATCGGGCCACACGCCGCGTATCTTCGCGAATCTTTGTGCCTATAAAAGGCCACAATTAGAGAGATTTGTCTTCTTCTCCGAACGCGCTTACTCAGAGATTTAAGAGAGTTCTTCTTCTCCATTACTGCTCATCTTCTTCATTGACCTCTGATCACCAATGGCACCCAAGGCCAAGCCGACCGCGTCGTCCTCCAAGGCGACCATTGCCGAGGCCCAAGGGGGCGCTTCCTCCGTGCAGGATGTTTTCCGAGGTAAAGATGCCATTTTGGCTAAGCTTCACCGTTACTGGAAGTTTTAGAGAACCCTAAAAAAACTCTTAACACAGAATATGAACCGGTTTGATTCTCAGACGCAGTCTCGGACACGGTCTTTGAGTTGATAACCGAGGCGCGGGTTTGATGACCTAACGCCAGTGAACTCTGCACTTCGGGTCCTTCACTTAGAGATTTCCTAACTGTGAAGGATCTGGACGCGGTCTTGGTTTGCAGAACGCGGATTTGATCCTTGCGTTCTGTGCCACTTGACGCGGATTTGCAGGTCTGGACGCGGGTTTTGATAACTTCTGCGTCCAGTATCTTTTCTGCGTTTGAACGCAGATTCGCAGGTCTGGACGCGATTTTGATAATTCCTGCGTCCAGTTTCTCTTCTGCGTTTGGACGCAGATTCGCAGGTCTGGACGCGAATTTTGATAATTCCTGCGTCCAGTTTCTCTTCTGCGTTTGGAGTCATGAACACTTAGCATTTTTCCTTGCTTTTAATGAAGTATCTGACTAAGTGTCCTTTTCTTTCGCAGTGCGACATGTTTCTGGCTCACTTGCCAAGACGCGCCACTTTGGACATATAGGTGGTGCTGACCAGGGCTTGACCTTCGTGCTAAGAATGAGTGTCCCATTGACTGCTGATCAGTCACCGGATCGCAGGGAGAGGCTCTCTAATATTGACAGAGAACCTTTCGGGCGCTTATGACCGATGCCGTATTCAAAACGGATGATGGCGTCAGGCTGGAGAAGCCTGCCTTCTTCTTCGGAGATCGCATTCATGATGACGGCCGTCGCGTGTCTGGAGGAACTTACAAATGGCTCCGTCAGATAAAGGATGGAAGATTGTTTCTTCCGGATATGGAGAGGATGTTCCCGTTGTCCTACTTCCAACACATGTCCATCCCTCGGAAGATGGAATGGGACATTTCCCAATGTGTCCCCGAAATCACCCTTGGTGACTTTGGCTTCCAGAAGGTAAACCGCCATGATAGTCATGACAGGTCAGCCGTCGGCCTGTTCCCCGCGTCGCGCAAGTCCGATGTTCCGGTCGGGGAGATACCACAGCTTGCCGCTACCTTCCTTAACTCGTTTATGGAAGCGGAGGGTGACTATCCTACTGAGTTCCGTGCGCATGGGTGGATCCATTCTACGGGGAATATTTGGTGGGGCAGGATGGTGGGTTTTGTCCTCACCGATCTTAAAGAGCTGCTAGAGTGTGTGGGACTATACCCGGCGGTCAGGGCCGTACAGTGGGGTATCCCACCAAGCTCTCATAATTTCTTCGGAGTCCTGGAGCGATATGACTCTCTGACGGGGACATTCTTCACCCCGGTTGGAGAGATGGGCCTGGCACTGCACGAGCTGCATGAGGTCTCGGGGCTGGCGTCAGGGGACATTCCTTATGAGGAATATGTCCCTACCACTAAGGAGCTTCACTTTTTGGAAAAAAAGTTTCCCGCAATATATGAGACCTACTGGGAGGTGATGTGCCACTTCCACATCTGCGGCCAGATAACTGCCTGGAGGTCAGGAGGAGTCAAGCAGTTGTCTTGGGCTAGTTATCTGTTCAACAACGTTAACAATAAAGACCTCCTGATAACCCGACTGGCTCCCAGCTCCGATAGGGAAATTGAAGACAGGATCGACCAGGCTCCGAACAGCTTCTACACCACGGAGTCGAACGAGGACGGTTTCGACCCTGACCTAGTTTTTGAAAGCTTTCACCATCAAGCCCGGACTTCCATCTCTAGTCGAGCACTGTTGGCGGGCTTCTTGATGCTGTGGTTGAAGCGTTGTGTGGTGCCCACGCTGCCACACGAAGTTATTGTTGCCGACGTGGTGTACCCGGCGGTGCTCCTGGCTCATGGTAGCCCCATAGCTCTTCTTCCGGCCGTGGCGGCCGGTATTCAGAGTGGGCTACGGGCGTTAGCCAAGAATTTCTGCGAGCCCCCGAAGACTGTTGACTCCCATGGAAAGCCATATGTCGACTCAGAGGGGAATCCGAAGGTGAAGCGCCCTAACCCTCGGATTGAACTGCCTTACACGTACCTCATGGCTTGGTACGTGATGCATTGCCCTTCTTTGATGACGGCGGCGCGTGGGAGCACGGGTCATGTCCCATTTGTGCAGCGGCTAGAACGTTCGGAGTGGCGTGACACCTACCTGTATTATATTAGGAAGTGTCTTTCCTGCGCCACGAACTACCAGCTCAACCGCTGCTTTCCAGACGTTCCTGGTGCGGCTTTCGGGGAGTTGTTCGCTGATATCGCTGGTCGGGATAACTTCACACAACTGCCTGCGGGAGTCTTCTGGTGGTTGATCAACATCCGGCCGGGATATGTGATGTTCCGGCAAGGGACTTCATGCGCCATCGAGCCATACATGCCGAATCGTTTTGCCCGACAGTTCGGCTACGATCAACTCTATGTCGGGAACCCCAATGCTCGGCTCGCCTTCGAAGGGAACCTGTTCGAGGGTGCTCGGGCCTGGTACTACAGTGTGGCTGGAGGGACGGGAGCAACATTCCGTCTACCCATCGAGACGCCCAAATGCCGCACGAGCTTCAGCTTCTGCACTTGGTACTTCCAAGCCAGCCAGACACCAGACCTTGTTCCGGAGTCTTCATGCCTTGAGAGCATCAATGCACATCTCGAGGCCAGGTCAGAGTCCGGTAAACATTCGAAGCTTATCGACCAGTATCTGAAGGCTCATAAGGAGGTCAGGAGACGATCGAGGAGGGAGCCACAAGCAGTGAGGGCGGAGCCGCTACCGACAAGGGCAGAGCCGCGAGCGACAAGGGCTGAGCCACCAGCAATGAGGGAGGAGCCGCGGGCAAGGAGGTCTAAACAGACGGTGAGCAAGCGTCGTCGACACTCTGCTTCTATTGCTGGGCCTGTCCCAAAGAAGGTTCGGAGGGACTTAACAGCCGAAGTCTCTCAATCTGAAGGCACCTCTACTGGAGTTGAGGCTCGTCCTGAAGACGTCCTTGTCAGGGTTGAGGAACTGTCGGAAGATGAAGATTTCCCCACCCTAGTCCGTGCCCCTAGGTCACACCGCAAGACCGTGGAGGAGGGGGAGCTTGTTGACGAACTCACCGCTGGTGATGATGATGAGCGGCTTGAGGTCGACATAATGGGTGAAGAGGATGTTGAGATTCCGGGATTCTCAGCTCAGCCTGAGCTTCCTTCTGCTCATGAAGGGAGAGGTGAGGCACGGCAGCCGGGGTCTCCTAGCGTCTTCATTTCCAGTCCTAGGGCAGTTGACCCTAGTCCTACCACTGGGGTGATCGGAGGCAAGGCTCCTGTTGCGAAGCTTCCTCGCGTTGAGCTGTCGTCTTCTTCGTTATCGGGGGAAAGCGCCTTTGATGACGAGGTCGACTATGGCGATGAACCCGCTCTTCCTGATCAGAGCAAATTCTTCCACATCTCGGAGGAGGAAATATATGGGGGCGAGCCATCGACTGCACCATTGCTGGCGATTATCCTTACTGAAGGTATTCTTTCCATCTTCTGTCTAATTTTCTCTTTACATATCGAAGAGGATGTTCTAACATTCTTCTTTTATGCTGCAGGGCCAGCCGGAGACGCCGACGCTACAACCTCCTCGCGTATCGAGGAGATGGTGAAAGAGTTGACCCAGCCTGAGAGAATCGAGGCTTCAGAGGGGGCAACTGTTGAGATCGGGGAGCCTTCCATTTTGCCGGAAGGGGAAGCAACCACTGAGGTTGAGGAGGCTCTCACTCTGCCGGGCGAGGAGGTTACTGCTGAAGCCGAGGAGACTTCCGCTCCGCAGGATTCGACATCTCTGGACCTCCAACCTGGTAAGGCAGCTCTGATGCTTTAAATGTTTCGCTTTTCTACCATTGTGGCTAACATCGCGATAACTTGCAGAGAGGACTGAGGGGGCTCAGGTAGAGAGTCCGACGGTCGGTACCCTTCCAGAAGGCCACACAGCTCAGGTCTCGATTGAGGTTTCTGAGGAGGTTGCGCTAACTAGTCCATCATTGGTCGTGGAGGTTCCTGCAGAGGTAGCACCTCCGGAAGCGCCATTGGCCAATCTTGCTCTTGCCGTATCGACGGCCAGCACGACTCTTGTGCGAGAAGATCCGCCTTATATCCCCTATCCTGTGACAGAAAAGGGGTCGGGAAGCTTCCCAGGTGGTGAAGACATAGGGGAACTGGCACGTCAGATGGTGCAACAATTCTTCGCTTCGATGGGATCATGTATTGATCTCATCTTACGTGGGAGCAGCTCCTTCAAATTTGCCCAGAAGCTTCTCGAAAATATGGCCGTGAACATCGAATTAACGGGAGGCCCCTCACTTGCCGAGGCATGTCTGCGGGTGGTGAAGCAACTGGGAGATGACCTGCACGAGCTGGAGTCTTTGGAAAATGCTGGCTCCTTTGATGAGGCCCAGGCCACCTTGACTAGGCTCCTAGCTGCTCAAGAACAAGAACGACAGGAGGCGGAGGCACAAATTGCTGCAGAGGCCCGCAGCCTCGAATATTCCCAGGCTGAATGTCAAAGACTAACCGCCGATTCAAGGGAATCCGAGCTTACCATGCAGAGCACTGAGCAAGTCATCATCAGTGCTCGTGACACCATTGCCAAGGCTCGGGACACCATTGCCAAGGCGGAAGCTGTGCTTGCGTTCAATGTGAAGAAGCTCGTTACCATCAAAGAGGAGATTGAGGAGCAACAAGCTGCTAAGGCGCGAGCTGAAGAGAGTCTGTCTCTACATTCTTCCAGGGTGGAATCTCTGCGAACGCAGCTGGCCGCAAGAAGTTTCTTATCTGAAGAGGAGCTGCGGGACCGGGCTATTATGGAAGCTGAAAGGACGCGCCAACACGAGATTCACCGCCTCAAGGAACAAATCCGTTCCTTGGCGAACCAGGACATTTAGCCTTCTTTTCTTTTTGTAAAGAAAAGGACACTCTATTTATCAAGAGTGTTTGTATCCACTTTTATCATTTTTTTGATATAATAAAAGCTTTTGTGAAGTTTTTGGCTCCACCTTCTTTGTTTAGCTGTGGGTGAATCCAACTTCCTGATCACTGGTTGTGAATACTGAACTTAGGTAAGACCAAGTTCTTTCAATAAAACGCGGCGTTGACTCTGAGTCTACTCGACGAGACGCGGCATGTATCCACATAGTGAGACGCGGTCATCAGTCCATAGGAATGAGACGCAGCGTTAATCACAGGGTGGAACGCGGTCATCATTTCATAGGAACTGATATTTCGCTAAGTCCTTTTAATGAGACGCGGCGTCAATCACCAGGCGAAACGCGGTTTTGAATAACGCGAATCTGTCTTGCTAAGAAAGACGCGGGTCGAGCAGACACGAGAGACGCAGCCTTGCCTGCTCAAGGGACGCGGCTTTCCCAACTGCGTTTAGTGCAATCTGACTTAAAAGATTTTAGGAGATCTTTGAACGTCAAGTCTTCACTGTCGATTGGGGTTCCGGGTCATCCGTTGCTTCCCAAGGCAGTTGTCCACGCGTCGACTCCTCATTGGGCTCGGGCGTTAATGCCCTTAAATGCAAAACCGACGCTGGCGGTTGAAAAACCGGCGCTCTCGACGGTTTCCAAAGCAGCGTTCCACGCGTCAGTCCTTGATTGGGCTTTGACGGTCGTGCGCGGCGGTTCCGATTGATGCACCATTAATGACAGTTATTAGGGACTGCCTATAAATAGAGTGCACCCTCTCCCTCTTCAACAATCCAACTTAGACTGTTTTCATTTGTTTTGCTCCGAGAGAAGTCTCGCCTTCTTTAGAGTTTCTGACAGAGATCTGTCTCCATGGGTGATGGTGACTCTGTGGATGAAGATGACCCAAAGCTCTCAGGCTTCTGTCTGGTCTCTTCAGGAGGAAAAGCCTCTTGGATCATCTTGTGCACCTGCGTTTGGACGCGGAAAGGCCAGCTCTGGATAGAGGCCCCTGCTGGTATGTCACCCTGATGACATCTATAGCCCATCCAGGCCTGCACCTTGGCGTAACCGTCTGAAAGAAGTCTTGGCGCATTCCTTTTCTGGAATTTGCGCCATTGATTCGAACTCCTCTGAACGCGGGCGCTTGACGCGCGCGTTGCTCATTGCGTTTTACAGCCATTGTCTTGACGCATTTTATAGCCAATGCCTTGGATGAATTCAAAGTTTCCGACCTGAATCTTGTAACTCCTGTTCACCCAGCAGAGAGATGGCAATTTTCGGCGTTTACACTTTTTCGCGTCATGTGCTTTTAGGCGCGGACGCAAGATAAAGCCGCGTTTGAATCCTGCTTCATGGCACAGTTTTGACCAGCGTCTGAAGTCTCTAAAGACTGCCGCGTCTGTTACTTAGTTTTCTTTTGTTAAAGTATACTAAGTTCCAGATTTTCTGATTCTCTTATTTGTTCTTTGCAGGTTCGCTGGTCCCCTGGAAGAATGCTTCAACCGGCGAGCTTGTTCAATGTTCACCTATGAGAGAATATATTATGGTCCTCGTCACCTATGAGAGAATATATTATGTCTCTGACGAGGACCCAACCCTCGCCAAGGTCTCTTCAGATCTCCTGTACCAAACATGCCTGATGGCAAGAGATGGTCAGGGTATGCATGACGGCGATGAGGGTCCGGCGGTTGTGGTGGCGGATAAGATCCTCTTCCTCTCCCACTCCAGAAGTGACATCGAGGACATTCCGTTAGATGGCCTGCTGGGGAAAGGGATGGTGATGAATGAAGGGTTGCAAGACTTTCTGCTGCCACCGGACCTCAAGAACACCATTGCTCTTAGCTTAGTCAGCTAGGGCGCTTTCAGAGTTTGGCGTTGTTGCCATGGTGCAACCGACTCCAATTGTCGTCACAGTCGGGCACTTTCCCGGACATCATGTATTTGGAATCAGATGCGGCTTCAAGGAGTGAGTACGGCCTCTAAGAGAGAGAGGGACTTCTTTGTACTCCTTAATTGTAACACTCAATCTTATTGTATAAGAGAGCGTTTTGTATCACTTTCATATGCTTGAATATCAATAAAAGTGACACTTTTCTTTTTGCCTCTTTCTGTTGTCTTGAATGTTTTATTTTAGAAGCAAAAGAATGATTTTGGTGGACCCGCCACTTTATAAAAGAAAGTGACAGGGGGAATGCGTACTCCCAGAGAAGGTGAACTTTTGTCAAGTGTCTGGGATTGACTTGATTCAAGGTCAGCTGGGGAATTTGATAAAACATTGTCAGCGGTGTAATGTTAACCTAACAATGTCTTTAGGTGGACCTGTTATTCTATTGAAGAGAATAACAAGTGAAACTAGACCCGCGAGGAATCTAGTAAAGCTTTTACCGTTAGAGGTGTGATATTAACTTAACGGGTTGGAGATAGTCTTGTCAGAAGTGTGGTGTTAACTCGACAAGGATGTGAGTCAGAGGTGTGATATTAACTTAACTCAGAATGTCACTGTCATAGGTGTAATGTTTAACTTAACAGTGAGGTAATGCTAGAGGTGTGATGTTGAACTTAGCATTGGTCATCTCGACTTAGACGAGGAAGTCGAGGAACGGTCATGGCCATAGGTGTATTGTTGAACTTAGCGATGACTCGGATGCTAGAGGTGTAGTGTTAACTTGGCATCATTCATCTCGGCTTGAACAAGGAAGTCGAGGAAAGGTCATGGCCATAGGTGTATTGTTGAACTTAGCGATGACTCAGATGCTAGAGGTGTATTGTTAACTTGGCATCATGCATTTCAGCTTCGATATGGAAGACTGAAGAAAATGACTGTCAGAGGTGTAATATTAAACCTGGCAGAAACTTGAAGTGCTGCTTAGAGGTATAATGTTAACTTAAACAGCGGTTTTGTCAGAGGTGTAATATTAACTTGACAAGAATTGGCTTGATGCCGAAGACGGTTTGAGGACCTGTCATTCTATGAACGAGAATTGACAAGTGGAATTTGAAGTGCCAGAGGTGTAGTGTTAACTTGGCAAAATGTAGAGTTGACAAGCAAGATTTGTACTCTACAAGGGGTATCTCATTACCAGAGGTATGGTGTTAACTTGGCAACGATTGTTTTTTTTGTGGTCCTACCATTCTGTGGATGAGAATTTGTAAGGAATTTTGGAGGAAAGAGTGGAATCAAGTCCACTTAGGATTTTTAGCAAACCCTCAGCTATCAACGGGTTTGACATGCCTTTACCAACTACCGTTTGAGTTGGGCTAGCCATGCTATTCCCCTCAGCATGATGAGTTGTCGAAGACTTATGTTGGGCTTAAAGGCCAACATTTTCCTCTATCCTTAGCCGTCGAGGGCGTCGGATCAAATGGGAACGTGTCCCTTAGGATTTTTAGCAAATCCTCAGCTGTCAACGGGTTTGACATGCCTTTACCAACTACCGTTTGAGCTGGGCTAGTCATGCTATTCCCCTCAGCATGATGAGTTGTCGAGGATTTATGTCGGGCTTAAAGGCCAACATTTTCCTCTATCCTTAGCCGTCGAGGGCGTCGGATGTTTGATCAGAGGTGTACTTTTAACTTGATCGGAGGAGGAGTACTATTAAGGATAGTACTTCTTCAAGAATTTGCCATTGATCGGCATCATGAGTGTATCGCCATTTGAAGTTATGAGGCGATATGACCCATTTGAGTAGACTGACTCTACCACAAATGGTCCTTCCCATTTGGGTTGAAATTTTCCTTTTGTCTTGTGCGTCATGACCATGGGTCTTCGGACGGCTAAGACAAGGTCGCCTTTCTTGAAAGTTCGCATTTTAACTTTCTTGTTGAAGGCTCTGGTGATACGAGCTTGGTAAAGCTCGATTTGTTGTTGGGCCTGCAAACGCTTGTCGTCTAAGGCTTCCAACTCCTGGAGTCGCTGCTGATGCTTCTCCTCAGTTGTCATCTCCGCTGTCAAGGCGACGCGTAGAGATGGAATTTGGATTTCCAGTGGAAGGACGGCTTCGCATCCGTATACCAAGGAAAATGGCGTGGCTTTAGTTGGGGTTCGCACCGTTGTGCGGTAGGCCCATAAGCATTCACCCAGCTTGTCGTCCCAGTCCCGTTGACTTTTCGAGACAAATTTCTTGAGAAGCTTGCCAATAGTCTTGTTGAAGGCTTCTGCAAGACCGTTAGCAGCAGGATAGTATGCCGTTGAGGACACACTCTGGATTCTAAACTTCGCGCAGAATCTCTGGAAAGCCTGGCTGATGAACTGGGGTCCATTGTCATGGATAATACGCCGAGGCACACCGAAGCGGTAAATAACGTGATGTTTCACGAACTTGATCACGTTAGAAGATTTTACCTCTTTCAAAGGGATAGCTTCGACCCACTTTGAGAAGTAATCGGTTATCGCTAGAATGAACCGATGTCCTTTCGATGATGGTGGGCTGATAGGGCCAACCACGTCCATCCCCCACATTTCAAACGGCCAGGTAGAGGTCGTAGAGTGGAGGTACCCTGGTGCTTGATGGATGAAATCGCCGTGTATTTGACAGGCGTGACATCTCTTAGCATAAGCGACAGCATCGGCGATCATTTTTGGCCAATAGTAACCCAACCTTTGGAGTCGATGTGCCAATTTTGGGCCAGGTTGATGGGCTCCGCACGTACCGTCGTGAGCCTCTTTCAATACCCCCTGGGCCTCTTTTGGTGAGAGACACCGAAGTAAGATTCCGTCATACGATCGACGATACAATGTTCGCGTGATCGCATTATAGTAGAATTTAGGGGCTTTCCTTCGAATGGCAGCCGCTTCCTTGGTGTCCTCAGGCAGGATGCCGTACAAGACATAGTCGATGTAGGGGAATCGTCAGTCTTTAAGCTCTGGACCGGCCGACAATTCCAGCACTTCTTTGCCTCGACAATCTCCCTTTGACTCATGATAGTCCTTGAGAGTATTTTTCGGGCAATACAGGTCGTGGCTGTAGACGAATATCTTCTCCATTGCTCCAGTTGGAAGAGCTAAGGAGGCTGCCAGGGATGCGAGTGCATCGGCGTGCGCATTTTGCCTGCTCGGTACATGGTCGATGTAGAAGTTAGCAAAGCCCTCGGCCATGCGGATAGTTGCGTTGTAATAGGGTACTAAGTCCTCATGTCTGACTTCGTACTCCCCGCGAATTTGACTGACGATGAGTTTAGAGTCACCGTATGCTTCGAGATTTTTAACGCCAATCTCATCGGCGAGCTGCATCCCAATCAATAGAGCATTGTATTCTGCCACATTGTTGGAACAAGGCTCCGTTAGTGAGACAGCTCGGGGAATCACATAATTTTGTGGGGAGACGAGTATCACTCCTACCCCCGCTACTAGGTGTCCCTTCGGGCTTGTCCTTGATGCACCGTCGAAGAAAAGTTGCCACACTTGACTTTCGAACGATGTCTGAGTCAGGTAGGCTTCGGCCACTTCGTCTGGGAGATCCTCGTAGGCTTTGGCTGCCCTTGGATCTGGGTGTTCAGCTAGGAAGTCTGCCACCGCTTGTCCCTTAATGGCTTTCTGCGGCAGAAAGTGCATATCATACTGGGATAGCAACATGGCCCATTTTGCCAGCCGGCCATTCAACGAGGAAGGCTTTGTCATGAGTAACCTCAGAGGGTTGACTTTTGATATGACATTTATAGTTTGGCCTACTAGATAGTGTCGCATTTTCTGAATAGCGAACACCAGCGCCAAACATTCCTTCTCGATCGGGTTGTACCGATGTTCGGCTCCGATCATTATTCTACTTAGGTAGTAGATTGCTTGTTCTCGTCCTTGTTCATCATTCTGAGCTAGTAGAGCTCCCAGGGAATGATCCATTGCTCGAACATATACCAAGAAAGGCTTTCCGGACACCGGAGCTGCAAGAACTGGTGGTTGGGTGAGGTAGTGTTTGATCTCCTCAAATGCTTTTTGACAAGCGTCGTCCCAAATGAATGAAACACCCTTTTTCATCAGCTTGGCGAAGGGTTGGCATCTCCCGGAAAGGTTTGATATGAACCTGCGGATGTACGCCAATCGTCCTTGTAATCCCCTGAGCTCCTTGAGGCTTCTGGGGGGTTGCATCTCTTGGATAGCGCGGACTTTCTCCGGATCCAAATGGATTCCTGTGGAAGTTACAACAAATCCTAGGAATTTGTCACTGGCTACCCCCAGGAAGGACTTGGTGGGGTTCATCTTCAATTGATGAGCCCGCATGATGTCGAAGACCACCTTCAGGTCTGCTATGTGATCACCTCTAGTGCGACTTTTCACCGCGATGTCATCGACATAACATTCCACCGTTTTGTGTATCTGCTGATGGAAAATGACGTTCATGGCCCTTTGGTATGTTGCCCCTGCATTTTTCAGTCCAAAAGGCATGACAGTATAGCAATATACCCCTAGAGGAGTCCTGAAGGAGGTATGCTTTTCGTCATCGGGATACATCTTGATTTGATTGTATCCTGAGAACCCGTCCATAAAGGACATTCGCTCGAATCCACAAGTATTGTCAATCATGACATCTGTGATTGGCAATGGGAATTCGTCTTTGGGGCAGGCCTCGTTTAGATCACGGAAGTCGATGCAGATCCGGATCTTCCCATTCTTCTTGGTGACGGGGACGATGTTGGCTACCCAGTCGGGATGCTGTTCCTCCCTGATGAAGCCAGAATCAATAAGCTTTCTGACTTCTGATTGAATTGCCTCCATTATCTCTGGACGGAACCGTCGCTGCTGCTGTTTAATAGGCTTCATGTCTGGATTGATGTTGAGGCTATGCATAGCCACTTGAGGATCAAGTCCAGGCATGTCCTCATAATTCCAGGCGAAGACGTCTATATACTCTTGTACAAGAGATATTAGATCCTCCTTTTCCGAAGGTGACAAGCCGTCACTTATGAAAATGGGCTTGGGGTTGGCCTCATCTCCTAGGTTGATTTGAACAACCTTATCTTCTGTGGGTGGCTCACGCTGTTCAAAGCGGATATCCCAAAGAGCATTCAAATGTTTGATCCAAGGATCTGTATCAGGTTGGATCATTTCTTCATCTTCATCTTCCAGATGGCCTGTTGAAACCATGTTTACTGAAAGCCTTTGAAGATGTTGCCAACACTGACATCTGACTCCCACGATGACGTGTCTGAAGAGCAATCGTGACCTGACGACTCTCGAGAATCAGAGGCTGATGGGACTGGAGTTGATACATAGCCCAACCCCCGGCGCGTCTGATGATAATAATCAGGTGCTTTCCCTTTCGGCACAAAGGACCGGAGCAGCGTTCTCCTTCCTTTACCGAAGTTTAATCCGGGCCTGTTGGTTAGGTCATATCCCATGCATTTCATCATTCTGAGCGCTTTCGGTTCATAATGATTGAACTGAGGGGATTCATCCTCGCCTTCCGATTCTTCGTGAGGCATCGGTTCAGACGAGATTCGCCCAAAAAGTATTGGTCTTTGGCCTTTTCGTCTGGCTGGAACCATAAATATAGATTCTTGCGCATTACCATTATCTTGGTATGTCCCGAAAGATGATTTCACCGGTACATGCAAAGATGTCAAAGCATCCATTGCCGACCAGAGGTCATCGTCCACGTCGGTAGTAGTATCCGATGGTATTGAATCGGAAACATACACAGGAAAATACGCAAAATCTAAATCTTCATTAATGTACCAACCACCCGCATCGTCGGTGGTGTTGTCAATATCGAGCTTATTAGTGCTCTTCACAAGGGGTTCCAACTCCCACAGGCACTCTTCTTTCTCAGGCTCAATGTCAGCCTCATTACTAGAGTCTAGCTCCTCTGGTTGCGGGGTTTCATTAGTCTCCTCAGGATCCTGATATAGGAGGGAGTCCGTGAAATAGTTTTCAACCCCTTTAAACGGATGCCTTTCGGCAATCAACGTTTGAACTTGTCCACTCTCGTTAATGTATTTCATGACTTGGTGGAGAGTGGAGGGAACGATGGAATTACGGTGAATCCATGGTCGTCCCAGCAACAGGTTGTAGGAAGTGTCAGCGTCAATGACGTAGCATGTCACTTCCGACTTGAGGCTCCCGATCTGGCATTTGAGCTTGATCTTCCCCATCGGACGGGAGCTATTGGCATTAAACCCGTAAATAGTTGTCTGGGTAGGGCTCAGACGATGGGTAGGAATGCCCAGAAATTGCATGACTCGGCAAGGTATGATACTCAGCGCGGACCCTGGGTCTACCTGGATGCGATTTACCTCGGACGACCCGATATATCCTGTGAAGTATAGGGGTCGGTCATGCTTCCCTTTAACCTGCATGTCATCTGTTGTGAAGGTGATGCAGGGAGCATTTGGGGAGGCGTGGAGGCAATCCTCTACATCTTCCTCCCTTGGCACGCGGGTCATGAAGACCTCAGCATTTGCCAAAGCTTCTTGTAGAGCCTCTCTGGTTGACTTTGATAGCCTCAGGAGTTCATACAAGGTGATGCGTGCCGGGATGTTGGCTAGTTGAGCCAAGACATCGAAGCGGTAAGGTGTCGAGGATCCTTCCGCTGCACCTTTTGAAAGAACCCGAGAAAACCGGGTTTCTTTCTGTTTCTCCACAGGTGGTTTTGTGGAGGGCTTGGCTGGTTCTACGGCTGGTTGCGGAGAAGCCGCTGCCGTCTCGCCGTACTGCTTCAAGTATGCTTGTCCTGAACGGGTCCCCGCCATCGGTTGGCTGGGCTCTGCGGCCAGGACCATTGTTTCCTCTTCTGAGTCAGTCAACGAGGGAACATCAGTATCCGCTTCTCGAGAGGAAGCGCAGATCACATGGCACGATGAAGCTTTTGCCTTGCCTTTGGACTTTCTGTTGGTCACAGTAGTCCATTGTTGTTCATCGACGAGGTCAGGGTGGACCCACATGGTTTCCCCCTGAGGTGTAGGGACGGCTGCCAAGCCCTTCTCCTGTTGCTGGTCAGGGTCTGTGTTGACCACTCTTAATTCTCCCCTTGGAATAGGAGTTACCCCTGCAGGTGTAGGAGGTTGTCTCCCGAACTGGAGAACTGACGTTACGTTGGCTGTGACCTTCTTCTGCTCTGGTCGGAGCTTTAACACCTCCGCGTCAATCAGAGCCTGAAGGATGTCCTTGAAGACGTAGCAGCTTTGGTGGGATGTCCCAACATCCTGTGGTACATGCAGTAGTTGGGATTGTCGGTCTTGCCGACTTCGTCTGGGCGCCTAATTTCAGGGAGCTTCAGTGGTTGCTCTTGTTGAGTAACTTGAAGAGCGAATCGACATGTTCCTCCTTGAAGGAATACTGCTTGTTGGCGTGGGGCTGGCTTGAAGAGCCACTCGCTTTGCCTGGTTGGGGCTTGGCGGGAGATTTGGTCTCCGTTGCCAAATTATCCTTCCGTTTTGTCTGGAGGGATGTGTCCTGCGCACGCCTTGTTGACCTCTCTGGCCTGGGCCTGCCTTCTTCTGCCCTGACGCGGGCAACAATCTCCTCAGCCTGTTCACCTTGTTGGACTAATTGTTTCCAGGTGCGGCTTTCAGCAACTCCTATTTGAGTAAGGAGTGAGGTTTGGAGATTATGACGACATGTTTCCACCAGGGTGGCCTGGGTCATGCCGCTTGGACATCGGAGTGCCACGTTCCGAAATCTTTCTACGAAAGACTTGACGGACTCTCCCTTTCACTGTTTGGTTGCTAAAAGGGTGGGCATTGTCACTTCCGAGTCATCTTCGAAGAAGCGTGTCAGAAACAGCTTCTCCAAGTCGCTCCAGTTCTTGATTGAACCTTCTGGGAGCTTCATGAACCATTCAAAGGCCAACCCCTTCAGGGTTCCTATGAACAGTCGCGTCAGTATAGCGTCGTTATCTACTACATTCCCGGTCTGGGATTTGAAGTAGTAGATGTGCTGGTTGGGTGACCCCTTCCCGTCAAATGCTTGAAGAGTTGGAGCCTTAAACTTAGGAGGGTACGGGACTAAGTCCCACTCGGCCGGATAGGGCCGGACTACTCCAGCCTCTTGGAGATCTTTACGACTGTCAAGGGCATTGAGTCGTTGCTCCAGCAGGCTCATTCTTTTAGCATGAGCCTTTTCCGGGTCTGGGTCGCTTCTTGCCTGCGACGAGGGCTTGGACACATCCGAGGTAGATCGTCGTGTCCCGTCGGAAGGTTCGGAGGGTGGGATTTCTCCCTTTCTCCCTTTCCCCTTCGGCCGTCTAGGAGGAGATCTCGCTCTTTCTTCAAGCAATTTCTCAAGCATATGCTTGAGGGAGTCAATGGATCTCTGTTGAGAGGCGATTATATCCATCTGGCGCTTCTGCGTCTGTTCTAAACGCCTGGCCGTCTCCTCAGGAGTGTCTGCCATGTAGGCGGAAGCCTCCTTCTCGACGGAAGAGTTTGAAGCCTGCGACTCCACTACAGCGGAGTGAGAATCACCCATTCTAATGCCGCAGGCTAAGGCATTATAGTCAATTGGGGGAATGGCCCCCGTCCGGGTGCGAGTGTGTTGATACACCCCTTCCGGCTCAGAGTCAGATTCCTCTGAGTTGACCATTGGTTGTTTTCCCTTACTTCTGCTAGTCATGTTTGCAGTAAGCTCTGGGTATTCAACATCTGAAAAGGTTCTCCTTCTGTGGGAGCGTCTTCTTTTGGCTGACGGGGGAATCAGGGTCAGCTGTCTGATTAAGGACTGCTGGTGCATGCCTGATCCATAATGGCATCCAGAGAGCATATGGATGAGCTGTTGACAGCAGCATGACGAAGTAGCTTGATTGGCACTTCTTTTCCTTGTCAAATAATCCCTCAAATCCGTGGGAGGGGGATTAAAGAGACTGGTCTCGCAACGTCGAAGACGGGAGACAGTCATGTGCTGTTCAGCATGGACGCAAACTTCAGGGACGCGGCTCTCATGACGCGGCTGTATGACGCGCACGCGAGTCTCGCGTTGCTGCCTGATGCGTTTGGGCAGAGTTGCTTGAGAGAGAGCGGGCTGCTGGGCCCCACGCCTACGAGTGCGTACTTCCTGCGTTTGAAAAAACGCGGAGGTTTCACCCTGGCGTTTGATGAGTTGGTCCTCAGAGGACTCAACTTGAGGAGTCTCGCGTTTGGGTCGCCAAACGCGGATCTCACGCACTGGACGAGGTGCGGGCAAGGCATCAGATTGTACGCCGCGTCCACCCCCAGTCAGACAACCAACGGTTCCGACTTGGAGTTGACGCGCGCGTCTCCTCTGTCGACGCTCAGCATTCCGGTTGCGTCGTGGAGGAGGGGAGAAACCAACAACCTCCTGGTTTACAAAACCAAGAGTGTTCACCACGCGGGTCTCCTGAGAGACGTTGACGCGGGTATTCTGCGCGACGCAGTTGATCGCAGCAGCAGTGGTGCCTGGGACCACGCAGGCCTTCTGGGAGGCGTTGGCGCGTGTGTTCTGTGCGACGCGGTTGATCGCAACAGCAGTGCCTGAGGTCACGCGGGCCTTCTGGGAGGCGTTGGCGCGTGAACTTGTCTTGGCACAGTGGGCATCGGCACCCGGCAGAGCCTCAGATTGGGCTTTGGGTAGCTTTTCAGTTGAGACCCTACGACAGACGCGGGTCTTTGGGCTCTTGGAGCCAGAAGAGAGGAACTCTTCATACTTCGCCTGGTCGAACTCGACAACGAGCGTTTCGACCATCTTCCCCTTACGGAGAACATCATCCTGCGCCACAGCTTGTTCATCAGTGACAAATAGAGTCCCCAGCGGAGTCGCCATCTCTTGTAGGTGCCCGGAAGGAGATTTTAGGTGAGAAGGATCGGGGTGTAAAATATTTCCTTGAATCAGTTGAAACAATTACAACCAGACTTTCCTTTCTTTCCGGTTACAAGGGAGGGAGGATGTTGAATCTTGAATCCCCCTTTGTTTAATGCTGGGTTCTTCGTGTGGCGGTGGAGAGTGAATCTTGTTCTCCGTTGACCGGATGACTGTTTGGACCGTCGGGGATCTTCTCTTCGGTCGGTAGAGAGAGTAACTCGGCTCTGTCTACCAAAACTCTAGAAGAGGAGCTAGGCAAAGAGCAGCTAGTACGCAGTAAGCTTGCTGAAGAGTCTTCTCTCCTTCTCTGTTGACGATGCCTTCGTCCGGTGATCGTGCGTGTCTCTCTCTACACGTGTTGGATGCGTATGCCTGTATGTAGGTACGTCTCTCCCTGTGTGTGTGTCTCTGTTGATGCCAACAGGGCTATTTATAGAGGTCCCTGGGGATGAACGTGCCCCCTGAAAACGCTCCACAATGAGGGGCCACTTCCCGCTACATGTGCGGTGACTGGCCCCTTATTTCGGGTAGTTGCAACCGAGACGCGGGCGTCGAGCCAACGCGTCCTGATGCTGAGACGCGGGTGTCGAGTCAACGCGCCTTGATCCTGAGACGCGGGCGTTGAGCCAGCGCGTCTTGATCCTGAGACGCGGGCGTTGAGCCAGCGCGTCCTGATGCTGAGACGCGGGTGTCGAGCCAACGCGTCCTGATGCTGAGACGCGGGTGTCGAGCCAACGCGTCCTGATGCTGAGACGCGGGTGTCGAGCCCACGCGTCTTGATGCTGAGACGCGGGCGTCGAGCCAACGCGTCCTGATGCTGAGACGCGAGCGTTGAGCCAACGCGTCCTGATGCTGAGACGCGGGTGTCGAGCCAACGCGTCCTGATGCTGAGACGCGGGTGTCGAGCCCACGCGTCCTGATGCTGAGACGCGGGTGTCGAGCCAACGCGTCTTGAGCTTGGATCTCTGCTTTTAAAGGCTTGTCTGTTTTTTAGACAGCGTACATAAGTCTCTTTTGAATATGAACCGCCAACGCGAGGCTCATGTCCGTGTTTAATTTTCAGACACGACTTTTCTGCTGGTAGGCAAGGCGCGGGTTTGACGATTTCCGCATCTTCGCTTCATTAGCTTGGGTCTGCGTCTGTTTGCTGAATGCGGGCTTCGTTGAGCCTGGCGTTTTGATCTCAATACTCAAAATTTCTCTAAGTGAGAAAAGTTCAGACGCGGACTTCATGTGATCCTTGCGTCTTTAAGGCCGGACGCAGGCTTCACTAAGTCTCGCATCTGAGTCCAACACTTAGAAAAATTTCTAAGTTTGTGGATTTTAAAACGCGGGCTTCATGCGAGCCTCGCATCTTTGAGTTTAGACACGGATTTCGCTGATTTCTGTGTCTGTATTCATTCCTGCGTTTGAGTTTCAAATACTTAGCCATTTTCTTTTAGATTTTTGACTATGTGTTGCCCTCTTTGTAGTACGATATCTTCTAGCCCATTGTCCAAGAAGTGCCACTTTGGGCACATAGGTGGCGCTGATCCGAATTTGACCTTTGCGCTCCAGAGGACTGCTCTTGTGACTACTGGTAAGTTAAAGGAGCGAAAGGATAAGATCAGCAAGGCCATATGCTGACACTTTGGGAGATCCTTTATGATGGGCTATTCGAGTCAGACTCCCGCGCTCTGCTAAGGAAACCTGGCTTCTTCTTTGGTGATGCCATCATTGAGGAAGATAGGATCTTATGTGACAGGGATTATAAGTGGCTCCGCCAGATAGGGGACAGGAGATTTTTCCTTCCCAACATTGAGAGGATATACCCCTTGTCCTATCTTCAGCACATGTCGGTACACCGCGAGATGGAGTGGGATCTTTTCAGGTTTGTCTCTGGTGTGTCCCTCGGCAAATTGGGTGCTAAAGAAGCATGCCCTATTGGCCACGGGAAAGATGTGTTCGGTTTATTTTTCGGGTTAGTCAGGACTGAGTATCCGGGAGGGGAAACCCCTCAACTGGCCTCCACCTTCATCAATCAATTTCTGAAGGTGAGGGGTGATTTTCCTGCTGACTTCTTTCCGCCGGGGTCGGCCACTTTACTGACAAGTCATGGTGGAGCAGGATGGTTGGATTTGTTCTCACTGAGCTCAGGGATTTGCTGGCACAAGTGGGATTATACCATTCGGTTAGGGCCATGCAGTAGAGCCACCGACAGTGCTCCACAACTTTTATGACGTTTGGAGCGTTATAATCCCCTGACGGGAATATTTTTTACCCCAGTCAGAGAAATGGGGCTCGCTCTACATGAGTTGTATGAATTTTCAGTGCTAGTAATGGGAGATGCCCCTTATAAAGAGTACGTCCCGACCTCTGAGGAGCTTCACCTCTTGAGGAAGAAGATCATGCGGTGTATGAGACATATTGGGAAGAACTGTGCCACTTTCACATCTGTGGGCAAATATCCACCTGGAGGAATAGGGGTGTGATTAGTCTCTAATTTGCATAATTTTTATCACATTCTCATATTTATTGATGTAAAATTCTGCTAATAAAGCTTTGCTTGCTTAATCCTAGGTCCATAGTGTGCAAATGAAGAAGAAGACCCTAAACCACCATTTAATGGGTGTTTAAAGGCCTACCAAGTAGTCATTGATTTTAGAGAGGAGATTTTGTCAGCACACGATATCAAATCACGAATCCAAGAGGTCAAGTGGACAGGAGACAGGAGGGGCAGCATGCTGCCCAAACTCTGGCGCGCGCCGCCCTGACATGGCCACAAAAACGCGGCCAGGGCCACGTTTTCGCGGTCATATGGGCGCGCGCGCGCCCGGGCTTTGGGCCAGGGTTGTTCCCTTGCCCCCTTTCCCCGGTGCCTATAAATACCCCCTAGGGGTCTTCAGTTGGCAGATATAGAGATTTAGCAAGTTGTTATAATCTTTTTTAAGGATTGTAGTTGTATTAGTTTCCTTCTTCTTCTAGTTTGAGTTTAGCCATTAGAGTGAAAGAGAGAGAGAGAGAGAGAGAGTGTGTGTACAAGTTGTATTTGAAGGTGACAAGCTAATACAAGTAACTACTTCTCTTTCTTCTTTCCATTACTTGTGTTTTCCATTTGCTTTACTTTCTTATTGTAGTGTAACTCCCTTTCTCTTTACCCCTTTTCTTTTGTTATTTCTTTTGCTACCATGTCTAACTAACCCCTCTATAGCATGGCTAACTAACTACTAACCCACTAATCTCTAACACTTATTGATAAACCCAAATGAGTCAATAGTGTCAATTAATCCTTGTGCAAACGAGAGCTATGATATCATAAGACGAGGGTTCTAAATCTAACTTACATACAAGTATTCGATTTCTTATATTTCATGCTTAACGAGTTTTTGATGATCTATGGATTGTATCCTTTGCTTGTTTTTGTAAGTTAGAAATTTTTCTTTTAACTTTGCCGATACCCTTAGTGCATTTGTGTCTTCCCTTATTCTCACCGTCTATTGGATTTTGATAAGGGAATGTTCAACTTTTTGTTGTGTAAAGCTAAGTTAAAGGAAGGACTTTCATTCGTTCCCAACGTGCAGAGTTCCTATGTATAAAGATTTTACTTGCCAATGATCCATCGTGAGGCTACATCTTCAAGAAGTTAGGGATTGTGGGAGCACTTAGTAGAAAGTTAGCCATGCGCCTTTACCATTAAGAAAAATCCAGTTTTACAGACAAGCAAACCAATTCAAAACTATTCTTCAATCAAACTTGTTTCATTTTCACATTCTCTATTCGAACAAAGAACTTTCTCTTTTCTTGAACAAAGAAGCCGCATCAAGCTTTCATTGCTCTCCCTCCTTGTGAATATGACCCGTATAGCCAATTCGCTACTATAAAAGAATCGCAAAAGCAGTAACATCGACCCACACTCTCTTTACTTATTCTTGTGCTTGCTTTTTGCCGATCAAATTTTGGCGCCGTTGCCAGGGCGCATCGACAATAGGCAGCACGTGATTTATTACTCGAGTAGGATCTTTAATGACGCCCAACAGAATTATACAACGACTGAGAAGGAATTCTTGGCCGTTATTTTTACGTTAGAGAAGTTCCCGCCCTACTTGTTAGGCTCGAAGATGGTAAATTTTACGGATCACTCGCACTAAAATACCTCATGACTAAGAAGGAAGCAAAAGCCGAATGATTCGGTGGATCCTTTTGCTTCAAGAATTTGACCTGAAAATTCGGGATAAATGAGGTATAGAAAATGTAGTCGCTGATTATCTATCATGAATTCCTAATGCACCCATCATATATGCTCCGATCAACGGGGATTTCCTAGACGAGCACATCCTGACCATTTTTAGGGAACCCTAGTATGCGGACATAGTCAATTACCTGGCCACTGGACAATTACCCACTGACTGGACAAAGCAAGACCAGTGTCATTTCTTTGCCCAAGTACGGTACTTCTTTGGGAAGAGCCGTATATTTTTAAGTATTGTCCCGACCAGATTATTTAACGATGCATACCAGAGGAGAAACAACGGAGTGTGCTAAGTTTTTGCCATAAGCTTGCATGCTGATGGCACTCGGTCCCCGCAAGACTGCAGAGAAGGTTCTACAAAGTGTGTTTTACTGGCCCACTTTATTTAAAGACTCATACCATTTTTGCAAGTCATGCACAAATTGTCAGAAGATTGAGAAAATTTCAACAAAAGACATGATGCCCCTGAACCCAATCCTGGAAGTTGAAATTTTTGATGTTTGGGGTATCGACTTCATAGGACCATTCCCTAATTCCTTCGACAACCAGTTCATTTCGGTTGCTGTTGATTACGTCTCTAAATGGGTAAAAGCTGTGCCGACAAAGACCAATGACAACAAAGTGGTTGTCAAATTTCTCAAAGAGAACATCTTCTCCCGATTTGGCACCCCAGAGCGATAATTAGTGATAATGGATCGCATTTTTGCAATAGTGTTTTTGAAGCTTTGATGCGGAAGTATTCCATCAATCACAAGTTATCTACTCCGCATCACCCTCAGACGAATGGGCAGGTCGAAGTCACCAATCGACAAATTAAGCTCGTTTTAGAAAAGACTGTCAGACAAAACCGAAAAGATTGGTTGGTCAAACTCAACGATGTATTGTGGGCTTACCGCACTGCTTTTAAGACAGTTCTGGGGATGTCTCCTTATAGAATCGTATTTGGAAAAGCCTGTCATCTACCAGTCGAGTTAGAACACCATGCCCTGGGGCTATTAAGCAACTCAGTTTTGATCTGAGTAAGGCCGGTGAGCTAAGGAGACTGCAGATCTCAGAATTAGAGGAGATACGGAATGAAGCCTAAGAGAATGCCCGAATCACCAAAAGCAGGACTAAACTTTTTCATGACTAGATCATAACCCGAATAACTTTGCTCTGGGAGATAAGGTTCTGTTGTACAACTCAAGGCTTCATATTTTTGCGAGAAAGCCGAAGACTCGGTCTGGACCGTTCATTGTGCGCACAGTTTTTTCACACAGTGCTGTGATTATTGTAGACCCTAAGAACAACATGGAATTTAAAGTGAACGGGTAAAGACTGAAGTCCTTCTTGACCATTGAGCTTATGACTCCGGATGATAGTGTGCTGACTCTTTTGCCCCGTCATACACCTAACCACAACCAATATATATATATATATATATATATATATATATATATATATATATATATATATATATATATATATATATATATGTATATGTATATATGTATATCTGTATATATACATACATATAATGTACATATATATATATAGATATATACATATATTATATATATAGATATATACATATATATATATATGTATATATATATATAATGTATTATACATATATATGTATATATATATATATGTATATGTGTATATATATATATGTGTATATATACATATATATGTATATTATATATATGTATATGTATATGTGTATATATATATATGTGTATATATATATATATATGTGTGTATATATATATATATATATGTTGTGTGTGTTGTATATATATATATCTCTATATATATATATATATATATAATATATATATATATATATATATATATATATATATATATATTTCTTATTGTTTATATGCTTACCCCTTCTACATTTTTTTTGACATTTCTTTTACCTATTCGTACTTGGCCGGCCCGGGTCAACGAAGAGGGTGACATCCTTCTTCACCCTATTTATTGCATTAGCATTTATATAACATTCATTGAGGACAATGAATTAGATAGGGTAGGGGGTGCTAACACTTTTTCTTTCTTCTTTCATAAAAAAATAAAAAACATAAAAAAAAATCTTCAAATTGAAAAGAAATTTCATACTCTTTATAAAAATACCAAAGGTTGTAGGAATTATGGGAACCTTATTAATGAATCTTTATTTTTGCCTAAATAAACAAGAAAGATTGGTTTGACTAAAAGTTAGGAAGGATAAGGAAAATAACTCATACCTTTTATTTAGCCTTAGTAGAATACGCATAAACTACACACACATGCTAGGGATTTAGAGACACAACTTTGAAAATAAAAAAACGCTAGATAATTGTGCCTCAAGAAGGATGATTACTCACGCTAAAAAATAATAATAATCATATAATAAATATAATAAAATCTTGATTTCGTGGCCTACTCTACTTGCATATTTGACCCGAGGGGTATTTTTCCTCCTGGTGTCCTAAAACCATCTGGTTTGAGAGTCATCGGTTTGATATGTGTTACATGAGTAAAGTAGAAAGCCCAATGAAATCAAGAATAATAAATAAATATTAATAAAATTAAATGATATTCAAAGTTGATTTGAAAAATCTCAAGCACATCACACTCACATATTATGCATATCTATCTAAAGCAAAATAATAGAATGAGTTAGAAGTATAAGATCCTTTCTAAATTTAAAGAAAATCAAAATTTCTTCTTTTATAAAGGCTAAAGTATAGGAGGACTTATGAGGGTTGAACCTAATTCTTACACCATTCGGTCATTTTTACTTAGATGATTGAAAATTTTTTTCTTGAAAGAGGTTTTGCTAAATAATAAGTATTTTTTTCACTTACTAGATTTTATAGGTGCAATCTGCTGAAAACTCTCAGGAGACAACTGATAGGTAGTGAAAAATGCATAATTGTCATCATATATACCATCGCATTTGCACATTTATTCATATTATAATGCACAATTATTAATATTTCTTTATTTAATATGTGCAGGCCTCAAATTATCAATTTAATAAAGAATAAAGCTAAAAGAGCCCAAAAGCCCAGATCCAAGCCCATGTTTGAAGCCCAGGTGAAGAAGCGCAAATACAAAGATTCAAAATGCAAATATAAGGGCTAACAGTTGCAAATATCAGAAATTAGGGTTGGATAGACTTCTATCAAACCCTAAACACCTGCGGGATAAGGATAAAAAGCCAAGATAAGAGGATTTCGTGGAGAGAGGATTTGAAGAAATCTGGATTAAGAGTAACTTGATTACCAAGTTATCTCGAAAATCCAGATTAAAAGGCCAGAATCACAATTCTAGAAGGAGGCGCCCAGATGGACGGACCAGAGAGGCCACGCGCCAAAGCGCGTGGCCAGAAGCCAAGAAACTGCCGCGGAGGCGCGGCAAAAGCCGCGCATCCGCGGCAGTCTTGATAAGGATGGCTACCAAATTTTGTTGACACTTCTATCCGGGACTCCTCTACATTCTGCACTATAAATATCAGAGCATTCGCAACAGGGAGGGGCATGCAGAGACAAATTAGGGTTTTCTTTAGCTATTTTTAAATTTCTGTGAAAGTTGTAATTTTTATTCATGCTCGTTGTGGAGAAGGAGACGATTGTGTAACCTGCAGTTCATCGAAATAAAAGGTCACTCTTTTGTTCTCTGTTTAATTTCTGCACTTTATTTGATTTCTTTTGTCATCTCTCTCGTGTTTTAATCTTCGATCTATTCTTGTTTTCGTTTTTCTTTCTTTTGCAATCTTTCTCATAAAAATAAAAAAAATAAATATTGAAAAGATAAAAATAATTATGAAGAACTAATCCTCCTAGTGGTTTGCTGAGATTCTTGAAGCAACCCTAGAAGCAATTAAAACTTGATCCGATTATGAACATCACTAGAAACCCTAGGTTTAAAAGGCAACTAATTCTAGAAGATTAAAAATACTTAAAATTCTTAATCTAGGCTACATGATAAAAAGACTTTTCATGACTTCAACTTAAGAACTAGGACAGCATAAGTTGGGATTCGTCTTCTATTAGGCTGTACCTAGATGTTAGGAGGAACCATAGTTAGGTTTTTGAGTAATGTAACTTAGTTAGAATCGTGTATTAATTTCTCTTGCTTGATATAATTGCAATAACCTAGGGTGAGTCATATTAATCTTAAGATGAAGATCAAGCTCTTTAATTTGCAATAGGGTTGTGGTAGAAGATTAGCAAACCACGTTTTTAATCTCATATTTTCATCACAAATCTAATCTTTTTCTTCTTACTTGAAGCATACAAGGGAATCGGCCGAAAAGCTTGCATCGCATCCTTCCCTGAGGATCACGACCCGCTCAAGCCCTTGCTACAGCGGATTCGCATTGAGACTAAGCATATCTGAACATTATTTTAATCTCAATCAAATTTTGGCGCCGTTGCCGGGGAAGGAACGGCACGATTTCTTTGTTTTAAATCATTCTTTCTTTTCTGTTGCAGGTACAGAGAAAAAAAGCAGAAACAGAGCAGCAGAAGACACATATTGCTATCCAGTGCCTCTGCCCTCGAAGGCAGAGCACTTGGACCTACAAGTTTGCCGCGAATCCACGGCAAAAGCCGCGAATCCGCGGCACTTGTAGCTCACTACTAATTCATTTTTTTGCAGGTTGCTCTGCAGTGCAAAAAAATATTTTCTGCTGTGTTATTTCCTCTCTGTGATCACTCTGCAACTGTTAATAATTAACATTAACCTATTTGTTGAAAAAAAAAATAAAAAAAATATTTTTAGACTCTTGCATTTTAGGGCACGTGTCTATTTTAATTCTTTTATTCTGTTGAAGAGTGCTGGCGACAAGGTACGTTTGCATAGCATATAGATTAGGAAGCACTCTTGTTTGTTTACCGCTTTCTTGAGTGATTACTTTTCTACCGCTTTACACGTACACTAATCCATTTTAAGGGCATAACCCATAACAAAGATAAGGTGGGGATTTCATCACCCTTCCTTGGCCCACAAATCATACCAGTCACACTCACAACCCTAACCCTAATTAAAACTTGACTAGACGTTGGCCCTAAGGTAACTCGGACTCAATAGGAGATTGACCGAAGAAGGAAAGTTGTTCGAAATTAACCTTGCCAAATCGGTGTCTAGCGAAGGGATTGAGGGCCGAAAGCCCGAAGAACGGTGGTTATTTAATTAAGGAACGTCTCTGACGGAAAACCTCCCACCGGTCTTGCCCTGAACTGGCCGATTAGCTCGTGGTTAACGTCGACAATAGACCTCCTAAGGACAGTCTAAAGTTAGGAGTCGTCTAGGTCAAGGATAACCCTAGAATAGGATTTTTGTTTGTTTTTCTTTTTCTTTTTGATTGATTGGGTGAACTTGTTTGCTGACTGTGCATGCCCGCTTGGTCAGAGACCCACTTACATTCAGGCTAACTAGAACTAGTTCACCACCCGAGCTCAAGCCCGACTCTCTCATGGCTCAACCGCCATCTCTCCAAGATAGGTTCTATCCCTTAGAACCTCTATTCCTTCTTGCATCAAGCTGAGTAATGAAGGTGTTGACCCATTTGAGCTTAAGCCACAATATATCAACACCCTTCCTAAGTTTCATGGACTTGAATCAGAGGATGCATACTTCTTCATAAGGGAATTTGAGGAAGTATGTTTAATGATAAATATGCCTAAGTTGGGAAAAGATGCCATTAAGCTTAGGTTTGTCCCCTTTGCTTTGAAAGATTTAGCAAAGAAATGGCTCTACAGTCTAGAGGTTGGTTCTATAGACACTTGGACAGTTTCGTCAAGGCCTTCTTGAAGAAATTTTATCCTGTTCACAAGACTGCACTGATTAGGAAGAATATCCTACAGTTTAAGCAAACAGCCAATGAGCCTTTTTGGAAATACTTCGAGCGGTTTAAGGACCTCCTTGCCCAATGTCCCCATCATGGGGTAGAGAAATGGCGACTTTGCCAAGTCATATATGATGGATTAGATTATTCTACTAAGACATTGTTAGAATCCATGTGTCAAGGAGGATTTCTGGAAAAGAATGAAAATGAAGGATGGTCATTGTTTGAGGACTTAGCTGAAAAGCCATCAAGTGGGACCCTACTCCTGAGAAATCTAGGACTAATGACCCCACTTCTTCAAAAGGAGGTATTCATTCCATTGAGGCCAACATAGCACAAGATGCTAAGTTAGCTGCTGTTATGCGTAGACTAGAGGCTCTTGAAACTAAGGAGCCAGTCTCTGTGAACCAAGTCAGCCCAACATCTTCGGCGGGCTGTACTTATTGTCAAGATAGGAACCATGTGTTCGAGGAATGTCCTGTCTTCATCGCGCACAAAGTCTGCCCGAACACACGAGTGCGGCCTTCACAAGGCCCGCCAACAATCTGCCCGCCAACAATCATATTCGCCCACCTACAATCCCGGTTGGAGAAACCATCCCAATTTGTCATGGGGCCAAAGTAACAATGATCAAACTAGGCCCAAATTCTCCAACAATTTTCAAAATCCGCCCTATCAAAATCCTCCACCCTCTTTCCAATATTCACAAATGGAAACAAGGCTCTCCAATCTGGAAAGAAAGGTGGACACTATCGTTAAAAGCAATGACACGCTGGCTCAAGTCTTGACTAGGATAGAGATGCAAATGAATCAGCAAGAAAGGCAAAAGGGTACTCTACCTAGTCAACCATTCCCAAACCCTAGGAACTCTAGTCAAGCTCACTTGGCTGAAGAGAATCATATGAGTCAGTGCAATGCGATTCATACATTGCGGTCGGGAAAACAAGTTGATAACCAAGTATCAACACCATCAAGTTCTAAACAAGCATTCAGCTTGCCTGATCCCACTCCATCCCAACTTAATGCCAACAACACGAAAAAAGACAAGTCAGCCGAAGATATGCACAAGCCCATCGCACCCTACCCAAATAGGCTTAAAGATAAGCAATGTGCACAAATGGATAAGGTACGAGAGATTTTTAATCAAGTCAAGATCAATATACCTCTTCTTGATGCAATTCAACAAGTCCCTAAGTATGCCAAGTTTATTAAGGACATGTGCACAAAGAAGAGAAAGACTAATGTGCCCAAGAAGGTTTTTCTAGCCACTAACATTAGTGAGCTATTGTCTAACCAGATCCCTGTCAAGTATAAGGACCCTGGTTGCCCCACCATCTCTTGCACAATAGGTCAAACTGCAATTAAGCATGCACTTCTTGATTTGGGAGAAAGTATCAACTTACTCCCCTTCTCAGTTTACCAACAACTTGGGTTGGGCGAACTTAGTCCGACTAAGGTTACAATCCAATTGGCTGACCGATCCATAAAAATTCCCAAAGGAGAAATTACCGATGTGCTCGTCCAAGTTGGGGAGTTTATCTACCCAGTAGATTTTGTTGTTCTGGAGACCGAACCTGTATCCACTCTTCGGTCTCAAACTCCCGTTATCCTAGGGCGTCCGTTCCTTGCAACTGCAAATGCGATCATAAATTGTAGGAATGGATCCATGAGGTTGACTTTTGGAAACATGACTAAAGAGGTCAATGTCTTCAACCTGGAAAACCAATCTCGTAAGATTAAAGACCAAACATTTGAGGTGAACTTCATCGAGAACATTTGTGAAAATGAGTCTCTATTTCTTGACAAGTTATTTGAGGATAAGTGCGATTTTAGTGATAAGATGACACATGTTGAGGATTATAATTTTAAAGTTCCATTTAAAAACGAAGATTTGATCTAAGTATCTTCAAAGAGCCAAGCACTGAAATATCGCATGAGAATATAGTTCAAGAAACTCCAATTGACTTAACTTTCGAAAGTCTCTTTGAAGAAGAACTCCTATGTTTAGATACACCGATTAAGGAGATGTTGGTTAATTATTCACTTCCAGGGAAAAGTGTTGATTTAAGTTTTGAGGAGATGTACGGAACTGAGCTAGAATTTCTCGGCAAGGAAGTTCCAACTGAAAGGTGTGATGAATTTTTGAATAATGGAGGTGGACATATGATGAGGAAGAGCCTAAAGAAGATGAAACTGGGGAGAGAAAGTTAAAACAAAAATGTTGGTCTCCCCATTGTGCCTTATAAAGAGAACCCATTGGAATGATGGGAAACGAGCTAGAGGGATGAATCCTAAGCAGCTCTAGGTGAGAGTGATACATGTGTTGTACATATTATGGTATACTATTATTCTTTGTCTCTCTTTACATTTTTCTTCATGCATTCATACATTTCATACATTGAGGACAATGCATGAGATAAGTGTGGGGGAGGGTTTACTAACATAGAAAAGATTAAAAAAAAATATATATTTTTCTCTTTATTTGTTCTAACATTTTTTAAAAAAAAAAAACACAAAAAAAAAAAATTGCTAATAAATATTAAAAAAAAATGTTATAAAAAGGAAATATTTTGACTTATTTTTTGAAAGAAATCTAAGTTAGTTTTAAGGATTAGGAAAATCATGATTAGGATTTCTAAAAACTTGGTCAAAATAAATAAATTGTTTAAATTTTAGGTATAGGAGAGAAATTGAATAAATAATTAGTCTTGATTTTTACCTTAATGAAATGTGCATACCAAATGCATATCTAGGATTCTAAGATAAAGACCTTGTGCCTCATAAAAAAAAAAAAAAGAAAAAAAAAAAAAAATCACCAATTAAGCTGATACATGTGCCTCAAGAAGCATAGTATTCATGCCTAAAGGTGAGTAAATAAAATAAAGTCCTTAGTTTTGGGGCCTAGTTCACTCGAATTTGAGTCCGCGGGGTGTTTTTCTCACCTGGTGCCCTAAAGCCAACCGGTTTGGGAGTCATCGACTTTAAGTTCGTTACATGGGTGGATTAGAAAGCCTAAGAAACTAAGAAATATAATATATGTATTAACACATCTAATAATCAATTAGTTAGGTATGAGGGCCTCAAGAAGCCTTGATACTTATACGAAAGAAAATTAGATGAGTTATACATGCCAAAAATAAAAAAATAATATATATATTAACACATCTAATAGTCAATTAGTTAGGTATGAGGGCCTCAAGAAGCCTTGATACTTACACGAAAGAAAATTAGATGATGTTATAAAAATAATAAAGAGGCATGAAAGTCCAAGTTAAGGAATTCCTAGATTCACAAGGGTGCGTATGACTTTTGGTAACGAAAAAGACTATATTAGAAATTCAATTTTAATCCTTACCTAAAATGAATAACAATTAACTTTATAAAGACCAGGTTTGAAGAATGAATAAAAATGATAATCCTAAAACTTATAGACTACTTAGTCTCTTCAAATATAATTCAAATTTTTCCTTTTTATGGATTTTGTGGTGTAATCCGCTGAAAACCCTCACGAGACAACACTCGTCCTCTAGGGTAACCTAGGGGTTTAACGGCTTGTTGCACATGCTAAGTGCAACCGTGATTCCTACGAAAGTGAGTTAGCTAGATTAGATTTTTCTCTTTCTTTTTGATTTTTACTCGAGGACGAGCAAAAAGATAAGTGTGGGGGTGTGATAGGTAGTGAAAAATGCATAATTGACATCATATATACCATCACATTTGCACATTTATTCATATTATAATGCACAATTATTAATATTTCTTTATTAATATGTGCAGGCCTCAAATTATCAATTTAATAAAGAATAAAGCTAAAGAGCCCAAAAGCCCAGATCCAAGCCCATGTTTGAAGCCCAGGTGAAGAAGCGCAAATACAAAGATTCAAAATGCAAATACAAGGGCTAACAGTTGCAAATATCAGAAATTAGGGTTGGATAGACTTCTATCAAACCCTAAACACCTGCGGGATAAGGATAAAAAGCCAAGATAAAGAGGAATTTCGTGGAGAGAGGATTTGAAGAAATCTGGATTAAGAGTAACTTGATTACCAAGTTATCTCGAAAATCCAGATTAAAAGGCCAGGATCACAATTCTAGAAGGAGGCGCCCAGATGGACGGACCAGGAGAGGCCACGCGCCAAAGCGCGTGGCCAGAAGCCAAGAAACTGCCGCGGAGGCGCGGCAAAAGCCGCGCATCCGCGGCAGTCTTGATAAGGATGGCTACCAAATTTTGTTGACACTTCTATCCGGGACTCCTCTACATTCTGCACTATAAATATCAGAGCATTCGCAACAGGGAGGGGGATGTAGAGACAAATTAGGGTTTTCTTTAGCTATTTTTAAATTTCTGCGAAAGTTGTAATTTTTATTCATGCTCGTTGTGGAGAAGGAGACGATTGTGTAACCTGCAGTTCATCGAAATAAAAGGTCACTCTTTTGTTCTCTGTTTAATTTCTGCACTTTATTTGATTTCTTTTGTCATCTCTCTCGTGTTTAATCTTCGATCTATCTTGTTTTCGTTTTTCTTTCTTTTGCAATCTTTCTCATAAAAATAAAAAAAATAAATATTGAAAAGATAAAAATAATTATGAAGAACTAATCCTCCTAGTGGTTTGCTGAGATTCTTGAAGCAACCCTAGAAGCAATTAAAACTTGATCCGATTAATGAACATCACTAGAAACCCTAGTTTAAAAGGCAACTAATTCTAGAAGATTAAAAAATACTTAAAATTCTTAATCTAGGCTACATGATAAAAAGACTTTTCATGACTTCAACTTAAGAACTAGGACAGCATAAGTTGGGATTCGTCTTCTATTAGGCTGTACCTAGATGTTAGGAGGAACCATAGTTAGGTTTTTGAGTAATGTAACTTAGTTAGAATCGTGTATTAATTTCTCTTGCTTGATATAATTGCAATAACCTAGGGTGAGTCATATTAATCTTAAGATGAAGATCAAGCTCTTTAATTTGCAATAGGGTTGTGGTAGAAGATTAACAAAACCACGTTTTTAATCTCATATTTTCATCACAAATCTAATCTTTTTCTTCTTACTTGAAGCATACAAGGGAATCGGCCGAAAGCTTGCATCGCATCCTTCCCTGAGGATCACGACCCGCTCAAGCCCTTGCTACAGCGGATTCGCATTGAGACTAAGCATATCTGAACATTATTTTTAATCTCAATCAACCTTATACCTATGTATATTAGATATGTTCTAGATATACATACATGCTTTAAACTTGCTAGACAAACTTATTTTGACTATCCTATTCATGTTTTGGAAAATTTTAGTTTGATAAAATACAAGTTTTGTTTTTGATAAAATTGGCAAGACACAAAAATGAATTGATATGATTGATATATGTCTTGAAATTTTTATCACAAGTTTGGTTATCAAAGTAAAATGATAAAACAAGTTTTAGAAAAACATATTTTTAGAAAAACAGTTTTTATTGTGATTAAAACTATTTTTTTTGATTTACTGTGAATTTATGGGATTTTTATTGAGTGAAAAGACCTATTTTCAAATCCCGTATCTGTGCAGAACTGAGGACTGGCTGACAGGCCAAGTCGGTCGACCGGACCGGTCGACCGCACCATAGGCCGGTCGACCGGGACGGTCGACCGACATGCACAAGTCTGTGCACGTTTTGGAGTCTCTGGGACGGTCGACCGGGCCGGTCGACCGAGATGAGAGTTCTGCTCTCAGGATGTTTCGGTCGACCGGGCCGGTCGACCGCTATTGCCCAACGGTCACATTTTTGACCGTTGGCGGTCGACCGGACGGTCGACCGGCAGTCTGTCAGACTGCCAGCTCAGCCTAACGGCTAGTTTTGTATAGGGGCTATATAAACCTCATCTCTTTGGGGATTTTAGCCAAGTTTTTTAAGAGAAAATTTCCAGTTTTCTGAGGTGTTTAAAAGAGTTTTCAAAAGAGTTTTAAGTGCAAAAACTTCTCATCTTTATTTGTTTTGGGTTTTTGGAAAATCAAAGAAAATAGGTTTTGGGATTTTTGCTTAGATCTTCAATTCTATCATATTGCAAGTATTTCCCAAAGATTTTCTTTGTTGCTTGTTTCCAAAAACACTTGTTTCACACTTGAGCTATCTTCTATCCTAAACTATTAGGATCTTGTTTTGTGGAAAAAGATAAGAGAAAAAGAAAGAGAAGTGTTTGAGGTTGTTTGTTGTAAACCTCATTGTTGTAAACACCCTTATATTTGTGAATCCCTCTTCGGTAGAGGTGATCGGGTGATTGTGTTGTGGATCCCTCTTAGGTAGAGGTGATAGTGTTTGGTTGTGAGCCTCTTCGGTAGAGGTGTGTGGATTGGTTGTTGTTTTGGCTACGGGCCTAACCCCTCGGTTGTGAGGAGGTTGTTGTTTGAGAGAGGAGTTTGGTACTCCTAGAGTTGTAAGAAATCCTCTTTGGTAGAGGTTCCCTCGGTGGGAGTTGAGATAGTGGAAATCCTACACGGTGGTGTAGGCGGGGATGTAGAGCAAGGAGCTCGAACCTCGAAACAAATCTTGGTGTTTGCGTTTTGATCCATTGTCTCTCTAACTCTCTCTTTATAATTGTGCAAAGCATCATAATCATCATCATATCATACTTGCTTGTGTTGAGCATTGATTCATTCATATCATATATTGCTTGTGTTGTGCCTTGCATTTCTTATTGTCATATCTATTATATGCTTGGCTTGATTGTGTGTATTTCATATTGCTTGGATTGCTTTTGTGTGTGTGCCTAACTTATACTCATCCAACAAGAGCTTCACATAGCACCTCAACCCATTTCAAAGGGAATCAAGGGGAGTTAGTCCAGAGCCTCGCAAGGGGAATTCGGCTACACTTGTTGTATTGTATTAGTTTGTGCATAATTTGTATTAGCTTCCGCATTTAGCGCACTTAGTTCGCATTTAGTTTCTTAGATTAGCACTTACACCTATTCACCCCCCCTCTAGGTGTTTTTCATAACAATTATTATTACTATTCATGTTCTTCCACACTATTGACCTTTATATAATGCTTGTAACTAATATATTATCTCATACCTGAAAACTATATTTTTGCTCTTCCTTTTCAATTTGATTTCAAAAAACTTCCAAAAAACAATTCATTCTTGAATCATGTCTTCCCCATATTCTTCCTCTGAACACTTGGATTTCAACTTCAATCGTTCCCCCACTGGTTCTTTTTCTTCAGGATATTCTAGTGAATCTGATACCAGTCTGGACTTCACTCCTTTTGACTATCTCACTACATCAAATAATGTATTAACTGATCCTCCTATTCATGAGGATAATGAAGATTTCATGTGGGTTAGTGAGGAAGACATTATTCCTCTGCCACTTGACGGAGACATGCTTGATGAAAGCATGTCCTCTGATGCTGTAGGCTCGCTTTCTCGCAACGGGTCAGACGAAGAGCTTGATAGAGACGATCCATTCTGGGAGTTTATCGGTGAAACAAAAAAAAACCTCAAAAACAGGAAGATGATGAGGAAATAAGTGATGAACAGGAAGAGCAGGAGAATGAAGACGACGAATCTGCTTATGATGGTGATAATGACGAGGATTAGGATTTCCTGATCTTCTGATATTCAACCTTATTTTGTCTTCTTTTAAAAGCTTTTAATTCTGTTTTTTTGTAAGGTCTCTTTCTCACTATATTAACTTATAAGCTCTTTTAATTACATATCAAACTGCGACTGCTGTTCTTAAACACTGCGACCATAGTCACAGTGCTACTACGCAAGCAATAAGTAAAAATAATTCATACTTTATAAGCAAAACATATAAAAACATACGTAAACTGCAACTATAGAATCAGTACTTATTCACCGTTATTACATTTAACTTAGCAAAAAAAAATTCATCAAGAAAAATGCAGTCGAGTGTACTGCGACTATAGTCGCAGTCCATGATCGCATACCATATGTAAAAACCAATTTAATAGTTCATAGGAGGATCAGATAACAGTCAGAAATGAAGGATCAGACAACAGCCAGAAATGAAGAACAAAAAATATAAAATAATACGTAACTGCGATTATACTATGACTATCGTTAATACTGCGACCATAGTCGCGGTAGTGCGACCATAGTCGCAGTCCATGATTGCATACCATATGTAAAAACCAATTTAATAGTTCATAGGAGGGTCAGACAACAGTCAGAAATAAAGAACAAAATATATAAAATAAATACGTAAATTGCGATTATACTATCGCTCTCATTAAGTACTGCGACCATAGTCGTGGTAGTGCGACCATAGTCGCAGTCCATGATCGCATACTATATGTAAAAACTAATTTAATAGTTCATAGGAGGATCAGACAACAGTCAGAAATGAAAACAAAAAATATAGAATAATACGTAAACTGCGATTATACTATCGCTCTCGTTAAGTACTGCGACCATAGTCGAGTCCTTGATCGCATTATACATTACATGCGAAAAAAAGTAAACTGCGACTATATTAAAAATCATTAAATATCAAATCAGATAAAAAATTAAAGAAGCATTCAAATTAGTTTCGTGATTTAATAAAAAAATGTTGGCAGTTTAGCCACAGTTATAAAAGATAATTGTCACAAAAATTGAATAACGTCATAAAATATAAAAATATAATAAACTATACATATCCACTATCTTTTACGACAGAGTAGCTTTTCATAAGGGGTATCTAGTAATTTAACTTCTTCCTATAAGCGGGCCGCAAGTTAGTGGCATGACAAATCTTGAGCCACGTCACCGCAGGCTGACAGAGTTCTCTCAGCTGCAGGCTGATATACATTTCTCTCTCTCTCTCTCTCTATATATATATATATATATATATATATATATATATATATATAGGGTTAACCAAAAACAATACAAATAATATGTCGTTCGTTCCATTATTTAATCCTCCCGGCTAGAGTGGCCCCTTACCTTTATCCAAACCTGAAATAGATGGAAAGAAAATAAAATGAGCTCGACAGCTCAATGAGTAAACCATGCTAAAAGGTACTGGTGCAGAAACTTCATAAGCCAACACATTCTTAGAGAGGTGATTTGCAACTAAGCCAATTAGATGATGTAACCTCCCCCTTAACTTACTTTACCTTAGACCCCATAAAGTTATGGTTTAGATGTCTCTACCACTATGAGTTACCTTCCTATATGCCATTACACAAGATGAATTTCTTACATGTATATGCGAGCAAGTAGTTGTGGACGTATACTTCTACATCAACCGGTTTACCATTTTATTTGGTGGTGACATTCTAGGTTTAACATGAAATACCAACATGAAATAAAGCTTGACAGTTTGCTTATAAATAATTGCCAATTTAGATGCAATTCACCGTCTTCCCCCTCCTACCGGCTCCCGCCCGGCCCCTTCCTCCCATTAGTATTCTCATAATATATGTATATATATCAAGTCCCCATCTTCCCCCTACCGACTTCCGCCCGGTCCCTTCCTCCCGTTAGTATATTCACAAATATATATAATCAAGTCCCCGTCTTCCCCCCTACCGGCTCCCGCCCGGTCCCTTCCTCCACGAAGCATACATACATACATATGTAGTTATAAGTCATTGTGCTCTTCGTAAAAATTTAAGGGCTACACTTACAAGCCATTCACGCAATTGATGCATATCAAGTGGAAAGAATACACACTCAATAGCTTCACTATATCATGGTGAAA
This sequence comes from Agave tequilana, assembly GCA_038442645.1. Classification (NCBI taxonomy): domain Eukaryota; kingdom Viridiplantae; phylum Streptophyta; class Magnoliopsida; order Asparagales; family Asparagaceae; genus Agave; species Agave tequilana. Next base: position 116,492 of record JAVJIF010003251.1, on the reverse strand, counting down.
TCTTGTCATGCAACATTTAGTTCTATATGAATGAATGCGTTATTCCATTTACTTGATGGTACCTAATACAATGCCAAAGTGTAAGGAGGGGTTTTCCCCTCCCGTTAAAGTAAGCATAACCATAAGACTTCGATGTTAATGTCTTATTACCCATGGAGTTATTGATATGAAACATACACCCTATACATGCATCCCATCAATTTCCTATTTAGAGGAGGTAATGATTATGTAACGCGCAATTAGATCTCGCCTATCATAACAATTAATGAAAAATAGCGAATTTACATAAGATTGGTTCATCCAAACATGATTGGCAATTCCCTAATCATCTTACATTTATGAATAATTACTCTAAGGTTTTAGGTTTACTCACCTTGTGTAGAGAGACCTCTACACAAATTTTTCTGTGATTTCCTCCCACACAACAACCCCTTTGGCCTTGAGTTGTAATCTGAAAATGGGAGTTTTGGAGCCTCAAAAATCCCGATTGAGTGGTAGCAACCTCCCCAAAATCACCCCGAAACCACCCCCTACCTTGCTCCGGCTCCCCCCTTCCCCGCGCGCGCGCCTCCCCCTCTCCAGGCCGCGCACGTGGCCGGCCAGCAGCACGCGCGCGCGTGCTGCTGCTGGTGCTGCGTGCGCGCGCCTCCCCTCCCCTGGCTCCGGTCTGGTGGTGAAAAGAAGGGAAGTAAAGGGAGTGAGAGATGGTTTAGGGAGAGGTTTTTTATCAAGAAAAATTTTGAGAGGAGGCTGAGCTTTTTAGGGTTTCAGGTTTTCTTTTGGGGGAGAAAAAGTTCAGATCTGAATGAAGAAGAAGGTGGGAGCAAAATGGGTAGACCACTATCCTTTTGATGTAATTTACAAGGTGGGGGGCTCTCCCTAGTTGCCACATGGCCTAACACTCATCAAGGAGATCCTAACCCTTGATCTCCCATAGCATGCATACCTACCCCCATCATTAACTTAGAGTAAATGATATGATCTAGGTTAAGAGAAGTTAATCTGGGCTTTATAAACACCTAAACCCATACTCTTATTAATACCAGTACTTGGTACACATACACACACATTTATACACTCATGCCCTTTACTCTCAATTACCTTGTTTAAATTAAAGGGAAGTGAGTCACCTAAAGAGATTTAAATTGTTATTATTATAAGATTGAGGGTAACAACTTTAGATGAATCATTCAACAGATAATCTCGATAATTAGGGTGAGGAAAGATTTTAATTAAAATGGTCGTTACATTTCTACCCCCCTAAAAGGGAGCTTCGACCCTGAAGCTTGACGTACATCGGAAAAGCTGTGGGTAGGTCTTCCTCATTTCTTCTTCCGGTTCCCAGGTAGTTTCTTCGATCTCTTTGCTCCTCCATAATACCTTTACTAAAGGAATTGCTTTGTTCGTAATTGTTTCTCTTTACGGTCTAGAACTCATACCGGCTCCACCGTATATGAAAGTCCTCTTGGAGCTGCAGTGGTGAGTAGTTGAGGACATGACCAGGATCTGGTATGTATTTCCTTAATTGCGACACATGAAATACGTTATGTATTTTCTCAATCTCTTGTGGCAAGGCCAACCGGTAGGCCAGAGGTCCAATTCTTTCCAATATTTCAAAAGGTCTGATAAAACGGGGGTCCAACTTCTTCCGTTTGTCAATGCGTATCACTCTTTTCATTGGATATATTCTCAAGAAAACTTTGTCGCCTTCTGCAAACTCTAAGGGTTTTCGGCGCCGATTTGCATATGTCTTTTGTCTGCTTTGAGCCGCCTTCATTCTCTTCCTTATTATTCGAATTTTCTCTGTTGTTTCTTGAACTATATCAGTTCCGAACAATCTTCGGTCTCCCATCTCTTCCCAACAAATCGGAGATCTACATTTCCTACCATACAAGGCTTCAAATGGCGGCATCCCTATAGTTGATTGATGACTATTGTTATATGCAAACTCTACTAATGGCAGGTATTTTCCTAATTGCCTCCGAAATCCAATACGCATGCTCTCAACATATCTTCTAATATCTGTATAGTCCTTTCTGACTGCCCGTCAGTTTGCGGATGCGCCGCTGTACTTGGATGTAGTTTAGAGCCCAAGGCCTGGGATAGACTGACCCATAACCTTGACTGAAACCGAGGATCTCTATCTGATACAATTGTCTCGGGAACTCTATGGATCCGGATTATCTCCCGGAGGTATATTTGGGCTAACCTATCCATCGAGTAGTTTACTCGAATGGGTAGGAAATGAGCGGACTTTGTGAGTCGGTCGACTATCACCCATATGGCATCATGTCCCTGAGGGGATCTAGGGAGTCCTGACACAAAATCCATAGAAATGTGGCTCCACTTCCATTCGGGGACTTGCAAGGGTATGAGAAGTCCCGGAGGCTTCTTGTGTTCAGCCTTAACTTGTTGGTATATCAAACATCTCTGCACAAATTTAGCTATGTCCTTTTTCATTCCTTCCCACCAAAAATTGTTCTCAGATCTCGATACATTTTTGTTGTTCCTGGGTGTGTTGTATAAGGGGTGCAATGAGCTTCAGTCATAATTCGCTCCATGAGCCCAATGTCTGGAGGTATATATCTCCGGCTCTCCTTTCTCAGTAAATTTCTTACAATGGTAAAATCTCGAGTTTCGCCTCTTTGCACCCTTTCAAAATTTTAGCTGCCTGATCATCCTTCTGTTGTGCTTCCTTGATTTCTTCGTAGAGGTCGAAGCCAATGCTGACTTGATTTACCTGACCCATCCCCTACCTGGGTCCTCTTATTTGGATTTCAAGTTGCATCCTCCCCATCTCTTGTAACAAACCCGATTGTTGGGTTAACAATACAGCTAAGGATCCCCCAGACTTCCTACTAAAAGCATCGGCCACCACATTGGCCTTCCCAGGGTGATAATGAATGTCCAAATCATAATCCTTCATTAACTCCAACCACCTTCTCTGGCCCATATTTAATTCCTTTTGGGTAAAGATATATTTTAGGCTCTTATGATCTGTATATATATCATATGATACCCCATAAAGGTAGTCTCGCCATATTTTTAAGGCAAAAATGACTGCAGCTAGCTCGAGATCATGGGTTGGGTAATTCCTCTTATGGTTCCTTAGTTGTCTAGAGGCATATGCAATTACTCTCCCATGTTGCATCAATACACACCCCAGTCCCGACTTCGACGCATCACTGTATACAACATAACCTTCAGTCCCAGTGGGCATGGCTAAGATTGGAGCCGATATTAATTTATCCTTTAATTCTTGAAAACTTTTCTCCTGACTATCTCCCAATAGAATTTGAGGTCTTTCTTGGTTAACTGTGATAAGGATGCAGCTATTCTGGAGAATCCTTCTACAAATCTCCGATAATACCCAGCCAATCCTAGGAAGCTTCGCCCTTTCGTGACATTGGTAGGTCGAGGCCACTCCTTAATCGCCTCGATCTTCACAGGATCTACTGATATTCCTTCCTTATCTATGATGTGACCCAGGAATCCAACTTTTTTCAGCCAGAACTCACACTTCTTAAGTTTTGCATAGAGTTGTTTCTCTCTCAATGGTTGTAATATTATCCTTAAGTGTCTTTTATGTTCTTTTGTGCTTCTTGAGTAAATTAGTATGTCATCAATAAACACCACCACGAATTGATCTAGGTATGGCTGAAAGATCCTATTCGTCAAGTCCATAAATGCTGCTAGGGCATTGGTCAAGCCAAACGACATTACTAAAAACTCATAGTGACCATATCTGGTCCGAAAAGCCGTCTTGAAAACATCTTCCGGTTTAATCTTTAATTGATGATATCCAGATCTTAGATCTATCTTGGAGAATATGCTGGCACCTGAAGTTGGTCAAAAAAGTCATCAATTCTCGGCAGTGGATATCAATTTTTGATAGTGACTTTGTTCAGTTCACGATAATCTATGCACAGTCTCATGCTCTCATCTTTCTTCTTTACAAATAGTATGGGAGCACCCCAAGGTGATACACTTGGCCGAATAAATCGAGACTTAGTAACTCTTGCAGTTGGTCCTTCAATTCTTTCATCTCTGCGGGCGACATTGTATAAGGTGGCTTTGATATGGGACTTGTTCCTGGTAGAAGATTAATGAAAAATTCTACTTCCCTATCTGGGGGTAAACCAGGTAGATCCTCCAGGAATACATCAGGGTATTCTCTTATAACCTCTATGTTTTCAATTTTTATCGTCTTGCCTTCCTCACCAATAATGGTTGCTAGGAATCCTTGACACCATCGCCTCCATAACTTAGTGACCTTTATAGCTGAAATGACTGGAGTGCAAATTTTATTCTTCGCCCCTTCATATACTTTTTCTGAAGCTCCCTCCAACTTAAAGATTATTCTCTTCTGATGACAGTCTACATGAGCACGATATGTTGACAACCAATCTATCCCTAGAATGAGGTCATATTCCATCTCTCTTATTTTAATCAGATCTGCTTGTGTTTTCATTTCTCTTATAATAATTTCACATCCTTTTAATACACATTAGTGGTCAATTTTGCGCCTACAGGGGTTGACACCACTAGTTCATAATTCATAGGTTCAGATTCCTTATTATTTGTTGTTGCAAATGATGAAGAAATAAAGGAGTGGGTAGCACTGGGATCAAATAATACTCGAGTAATATTTTCAGATATACAGACAATACCTTCGACCACTGCGTTAGATGCTCGAGCCTCCTGCGGAGTTATTGCATTCATTCTTCCTTGAGCTCTGGGTTATTGCACTGATGCTTGAGTCATGACTGTGCGAGTTTTATTGACAGGTTGCCGAAAGGCAATTGTTTGTTCTCCTGCTGTTGGGGCGATGCCCATGGTCAGTCTGCCTATTCCCCTACTAGCTCTTGGATGTCCGTGTAAAGTTGAACAATCTCTCTTCACGTGACCCAGTTTGCCGCAAGCAAAGCATTGTTTACCGATGGAGCAACTGCCAGTGTGATTCCGGTTACACCTTGGACACCACATGTTCCCCGCAGGCTGTAGCGTAGGGAGGATATTGGTGACGCCGCATGAGGAAACCCCTACTCCTGGGCCACGAGTTCACCCTGGTTCCTTGGACGGGCATTAGGGGAGACCCGGCACCTCTGTCGGGCCGGGGGGTAAGCTCCAAAACTCGGTATATTAGTATACCTGGGGCGCTTTACAGAAGGCAGCTCTCTGATCCTTATGTCCTGAATTTCTTGCATATCTCTTTCAACTTCTAGTGCCTTCTCTACAGCTTGGCTATAAATTTGTAGTTGGAATGGGATTAATTTGCTCATGACTTCAGGCTTCAAGCCCCTCACAAATCTTTTTGTTCTATCCTCCTCTTCTGATACCAGCTTCTCAGCATATCTTGATAATTAGGTAAACTTAGCTTCATAATGACTCACTGTCAGATGATCCTGTTTTAGATCTTGGAATTCCATTCAAGCTTGTCTTTTACCACTCCTGGTATATACTTTTCATTGAATTTTTTAACTAGAAAGTTCCAAGAGATTGCTTTTTCCAAGGTTTTAGCTCCACCTTTAATCATTTCCCTCTAATGTTCTGCCTCCCCTTGGAACATAAAGGAGGTAAAAGATACTCGTTGACTCTCAGTGCATTCCATGACGTCTAGTATCTTCTCAATCTGGCGAAGCCACTCCTCAGCTTGTATTGGATCGGCCCCTCCTTTAAAAGCTGGTGGATTTAACTTCTGAAATTGCTCTAGGGCTCTACGGGGGTTATTTACAGTTGCCAGCTGCACCGCCAATCCGGCATTCTGTCCAGAACTCTCTGGTTGACATTTGATTGTTCACCCACAAATTCATGATTTGTCGGGGGATGGACGCTCCCGATTGCGCTGTGCAATGGGACATCGCCTTCAGAATTAGCATCAGGTGGAGGAAAGTTTAAGTCCATCTATACCTAAAAGAATAGTCAAATCTTATTAACGGCAATAAAAATGACAACAAACAGAAGCAGTTCCATAAACAAAATACTAATTTCATTTATCTTCAAAATGTTTCCTTAACAAGATTTACATTGGCATGCTTACATTCCTACAAAATATACGAGTACATTTATAATAAGGTACATTGTTCACACACATTTCTTATATAACACATACAATAACTTTCCCACCCCAAAAAGCCCTAATTATGCGAGCCAACACTTCTCCTTCCAAAATGCCACACATCAAGGTCTCTCTTAGGGAGTTATATTAGAACCAGTGAAGCTTTCATCCTTGTTGTCCCCTACAGAATCACCTCCCTTTAGGTCCTCTTCCTCATGGTCTTCTTCTTCTTCAGGATCCACTTCCTCATGGTCTTCTTCTTCTTTAGGATTCACTTCCTCAGGGTCTTCTTCTTCTTCAGGAACTACCTCCTCTAATATAACATCATTCTCACATCTTCAATACTCGTGGTCATCATAGAGATCCATATCTTCGACTCAGCTGGAGTCCCACCAAATACCTCCAAAAAAAAAATATTCTTTCGGGATTTAACTCATCGCTGGGTAAGACTCCCAGGTCCACAGTTACTGGCATATTTCTTATAGCACTCTCAGCCTCATTAACTGCATCTTCGTCATCATGTCCCACTAGAACTACCGTATCCTTGCTGTCTGGGGGGCCATTAAAGATGATTGCTGGATCAGTCTCATCTGATTCGTAAACCCAATCCATGTGATCCGCTATCCAACTCAAACTTTCTGACTCTGAACCATCAGATGATGATCCTGGCATATCAGAATCTCCCATCTGTAGAAGTAAAAGATTTACATTAGATGGTTTGTCTTTCAATTCCTCAAAACAATAAGCTGCATGTAAATAACAAGACATGTTAGAGAATCATCAATTCCTTAATCATACCCATCTTTCATAGATTCTCCATTGGACTCGGGTGTCCCTCTAATTAGTTTAACCCCGACTTGTGTGATATTTTGATTGCTCTCTCCTTTTTAGTGTCCCATACCACTGGAATTCCATACAAAAGGGCCCGCACCCTTCGCATGATCCATTTGAACTAAGGTATGCGGGTACCCAAATTCAAATGTAAGAGAACAGTTAAATACCATACATTTCAGGGTAATTACACCTAAGATTCCACTGTCTCTCCAATACCACTCGCCTTACTTACCCAAGCATACATACAAGTTACACACCATTACATAATCAACCCTGTACGCTACATCTATCTAGGCTAACCTTGTTTAAGCCTCGCTCTGATACCAACTGTAACGGTCCCAAAATTTATAGACAAGGAGTTAGTCCAGTGACCCTCTTTAATTTCAGATCTCCATTATTCCCAAAAATTTTGGCAGCACCTCCCCTAAAATTTCATTTTCCTATATGACACATATCTTCAATTTCGGCTCCACGGCCTACTTATTCCAAATAAGGATTTCAGCCAACATGGCCTACTTATCTTAGCACAATACATCTCAAATCAAGCTTTATACATACATTACATGCTTGCATCACCTTCCCAAATTTGCATCTCAATAACATATAACAACAAGGATTTAGTCCCCACCACAACATTATCATACATGGTCACCATTCATAGTTCCTGAACATTACATATGATCGGAGTCTATAGTTCAAAAATATTACATAAAATATGAGTCCCTAGTTCTAAAATACCACAAGGACAATTTACATACACTGGGTGCACCATAAGCAGATCCATCCACAAGATACTTAAGTAGAATATATATAATATATATATATATATATATATATATATATATATATATATATATATATATATATATATATATATAGGGTTAACCAAAAAATTACAAATAATATGTCGTTCGTTCCATTATTTAATCCTCCCGGCTAGAGTGGCACCTTACCTTTATCCAAACCTGAAATAGATGGAAAGAAAATAAAATGAGCTCGACAGCTCAATGAGTAAACCATGCTAAAAGGTACTGGTGCAGAAACTTCATAAGCCAACACATTCTTAGAGAGGTGATTTGCAACTAAGCCAATTAGACGATGTAACCTCCCCCTTAACTTACTTTACCTTAGACCCCATAAAGTTGTGGTTTAGATGTCTCTACCACCATGAGTTACCTTCCTATATGCCATTACACAAGATGAATTTCCTACATGTATATGCGAGCAAGTAGTTGTGGACGTATACTTCTACATCAACCGGTTTACCATTTTATTTGATGGTGACATTCTAAGTTTAACATGAAATACCAACATGAAATAAAGCTTGACAGTTTGCTTATATATAATTTCCAATTTAGATGCAATTCACCGTCTTCCCCCTCCTACCGGCTCCCGCCCGACCCCTTCCTCCCATTAGTATTCTCATAATATATGTATATATATCAAGTCCCCGTCTTCCCCCTACCGGCTCCCGCCCGGTCCCTTCCTCCCGTTAGTATATTCACAAATATATATAATCAAGTCCCCGTCTTCCCCCTCCTACCGGCTCCCGCCCGGTCCCTTCCTTCACGAAGCATACATACATACATATGTAGTTATAAGTCATTGTGCTCTTCGTAAAAATTTAAGGGCTACACTTACAAGCCATTCACGCAATTGATGCATATCAAGTGGAAAGAATACACACTTAATAGCTTCACTATATCATAGTAAAATCATGTCATGCAATATTTAGTCCTATATGAATGAATGCGTTATTCCATTTACTTGATGGTACCTAATATAATGCCAAAGTGTAAGGAGGGGTTTTCCCCTCCCGTTGAAGTAAGCATAACCATAAGACTTCGATGTCAATGTCTTATTACCCATAGAGTTATTGATATGAAACATACACCCTATACATGCATCCCATCAATTTCCTATTTAGAGGAGATAATGATTATGTAACGCGCAATTAGATCTCGCCTATCATAACAATTAATGAAAAACAACGAATTTACATAAGATTGATTCATCCAAACATGATTAGAAATTCCCTAATCATCTTACATTTATGCATAATTACTCTAAGGGTTTAGGTTTACTCACATTGTGTAGATAGACCTCTACACAAATTTTTTTTTGATTTCCTCCCCACACAACAACCCTTTGGCCTTGAGTTGTAATCTGAAAATGGGAGTTTTGGAGCCTCAAAAATCCCGATTGAGTGGTAGCAACCTCCCCAAAATCACCCCGAAATCACCCCTAACTTGCGCCGGCTCCCCCTTCCCCGCGCGTACGCCTCCCCTCTCAAGGTCGCGCACACGGCCGGCCAGCAACACGCGTGCGCGCGCTGCTGCTGGTGCTGCGCGCGCGTGCCTCCCCTCCCTTGGCTCTGGTCTGGTGGTGAAAAGAAGGGAAGTAAAGGGAGTGAGAGATGTATAGGGAGAGGTTTTTTATCAAGAAAAATTTTGAGAGGAGGCTGAGGCTTTTTAGGGTTTCAGGTTTTCTTTTGGGGGAGAAAAAGTTTAGGTCTGAATGAAGAAGAAGGTGGGGAAAAATGAGTAGACTACTATCTTCTTGATGCAATTTATAAGGTGGGAGCTCTCCCTAGTTGCCACATGGCCTAACACTCATCAAGGAGATCCTAACCCTTGATCTCCCATAGCATGCATACCGACCCCCTATCATTAACTTAGAGTAAATGATATGATCTAGGTTAAGAGAAGTTAATCTAGGCTTTATAAACACCCATACCCATACTCTTATTAATACCAGTACTTGGTACACATACACACACATTTATACACTCATGCCCTTTACTCTCAATTACCTTGTTTAAATTAAAGGGAAGTGAGTCACCTAAAGAGATTTAAATTGTTATTATTATAAGATTGAGGGTAACAACTTTAGATGAATCATTGAACAGATAATCTCGATAATTAGGGTGAGGAAAGATTTTAATTAAAATTGGTCGTTACAAATACTTTATTATTTTATTACTATTTATACCAATTTTTTATTATTTTATTTAGAGTTAATATTTTATTAATATAACAATATAATAATTTAATATAAACTTACTATATATTTAAATATATATTTTTAATATAAATAATTACTTTATTAATATTAAAATATTCTTTATTATTATTTAATATTTTATTATGTTAATATTTTAATAATAATTCATTATAATAATATTATAATAATAATTTATTTTTAAAAATAATTATATTTTACTTTGTTAATTTTATATTTTATAATATTACAATAATATTATAATAAAATTTAATATTATAATATTTTTCAAGTATTTTTTAATATTATAATATTATAACTATATTTTATTATTTTTCTTAAGATTTTTTATATTTATGTTTTATTAGTATTCTTAAAATTTTATTGATTTTCTTTAGATTTCCTTAAAATTTTATATTATTTATTTAGTTAATTTTTTAATAATATTTTACTAATTATACTAATATTTTATTAATATTATTGTTATAAATAAAATATTAAGATTATTAATATTTTATCTCCAATTATTAATTCAATTTAATTTGCAATAGTAGATTTTATTTAATAATATTTATAATATTTAAATTACTGCTACAATTAATTTTGTGGTCAACTTTTTTACTTACACTTTTACGCTACCAACCAAACGCCGTAAAATACAATATACTTTTCCATTTGCAGTTTCACTTTACCAACCAAACACCGTAAAATACAGTATACTTTCTCATTTACACTTTCACTTTATCTATCAAACACCGTAAAACTCAATATATTTTCCCTGCTACAGTTCACATTTCCCACTCTCATTTTACGACTTTCGACTTGCGACGTTTTGCGGCGAAACAAACAGGCCCTTGGTTGTCGTAATTGATCGTAATTCATAAGTGGTAATTGGTAAAGTGTGTTACAGTTATAAATGGGTTATATGTATATAAGTTTTACGGTATTTGATTGGTAATATAAAGTTGTAGGTGGGAAAGTGTATTGTGTTTACTGTTGGCCCAAAGGCCTTCCACCCTAGTTTTGATGATGATTAACTCATGTAGTTATGTTTACTAATAATCTTGTGTTGTTTAAGTTTCAGATCATTAATCAGATATTAGTTGGTGATTAGCTTCAACAAGGTGTTTAGAAGCTTTTCATGATGACTCCAGGGCCAAAGTTTCAAGATCACACATTGCCTAGCCCATGGATGGAGTTTTGGAGCAAGTCAACTTGAAGATGAAGATCATCAAGAAGACTTAGGTATCCATAGTTTAGTTAGTGTATTTAGATCCAATTTGTAAAGCTTAGAATAGTTGATATGCTCAAGTGCACAACACACACGTTTTCATGTTTTTGGATTTGGTTTTCATGAATAGTAGATCAAAACAAGTTTACTTTATTTCTATGTATATTAGATGTATTCTAGATATACATACATGGTTTAACTTGCTAGACAAACTTATTTTGATATCCCTATTCATGTGTTGAAAAATCAAGTTTGATGAAAATACAAGTTTTGTTTTTGATAAAATTTGCAAGACTCAAAATGAATTGATATGATTGATATATGTCTTGAAATTTTTATCACAAGTTTGTGTTTTCATATAAAATGATAAAACTATTTTTGGTGATTTTTAGAAGTGTTAAAAGATTTTTAGAAAAATATTTTAACATGTTTTTCTGACCCAGATTGTTGTTTCAGGCTTCAACCAAGTCGACTTGGTCCTCTGACGAGTCGACTAAGGGAGGAGTCGGTCGACCGGGCCGGTCGACCGACGTGCACAAATCTGTGCACGTTTGGAGGCACTGGGACGGTCGACCGCTCCGGTCGACCGGGGCACTTACAGTGCTCTCTGTTTGTTTCGGTCGACCGGGCCGGTCGACCGCAGTTGCCCAACGGTCATATTTCCGACCGTTGGCGGTCGACCGGGCCGGTCGACCGTTACCTGTCAGAGCTGCCAGCTCAGCTCTAACGGCTAGTTTTGTTTGGGGGCTATAAATACCCCATCTCTTGGGCTGTTTTGTTAAGGTTTTCAAGAAGAAATTTTCAGTGTTTCTCTAGTGTTTAAACAAGTTTCAAAATAGTTTTTGTGCTAAAAAGATTTAATCTTTATTGTTTTAGGTTTTTGGAAAAATCAAAGAAAAGAGGATTTGGGAGATTTGTCTTGTTTTTCATTCTATATCTTTTGCAAGAATTTTCCCAAGTGTTTTTCTTTGTTGCTTGTTTTCCAAACACCTAGTTTTCCACACTTGAGCTATCTTCTATTCTAATCTATTTAGGATCTTGTTTGTGGGAAAAGAAAGAGGAAAGAGGTTTGTGGTTGAAAGAGACCACCTATTGTAAACCCTTGATTTCTTGGTTGCTCCCTCTTTGGTAGAGGTTGAGGTTGTGTAATTGGGTTGTTGGTTTGCTCCCTCTTAGGTAGAGGTGGAGATTGGTTTGCTCCCTCTAGTGAGAGGTGGAGTTGGTTTGTAAATCCTCTTCGGTAGAGGTGTTTGTTGGTTGGTTGTTGTATTGCTAAGGGCCTACCCCTCGGTTGTGAGGTGGTTGTTTGAGAGAGGAGTTCGGTACTCCATTGTTGTACAAATCCTTCTCGGTGAAGGTTCCCTCGGTGGGAGTCCTCGGTGGACGGTATAGTGGATTGGAAATCCTACACGGTGGTGTAGGCGGGGATGTTGAGCTAGGGCTCGAACCTCGAAACATATCCGTGTGTTTGCGTTTGATCCAATATCTCTCAACTCTCTCTCTCATTTATTTGTGCAAAGCATCATACATAACATCATATCATATTTGCTTGTGTTGAGCATAATTCATATCATACATATCTATTTGCTTGTGTTGCCTTGCATATATTCTTATTGCTATTCATCCTTATTTGCTTGGCTTGCTTGTGTGTGTGCCTAACTTATACTTAACCAACAAGAGCTTCACATAGCACCTCAACCCATTCAAGGGGAATCAAGAGGAGTTAGTCCAGAGCCCTTCACGGGGAATTCGGCTACACTTGTTGTGTTGTATTAAGTTTGTGCAAGATTACATTAGCTTCCGCATTTAGCGCACTTAGTTTTGCATTTAGTTTTAGATTAGCACTAACACCATTCACCCTCCCTCTAGGTGTTTCCTTTCAATTGGTATCAGAGCTAGTGCTCCTGATACTTAGGCTTAACATCCTAGGAGTGAGATCCTTTGTTTGCTAATCTATTGTTTGCATTGCTTGTTTTACACACATATAGTTTATCATGGCTTTCATGACCCCACCTATGTATGACCCTTCCAACATTCATGTTTGGAAAATTAGGATGACCGTTTATTTACAAACCCTGAGTCATAAAGTTTATCTTGCCATTACCAAGGAATCCTTCCTTAGTGATAGTAATCATATAGGGGCCAATGCACAAGCCCTAGAGGCCATTAGAAGCACACTATCTAAAGATTATCTTTTACGTGTTTCTAACATTGATTCCGCCTTTGCAGTGTGGAATTTGTTGATAACAACCACCACCTCCGAGCTTCAAGTGCAAATTCAAGAAGAGGAATCTAGTGGAGAGTCCGAGTCACAATGCTTCATGGTCCAAGGGAATGACTCCCTTGAGGTACATTCGGAACCCCACTTAGATAATGATGATTGTGTTAGTTCTTCAAATGATTTTGTTGATCCCCATGCTTTGAATGAAGAACTATCTATTATGTGTGAAAAGTTAATAGAAAAATATAAAATTTTGAAAAAGAAAAGTCTAGGACTTGAAAATGAAAATAAAAGTTTGCATGCTAGACTTAACAATGTTTTGCAAGAGAAGGTTGAGGTCTATAATGAAAGAGATGCATTAAGATCTCAATTAGAACTTGCATTAAAAGAAAATAAATTTTTAAAATCTAAAAATGACTGTGAAACATTTTTGAAGAAAAATGAAAACTTGTCTTCAAAAATTGATTTTGTTTAAAAGAGAATGTTGATTTGAAAAATAAAATTATTTCCATTTCAAATGATTTAGATGAGTGTTTAAAGAAAAATGTTGTTTTGAAAAATAAGATTGATGAACATGTTTGCCATGCTCGGGTAGTTTCACCTAGATCACCCCTTGCATGCTCCACTTCTTCTATGATTAAAAATGATATAAACATGTTGAAGAAGAAAATGGATTGTTTGGGCTCCACTATGAGCCAATGTGCCATGAACCATACACGCTTGGAAACCTTGGTTCGAAAGAAACAAGTTCCATCTTTTATGCATGCACACCCTCCACGGCATACACATGCTCCTCACGGACGCACTTCTCACATGTATGCTCATGTGTACACTTGTACACATTGTGGCCGAAAAGGCCATCTTGCTAAATTTTGTTATGATCGTTTACATGTTGAGAATTTAGCAAAGAAGTTTGTTTGGGTTAGAGAAGGGACTAACCCCCATGGACCCAACAAGATGTGGGTACCAAAGACCACCCTCCTAGTGTTTTTGATGTAGGTGTGGGCTCTCACATGACGTGAGAGTGATGACACCTTGGAGTGGATGCGTTCTGGACTTAAAGAAAATCAATTGGATGCATCACTTTCAAGGGAAGATTTGGTGGAGAGGACCACCATGTTTTAGAGACAAGGAGAGTTGCTTCTTCGGTTTTGGTAACAATCCTTTACTCCCATTTATTGTTTACATGCTTTCCATTTCATTGTTTATAGCATGTTTTCATTGTCTATGGATTAGTGTGTAAATATCATATTTATTAGATCCTTGACATACATGTATAGTATTTGAGACACACATGCTTGCATGAACCCATACTTAGTGTTCTCACTTTTGTTTAAGCTATAATGTACATCATGAATCTAATACATGTGAATTTACATAGTAATCATGTCTTAGTTTTATCATGATGATTTTTATCTTGTTTTTGATGCTTCATGTTAAGATTACTTGTTTAGATGTTAGTTTTCATTAAGACTAGTTATATACTTGTTCATAGAATGGGCGACAAATAATTTATATATAGTTGGGCTTGATTGCTTATTTGAACCCATTAGATGTGCTAGTATAATCTAGTTTTGATGATTCATACATTTTAAACTTGTATTCCTATTTTTGAATTTGTTTTATGAGTTTTCACTTCATGTATATGTTTGTATTGCCAAACTTTAAGATATACATGTATACCCCTTGAGTCATTTGTCTTTCATGCAAATCTATATATGGACTCAATTGTGTTTAGGGATATGTATGTATACTTATTGTGTTGACAATTCATACATATACCTTGAAATGAAATTTGTTTTGATGAAGATTTTCTTGATTTTGTGTTTAATTGTTTAACTTCATGTATATGTCTATCTTGTCCAAACTATTAGATATACATGTTTATCCTTTTGAGCCACGTGCCTTAATGCATATATTTTTGTGGACTCGTTGTGTTTTGGATATGTATGTATATTTTAATTTGTACTTGACATACATATGCCATGAAGATTAAATAAGTTTTGATGATTTTCGTGTTTTCAATGGTTAAGGAATAATTGAGCTTAATTGAATATTTTCATGATTATGATATTCACACTTTATTTGTACACTCACATTTATTGCTTGCTCATGTTTTGTATTCATGAGTCATATTTATGCCTAATTGAATTAGAGTGTTGATTATCATGTGGATTTCATGTTTCATGAAAAATATTTTTGTTTTATTCCTTACTTGAAGGATTTCGTACTAGTTTTAAAAGTTTTTCCTATAACTAGTTCGTATTCTTCACTATGGTAGAGATTTTCAAACAAAACTACATTTTCAAATCTATTTTTTGAAAACCCCTACCTTAATGGGAGGTTGGATGAGAGATCATGGTCATGTATGCTTTAAAATGAAAATCATTTAAAACATTGAACCTTGATTGGGTGGTAGATTATATGAGTTATACCATGGTTTTTATTGTTATGTCAATTGGTATTATTGAACTCTTTCAATTGGTATCATTTTGATCTTTGTGTATACTCATATGTTCATTGTGTATGTATATTTTCAATTGGTATCATCTATTGGTGATTGGTATTCATTCTATTTCATACACATATACTTGTTTTATTTGTGCTTAAGATATAAATTTTTCACAAAATCTTGTTTATGCTAGTGCTTGAGCTTCAATTTTGTTTCAATTGATTACTTTTAAATTGGTATCAAGCCCATACATTGTTTTAGTTGGTATTTCATAAAGGGGGAGAAAATTCAATTTTGTCTTTCATTGGTGATTCTTCAATTGGTATTTGTTTCCCACTCCCTTACTTTATGTTTGAAAATTTCATATTGGTATCATATGTTTAATATGAAAATTATTTACAATTGGTATCAAAATTTTGTTTAGACATTCAAAATTTATTATGTTTAATTTCAATTGATATCAAGATGTTTCATGTGTTTTTGCTTAAAATTGGTATCTAAAATTTTTTTTTTAAAGAAAAATATAAAAGTTTTGATTTGTATTGACTATATGCATATAGATTCATGTTGAGTGTATTGTGTATTGAAGAGCTTAATATCTCTTCGTTATGTGGTACACGTGTGTAGGGGGAGCTTCACATCTCCTCTTATGCAGTACATAGTGTGTGTTATGTGAATTAGGGCTTAACATCCCTCTTTCATGTAATGCATATGTGTAGGGAAGCTAACTTAGCGTCTTCCTCTTCATGAATGTATATAGCATATAACATCTATTGATCTTTGTTTATTTTCAATTGATATCAAGATGCTTCATTGACATATTTATCTATTGATATCATGTTGTTTATAGTCACCCCTTATTGACCTTGTTTTTGTTTTAGACAAAAGGGGGAGAATATTGTTTTATTGTTTTGATTGACTTAAAAGGGAGAAAGATTTTTATCCCTCATTTTATTGTTTGGATTGTTTAACCCCTTCTTGATCTTTTTGTTTGACAAAAAGGGGGAGAAAATTGGTTTGATTTGATTTTACCTTGAACCCTTTGTTGATGATTGACAAAAAGGGGGAGAAGTATTTGAGTTTGAGTTTATATGCATGTTTTCATTGCTTAAGGGGGAGAAGTATTTGTCTTCCTTGTTATTTATGCATATATGTTTTTGTATTGCAAATAGGAGAAAAAGATTTTGATTTATGCTTGTTGCATGTTTTATCTCCATACTTGCATACATATTCATGTGCTTCATTTCCATATCTTATTATTTATGTCAATGCATTAGTTAAGGGGGAGCTTCTTTGAAGCTTAACTTTAATCCATGCATATATAACTCCATGAGTTTTGTCATCATCAAAAAGGGGGAGATTGTTGGCCCAAAGGCCTTCTACCCTAGTTTTGATGATGATTAACTCATGTAGTTATGTTTACTAATAATCTTGTGTTGTTTAAGTTTCAGATCATTAATCAAGATGTTAGTTGGTGATTAGCTTCAACAAGGTGTTTAGAAGCTTTTCATGATGACTCCAGGGCCAAAGTTTCAAGATCACACATTGCCTAGCCCATGGATGGAGTTTTGGAGCAAGTCAACTTGAAGATGAAGATCATCAAGAAGACTTAGGTATCCATAGTTTAGTTAGTGTATTTAGATCCAATTTGTAAAGCTTAGTATAGTTGATATGCTCAAGTGCACAACACACACGTTTTCATGTTTTTGGATTTGGTTTTCATGAATAGTAGATCAAAACAAGTTTACTTTATTTCTATGTATATTAGATGTATTCTAGATATACATACATGGTTTAACTTGCTAGACAAACTTATTTTGATATCCCTATTCATGTGTTGAAAAATCAAGTTTGATGAAAATACAAGTTTTGTTTTGATAAAATTTGCAAGACTCAAAAATGAATTGATATGATTGATATATGTCTTGAAATTTTTATCACAAGTTTGTGTTTGCATATAAAATGATAAAACTATTTTTGGTGATTTTTAGAAGTGTTAAAAGATTTTTAGAAAAATATTTTAACATGTTTTTCTGACCCAGATTGTTGTTCCAGGCTTCAACCAAGTCGACTTGGTCCTCTGACGAGTCGACTAAGGGAGGAGTCGGTCGACCGGGCCAGTCAACCGACGTGCACAAATCTGTGCACGTTTGGAGGCACTGGGACGGTCGACCGCTCCGGTCGACCGGGGCACTTACAGTGCTCTCTGTTTGTTTCGGTCGACCGGGCCGGTCGATCGCAGTTGCCCAACGGTCATATTTCCGACCGTTGGCGGTCGACCGGGCCGGTCGACCGTTGCCTGTCAGAGCTGCCAGCTCAGCTCTAATGGCTAGTTTTGTTTGGGGGCTATAAATACCCCATCTCTTGGGCTGTTTTGTTAAGGTTTTCAAGAAGAAAAATTTCAGTGTTTCTCTAGTGTTTAAACAAGTTTTCAAATAGTTTTTGTGCTAAAAAGATTTAATCTTTATTGTTTTAGGTTTTTGAAAAAATCAAAGAAAAGAGGATTTTGGGAGATTTGTCTTGTTTTTCATTCTATATCTTTTGCAAGAATTTTCCCAAGTGTTTTTCTTTGTTGCTTGTTTTCCAAACACCTAGTTTTTCACACTTGAGCTATCTTCTATCCTAATCTATTTAGGATCTTGTTTGTGGAAAAAGAAAGAGGAAAGAGGTTTGTGGTTGAAAGAGACCACCTATTGTAAACCCTTGATTTCTTGGTTGCTCCCTCTTTGGTAGAGGTTGAGGTTGTGTAATTGGTGTTGGCCCAAAAGGTTACACTCTCCATTTATTGAGTTTTGATGATGACAAACCAAATTAGTGCTATTTGGTACTAATGAGTTTGTTTAAGATAAGTTTCAGGTTAGTACCACTTTTGGAGGCCATTGCTTAGCTATTGCAACAACTTCTAGGTTTCATGAAGCAAAAAGGCATATTGCATATCAAGGAAGGAATATAAAAGAAGGGGCTCTAGCAAGGCATAGCATGGCTCAAGACTTGAAGATTGCTCAACAAGATTTGTTTTTAGTTTTATAGGTTTAGAATTTTGTTAAAGAATGATGGATAGGTTTGAAGCTCAATCACACACGTTTTTGCGCACATATTGTTTCTAAGATGATTTTCTATAAAATGTACAAAAATATTTTTATACAAAATCCTCTACCTACAAATCAATTTTTATGTTTTATACTTATTACTATTTAAAGATATTTTTTATAAAAATCAGAGTCTTTTCAAAATTGTGTTTTAAACCTGACTTTTGACCTGAGCCGGTCGACCGCACCAGTCGACCGTGCCTATGTCAGTCGTCCGTCGACCGGACTAGTCGACCGAGGTTCTGGCAGATGCACGTATCAGTGTGCATGTCTGCCGGTCGACCGGGCGGTCGACCTGACTGCAATGGCTTTGCTCTCGGGTTTGTTGAGTCGACCGGTTGCCTGTAACGGCTCTATTTTTGTATAGGCGGTCGACCGACCGGTCGACCGGACTAGCCGTTGAACAGTAAACGGCTATTTTCTGGGCTGTTTTAAATTTTGTCTTTTTGTGTTTAAAATTGGTTTAAGGGATATATTTCAAACCTAATACTCTCTGATTAATCCTAATTATGTTTTATCCCTTAACCCTAGCCCTCTCCTATAAATAGGGGTGTTTGGGGAGAGATTGTTAACAACATTTTTACAAGAAAAAATTCAAAAGTTTAAGGCATTCAAAAGAGATTTGTTTCTTGGTTTTTGTGCTGAAATTCTCTCTCATTTTCTGAAGTGGTTTTTGAAATACTCTCTGATTTAATTTTCTTTCTTCACTTACAACAAGAGCTTCATTCCTACTCATTGTTCTCTAAGGACCTTTTGTAAGGGAAGAGACATTTAAAAGAGAGAGTTTGTGGTCTTTTGACTACTCAGAAATTGCTTGTAATTGAGATTGTGGAGTTGGGTACTCCGGTGTAATTGTGATTTCTTTGTGATAGTGGAAGTAGCTAGAATCCTTCTGGGGAAGGCGGAGAGTAGAGCTGGGTGCTCGAACCTCGATAACATATCCTTGTGTTTGCGATTGGTTTACATTCTTGCACTCCTTTACATTACTTTACTTGCACTTATTACTTGCTTATCATCATCACTGCTATATTTACTTGCTTTCATTCATCTTGTGAATCTTGTGTGGTGATTGTTACATCTTAATTTTTAATTTGTCCTTTGATTAGCATTATCACCTATTCACCCCCCCTCTAGGTGATTTTCAATTGGGTTGTTGGTTTGCTCCCTCTTAGGTAAAGGTGGAGATTGGTTTGCTCCCTCTAGTGAGAGGTGGAGTTGGTTTGTAAACCCTCTTCGGTAGAGGTGTTTGTTGGTTGGTTGTTGTATTGGCTAAGGGCCTACCCCTCGGTTGTGAGGTGGTAGTTTGAGAGAGGAGTTCGGTACTCCATTGTTGTACAAATCCTTCTCGGTGAAGGTTCTCTCGGTGGGAGTCCTCGGTGGACGGTATAGTGGATTGGAAATCCTACACGGTGGTGTAGGCGGGGATGTAGAGCTAGGGGCTCGAACCTCGAAACATATCCGTGTGTTTGCGTTTGATCCAATATCTCTCAACTCTCTCTCTCTCATTTATTTGTGCAAAGCATCATACATAACATCATATCATATTTTCTTGTGTTGAGCATAATTCATATCATACATATCTATTTGCTTGTGTTTCCTTGCATATATTCTTATTGCTATTCATCCTTATTTGCTTGGCTTGCTTGTGTGTGTGCCTAACTTATACTTAACCAACAAGAGCTTCACATAGCACCTCAACCCATTCAAGGGGAATCAAGAGGAGTTAGTCCAGAGCCCTTCACGGGAAATTCGGCTACACTTGTTGTGTTGTATTAAGTTTGTGTAAGATTACATTAGCTTCCGCATTTAGCGCACTTAGTTTTGCATTTAGTTTTAGATTAGCACTAACACCTATTCACCCCCCCTCTAGGTGTTTCCTTTCATTTACGGTGTTTGGTTGTCGTTGAAAAACACCTAGAGGGGGGGTGAATAGGTGTTAATGCTAATCTAATGATCTTTTTAAACAAGTATGAATATATGATGCAAACGGTCACTCAAAACAAGAAATTGAAGCCGAATTCCCCGTGAAGGGCTCTAGAACTTCTCCTCTTTGATTCCTCTAGATTATGAGTTGAGGCGCGTAATTGCTTTCTTGTTGAGATGAGTAAAGACCGGGAAATGCAAGAATGAAATGGATGCAATAATGAAGTGTATACAAGATATATCACAAGATAGAAAAGTAGAGCAATAAAGAGCAATAAACAAAACAATCGCAAACACAAAGGATTTGTTTCGAGGTTCGAGCCACCGCTCTACGTCCCCGCCTTCACCACCGTGAAGGGTTTCCACTATATCTACCGAGGAAATTACAAAGGTCTACCGAAGACCAGAGTACCGAACTCCACCAATTATAAGCGGTCTACCGAAGATCGGAGTACCGAACTCCCACCAATCCAATCCTCTACCGAAGAGGGATCTCAACACAAGAACAAAAAGTAACAAGGTGATCTACAAAGGACCACACACTTCTCTTTTACAACTTCTAATAGAATGAGGAAGTATTTTGGCTCAAGAAGTGTAGAGAAAAATTCAGTTATAAAGTAGTACTAAATAGCTTGAAAAACAACTGAAAACAAATTGCCAAGAATGCACTTAGAGAATTGAAAGCCTTTGAAAACTTTTCTTTCTTTTTGGAAACTTGAAAACTAGGGATTTTTCTTGTATTTTGCAAGTGACCAATCCCCTCTATTTATAGGGATTATAGGAAATCTAATCATCATTAAAACTAGCTTATTAGGTCAGGAAGTAGCCCCCAAAAATTCAGAGAGATCAGATCAAAATATCTCACTCAAATCAAATGATGAAATCTCTGAAAACTAGCCGTTATGGCTGCTGGCGGCTGTCAGTCGACCGGCCCGGTCGACCGACAGCCCATTAGCAAACTAGCCGTTGGACTCGGTCGACTGGTCGGTCGACCGGCAGCCAAAGAAAAAACTTCTCTTTGTTCTGTCGGTCGACTGGCCCGGTCGACCGACAAAAACCCGAGAGCAAAGGGCTTTCAGTCGGTCGACCGGTCGGTCGACCGACAGACGTGCACAAATGTGCACGCCCTGATCACAAGGCTCGGTCTACCGATCAAGCCTGAAATGGATCCGGTCGACCGGCCGGTCGACTGACAGGCCTGAAACAAGATTTTTATAGGAAAATTTTTGAACTTTAAAAAATTTTCAAAATAATTTTGTAAGACTATATGATTAAGTATCATGCTATAAAGGTTGGTAAACATGTATAAATAAGATATAAAATTGTAAAATAATTTGAGTCATGTAAAACCATCAAGACATGAATCTAAATCAAATACCAAAAACAAAAACCGTATTTTGGGAAAAGATAGTGTGTGTGTTTTCTTGAGCCAACTTATCTAACCTCATTCTTTAACAAACTAAGTCTTATAAAGGTTCTAGGTGACTACAAGGTCTTCAAATTAGGGCTTCTCCATGAAATGTTGCATAGCTTGAATTCTTGAACCCGATTTGAGGCATCTTGAGTCAAATGATCCCGAAATGAGTCATCTTTAGGGAAAAACACTACATGAATCCTTAGAACCCTGAAACACACTTAAACACTAGAAAAATGATTAGTACAAATAACTATATATGTTTTGTAATTATCAAAACTCAAAAACTGGGTGATTGTAACCTTGGGTCAACAATCTCCCCCTTTTTGATGATGACAAAACATATGAGTTATTTAACAAAAAACATGGGAAAAGAGCTTGGAAGCTCTCCCTCAAATCATGCTATATATAAGAATGGTTATATACATGAAAAGTAGAAACTAAGAACTTTGGCATAAGGAATTTAAAACATAACTCAAAATTTAAAACTCAAAAATTCAAACTCAAAACTAACTTGTTATAACTCAAAATCTAAAACTCAAAAATTCAAACTCAAAACTAACTTGTTATAACTCAAAAATCTAAAACTCAAAAAAAAAATAACTTATTATAGCTTAAAACTCAAAACTCAAAACTAACTTTTTATAACTCAAAACTCAAAATGCATAATTTAAAACTCCAAAATAAACTAACTTTTTCTCCCCCTTTTTGTCATACATCAAAAAGGGTAAACATAGTTAAAAAAAATTTCTTCATAATTTCATAACACAAACATTCAATTCACCACAAATAAAGAAAAATTAGTCTAGTGGTTTTGTAAAAAATCGGCAAGTTAAAAATCGGTAGAAACATAAACAATATCAATATCACCTTTCTCATAATAATCTCTAAGAAAGTGATACCGAATGTCAATGTGCTTAGTCTTATTATGTTGATTTGCATTTTTAGTCATATGAATAGTACTAGTATTATCACAAAATATTTTAATATGGTCAAAATGCAAATTATAGTCAAGGAGAGTATGTTTCATCCAAAGAACTTATGCACAACAAGCTCTGGCCGCAACATACTCCGCCTCGGCGGTTGAGAGGGCTACCGAATTTTGCTTTTTGGAAGACCAAGAAACAAGACAATTATCAAGAAATTGACATGTTCCACTTGTACTCTTCCTATCCACTCTACAACCCGCATAGTCGGTATCCGAAAAACTCGTCATGAAAAATTGTCCGGTCTTCGGATACCACAAACCCATTTCAATTGTGCCCTTAAGGTATCTAATAATGCGTTTTACCGCAATCAAATGGGATTCTTTAGGACACGATTGAAATCGAGCACAAAGACATACACAAAACATAATATCCGGCCTACTAGCCGTTAAATATAACAAGCTACCAATCATGCTACGATAAAGCTTAATGTCTACACTTGTACCTTATTCATCCTTGTCAAGCTTTGTGGTAGTTGCCATGGGAGTTTTGCTTGTCTTAGCATTTTTAAGCCCAAATCTCTTGATAAGTTCCTTCATATACTTGGCTTGATTGATGAAGATCCTATCGTTCCTTTGCTTGATTTAGAGACTAAGAAAGTAGTTAAGCTCACCCATCATGGACATCTCAAATTCTTCCTTCATGCATGATTCAAAAGCTTTGCAAAGATTTTCATTAGTAGAATCAAATATGATATCATCCACATATATTTGAACTATAAGAATATCATTTTCAACATGTTTTGTGAACAAAGTAGTATCTATTTTTCTTTCTTAAAACCATTAGAAAATAGAAATGAAGAAAGTCTTTCATACCAAGCCCTAGGGGCTTATTTTAAACCATAAAGAGCTTTGTCAAGTTTGAAAACAAAATCCGGATGTGTAGGATCAACAAACCCGGGGGGTTGTTCAACATACACCTCCTCTTCAATAAATCCATTTAAGAAGGCACTTTTTACATCCATTTGAAAAAGTTTAAAATCTTTATAAGAAGCATGCAAGTGTCATCCGTATGGCTTCAAGCCGTGCTACGGGTGCAAAGGTTTCTTCAAAATCGATACCTTCGACTTGAGTATAACCTTGGGCAACTAACCTAACTTTATTCCTAATAACATTTCCCGACTCATCCAACTTGTTCTTAAAGATCCACTTAGTACCAATTGTTGGTCTATCGTGGGGCCTAGGAACAAGATGTCAAACTTGGTTGCGCTCGAATTGATTGAGCTCCTCTTGCATGGCTAGCAACCAATATGAGTCGCCCTCGACTTCGAGGATGTTCTTTGGTTCAAAGTGAGAAATAAAAGCAAAGTGTCCACAAAGATCATGAAGTTTAGAACGAGTAGTTACCCCTTTTGATACTTCACCTATAATAAGATTCTTGGGATGATGTGGATTGTATCTCCAATCTTTTGGAAGTGCTTGAGTAGTCTCCACTTCAACTTCTTGAGTTTCATTTCCTTGAACCTCAATTTCTTGAACTTCATTTCTACCATCATCCTTTGGCATGTCTTCAATAGTAGGTGAGTCCTTCAAAATAGTTCTCTCCATGTCTTCATTTAGGGAATCTATTTCTACAATATTCTTAATAAACACATTAGATTCCTCTTACTTTATATGTATAGATTCTTCATAGTCAATGATGACTTATTGAAAACTCTATAAGCTTTACTAGTATTAGAATAACCAACAAAAATTGCTTCATAATATTTTACATCAAATTTACCTAAATTATCTTTAATATTCAAAATAAAGCATTTACAACCAAAAACTTTAAAGTATGAAACATTTGGCTTTCTAGAAAAATAGATCTCAAAAGATGTTTTTGAAGTATTTTTGCATAAGAAAACTCTATTTGATATGTAGCAAGATGTGTTAACGGCCTCGGCCCATAGATAATGAGGGAGACCATATTCATTTATCATTGTCCTAACCATCTCTTGTAACGTCCGATTTTTTCTCTCAACGACTCCATTTTGTTGTGGAGTTCTAGGACAAGATAGTTCATGCTTAATTCCATGTTCTTCACAAAAAGTGGTAAAGGGTAGGTTATTGAATTCACCACCTCTATCACTTCTTATTCTTTAAATTGAAGAATCTTTTTCCTTTTCAACTCTTTTCTTAAAGGCTTAAAAATATGAAAAGGCTTGATTTTTGTGTTCTAAAAAGAAAACCCAAGTAAAACGCGAGAAATCATCAACTAAAACAAAAGCAAAACGATTCCCACTTAGACTTTTGGTTTGAGTAGGACCAAACAAATCCATAAGGATCAACTCCAAGGGACGTGATGTCATGATATCCTCGATTGACTTGAAAGAGGACTTGATTTGTTTCCCAAGTTGGCACGCATCGCAAATGCGGTCCTTTTCAAAGTTTAAGCAAGGAATACCTTTCACCATTTTCTTGTTGTTTAATCTAGATAGATGGTCAAAAAATGTGGCCTAATCTTCTATGCCACAACCAAGAGTCATCATAGAGGGCTTTCAAACAAGTAGCATTGCATAGCATATTAGACATGTCAATATGTATACATTGCTTTCACGAAATCCAGAAAATATACATGTGTTAGATTGTCTATCAAAAACTCTACATGCTAGGTTATCAAAAATAACATCAAAACCTTTATCACAAAGTTGACTAACACTCAAGAGATTATGCTTGAGGCCATCAACTAAAACAGCATTTTCTATTAAAGGGGATGTGCCAAGTTTAACATTACCAATACCAATGATTTTTCCTTTGGCATCATCTCCGAAGGTGACGGTGCCACCTTCATGGTACCTTGATAGGGTTACAAAGTTGTTGATATCCTAAGTCATGTGCCTTGAGCAACCACTATCAAGATACCACAATCCTTTACGTCGTTGGGCCTTGGAATGTACCTACATCATTTAACAAATTCGTTGACTTTGGTACCCAAATTTTCTTGGGTCCTTGAAAGTTAGTATTTCGAACTCAAACATTATTATGCGAAGCATTTAGCCTATCATAGCAAAATTTAACCAAATGACCTTTACGGCCACAATATGTGCATGAAAATACTTTACCATACATGAATGCATGATGTGTGTGTGGAGTGTAGGTATGTTTAGGGTGCTTGGCATAATGTAAAGGTTGTGATTTATGAACATGAGTATGAATAGCATGTGAATGTTTCTTTGGGACTTGTTTCTTAGGAAACATAGCCTCTAGTCTATTCTTATCAAATTCACATTTTTTCAAGACTACTCCTAATGAATTAATTTTCTCTTTTAGCATGGAAATTTCATTTTCATTAATTTGTGAAAATTTTCCTTTGCAAGAAATTTTATAGTTATCAAAGTCCTTTTATGTAGAAACAAGACTAGAAAGTAATTCCTCCTTTTCTTTTATAAGAGTGAAAACTTTATGATTTAGAGATTCATTTTCCTTTTTCATTTTCAAATATTTCTTTTTGAGAAAATCATAGTTATGAGATAGTTCTTCAAAAGCTTCTCCTAGTTCATCCATGGATAGATCACAATCAATGGAAGTATTGGGAGTTACCTTGCTTGTGCTTTCATTTGCCATGAAGCACATGTTGGCGGTGTCGACTTCCTCATCGGATTCACTCTCCGAATCCCAAGTAGCCTTTAAAGCTTTCTTTTTATATGGCTTCTGGAGTTGGAGGGCTTGACTTTATCCGGGCATTCCGCAACAATGTGACCCGTCTTCCCGCAATTGAAGAAAATAATTTTCTTCTCTTCTTTACCTTGCCATCTCTTTTTATTTTGGAACTTTCCCTTGTTGTACATTCTTCGAACGTTCTTTACAAGAAGAGAAAGCTCTTCATCATCATCTTCTTCATCATCTTCGTCGGAGCATGTGGAATAACTCTTGAAGGCAATAACTTTCTTCTTGGAAGGAGCCATTCTTCTCTTGCTTTTCTTTCCATCTCATGGGTCTTGAGGTTCCCAATGAGACCTATAAGCTCCATCTCTTCCTTGTCATTGAGTTCCTTGAAGGTAGTGGCTTTGACTTCCCAAGATGGAGGGAGAGCACGGATGATCTTCCTTACTCTTTGGTCGTTGTCAATGACGTCACCTAGAGAAGAAAGTCCATTAGTAATCTTTGTAAATTTAGTAACCATATCATCTATGGTTTCATTCTCTTGCATAAAAAAATTTTCATATTGGGAACGAAGAAGGTCAATTTTTGCCCTCTTAACTTGTGAAGTCCCCTCATGAGTGACAAGCAAGTGAGTCCAAATCTCATGTGCGGATTTGTAATGAATGACTCTAGAGATATCATCGTCATTAAGGGCTTGAAGTAAGGCATAGTGTGCCCTAGCATTAGCATGAAACTCCTTCGTGGCAATATCGGACCAAGTGTCCTCATCACCGGGGGGTGTACTAAAAGGCTTGGTCACCGCCTTTGCAACCTGGCTCCCTAAGGATTGCAAAAATACGGTCATCTTAACCTTTCATATGGGAAAGTTAAGGCCATCAAATTTGGGTGGGGTCTTAATACCTTCGATCATTTTTACTAGGTGTATGAGGATGAAAAATGAATAGTATGATTAGCAATAAAGGATCTCTCTAAGGTTGTTAAGCCAAGAGCCTAGAGACCAAAGCTCTAATACCAATTGAAAAACACCTAGAGGGGGGTGAATAGGTGTTAATGCTAATCTAATGATCTTTTTAAACAAGTATGAATATATGATGCAAACGGTCACTCAAAACAAGAAATTGAAGCCGAATTCCCCGTGAAGGGCTCTAGAACTTCTCCTCTTTGATTCCTCTAGATTATGAGTTGAGGCGCGTAATTGCTTTCTTGTTGAGATGAGTAAAGACCGGGAAATGCAAGAATGAAATGGATGCAATAATGAAGTGTATACAAGATATATCACAAGATAGAAAAGTAGAGCAATAAAGAGCAATAAGCAAAACAATCGCAAACACAAGGATTTGTTTCGAGGTTCGAGCCAGCGCTCTACGTCCCTGCCTTCACCACCGTGAAGGGTTTCCACTATATCCACCGAGGAAATTACAAAGGTCTACCGAAGACCGGAGTACCGAACTCCACCAATTACAAGAGGTCTACCGAAGACCGGAGTACCGAAGACTGGAGTACCGAACCAATCCTTTACCGAAGAGGGATCTCAACACAAGAACAAAAAGTAACAAGGTGATCTACAAAGGACCACACACTTCTCTTTTACAACTTCTAATAGAATGAGGAAGTATTTTGGCTCAAGAAGTGTAGAGAAAAATTCAGTTGTAAAGTAGTACTAAATAGCTTGAAAAACAACTGAAAACAAATTGTCAAGAATGCACTTAGAGAATTGAAAGCCTTTGAAAACTTTTTCTTTCTTTTTGGAAACTTGAAAACTAGAGATTTTTCTTGTATTTTGCAAGTGACCAATCCCCTCTATTTATAGGGATTAGAGGAAATCTAATCATCATTAAAACTAACTTATTAGGTCAGGAAGTAGCCCCCAAAAATTCAGAGAGATCAGATCAAAACATCTCACTCAAATCAAATGATGAAATCTCTGAAAACTAGCCGTTATGGCTGCTGGCGGCTGTCGGTCGACCGGCCCGGTCGACCGACAGTCCATTGGCAAACTAGCCGTTGGACTCGGTCGACCGGTCGGTCGACCGGCAGCCAAAGAAAAAACTTCTCTTTGTTCTGTCGGTCGACTGGCCCGGTCGACCGACAAAAACCCGAGAGCAAAGGGCTTTCAGTCGGTCGACCGGTCGGTCGACCGACAGACGTTCACAAACGTGCACGCCCTGACCACAAGGCTCGGTCGACCGGTCCGGTCGACCGATCAAGCCTGAAATGGATCCGGTCGACCGACAGGTCTGAAACAAGATTTTTATAGGAAATTTTGAACTTTAAAAAATTTTCAAAATAAGTTTGTAAGGCTATATGATTAAGTATCATGCTATAAAGGTTGGTATACATGATATAAACAAGATATAAAATTGTAAAATAATTTGAGTCATGTAAAACCATCAAGACATGAACTTAAATCAAATACCAAAAACAAAAACCGTATTTTGGAAAAAGATGGTGTGTGTGTGTTTTCTTGAGCCAACTTATCTAACCTCATTCTTTAACAAACTAAGTCTTACAAAGGTTCTAGGTGACTACAAGGTCTTCAAATTAGGGCTTCTCCACGAAATGTTGCATAGCTTGAATTCTTGAACCCGATTTGAGGCATCTTGAGTCAAATGATCCCGACATGAGTCATCTTTAGGGAAGAACACTACATGAATCCTTAGTACCCTGAAACACACTTAAACACTAGAAAAATGATTAGTATAAATAATTACTTTATTAATATTAAAATATTCTTTATTATTATATTAATATTTTATTATGTTAATATTTTAATAATAATTCATTATAATAATATTATAATAATAATTTATTAAAATATAATTATATTTTACTTTGTTAATTTTATATTTTTATAATATTACAATAATATTTTAATAAAATTTAATATTATAATAATTTTCAAGTATTTTTTAATATTATAATATTATAACTATATTTTATTATTTTTCTTAAGATTTTTTATATTTATGTTTTATTAGTATTCTTAAAATTTTATTGATTTTCTTTAGATTTCCTTAAAATTTTATATTATTTATTTAGTTAATTTTTTAATAATATTTTACTAATTATACTAATATTTTATTAATATTATTGTTATAAATAAAATAATAAGATTATTAATATTTTATCTCCAATTTATTAATACAATTTAATTTGCAATAGTAGATTTTATTTAATAATATTTATAATATTTAAATTACTGCTACAATTAATTTTGTGGTCAACTTTTTTACTTACACTTTTACGCTACCAACCAAACACCGTAAAATACAATATACTTTTCCATTTGCAGTTTCACTTTACCAACAAAACATCGTAAAATACAGTATACTTTCTCATTTGCACTTTCACTTTATCTATCAAACACCGGAAAACTCAATATATTTTCCCTGCTACAGTTCACATTTCCCACTCTCATTTTACGACTTTCGACTTGCGACGTTTTGCGGCGAAACAAACAGGCCCTTGGTTGTCGTAATAGATCGTAATTCATAAGTGGTAATTGGTAAAGTGTGTTACAGTTATAAATGGGTTATATGTATATAAGTTTTACGGTATTTGATTGGTAATATAAAGTTGTAGGTGGGAAAGTGTATTGTGTTTACGGTGTTTGGTTGTCGTTGAAAAACACCTAGAGGGGGGGTGAATAGGTGTTAATGCTAATCTAATGATTTTTTTAAACAAGTATGAATATATGATGCAAACGGTCACTCAAAACAAGAAATTGAAGCCGAATTCCCCGTGAAGGGCTCTAGAACTTCTCCTCTTTGATTCCTCTAGATTATGAGTTGAGACGCGTAATTGCTTTCTTGTTGAGATGAGTAAAGACCGGAAAATGCAAGAATGAAATGGATGCAATAATAAAGTGTATACAAGATATATCACAAGATAGAAAGTAGAGCAATAAAGAGCAATAAACAAAAAAATCGCAAACACAAAGGATTTGTTTCGAGGTTCGAGCCACCGCTCTACGTCCCCGCCTTCACCACCGTGAAGGGTTTCCACTATATCCACCGAGGAAATTACAAAGGTCTACCGAAGACCGGAGTACCGAACTCCACCAATTACAAGAGGTCTACCGAAGACCGGAGTACCGAACTCCCACCAATCCAATCCTCTACCGAAGAGGGATCTCAACACAAGAACAAAAAGTAACAAGGTGATCTACAAAGGACCACACACTTCTCTTTTACAACTTCTAATAGAATGAGGAAGTATTTTGGCTCAAGAAATGTAGAGAAAAATTCAGTTGTAAAGTAGTACTAAATAGCTTGAAAAACAACTGAAAACAAATTGCCAAGAATGCACTTAGAGAATTGAAAGCCTTTGAAAACTTTTTCTTTCTTTTTGGAAACTTGAAAACTAGGGATTTTTCTTGTATTTTGCAAGTGACCAATCCCCTCTATTTATAGGGATTAGAGGAAATCTAATCATCATTAAAACTAGCTTATTAGGTCAGGAAGTAGCCCCCAAAAATTCAGAGAGATCAGATCAAAACATCTCACTCAAATCAAATGATGAAATCTCTGAAAACTAGCCGTTATGGCTGCTGGAGGCTGTCAGTCGACCGGCCCGGTCGACCGACAGCCCATTAGCAAACTAGCCGTTGGACTCGGTCGACTGGTCGGTCGACCGGCAGCCAAAGAAAAAACTTCTCTTTGTTCTGTCGATCGACTGGCCCGGTCGACCGACAAAAACCCGAGAGCAAAGGGCTTTCAGTCGGTCGACCGGTCGGCCCACCGACAGACGTGCACAAACGTGCACGCCCTGACCACAAGGCTCGGTCGACCGATCAAGCCTGAAATGGATCCGGTCGACCGGCCGGTCGACCGACAGGCCTGAAACAAGATTTTTATAGGAAAATTTTTGAACTTTAAAAAATTTTCAAATAATTTTGTAAGGCTATATGATTAAGTATCATGCCATAAAGGTTGGTAAACATGTATAAATAAGATATAAAATTGTAAAATAATTTGAGTCATGTAAAACCATCAAGACATGAACCTAAATCAAATACCAAAAACAAAAACCGTATTTGGGAAAAGATAGTGTGTGTGTTTTCTTGAGCCAACTTATCTAACCTCATTCTTTAACAAACTAAGTCTTACAAAGGTTCTAGGTGACTACAAGGTCTTCAAATTAGGGCTTCTCCATGAAATGTTGCATAGCTTGAATTCTTGAACCCGATTTGAGGCATCTTGAGTCAAATGATCCCGAAATGAGTCATCTTTTGGAAAAAACACTACATGAATCCTTAGAACCCTGAAACACACTTAAACACTAGAAAAATGATTAGTACAATAACTATATATGTTTTGTAATTATCAAAACTCAAAAACCGGGTGATTGTAACCTTGGGTCAACAATCTCCCCCTTTTTGATGATGACAAAACATATGAGTTATTTAACAAAAAACATGGGAAAAGAGCTTGGAAGCTCCCCCTCAAATCATGCTATATATATGAATGGTTATATACATGAAAAGTAGAAACTAAGAACTTTGGCATAAGGAATTTAAAACATAACTCAAAATTTAAAACTCAAAAATTCAAACTCAAAACTAACTTGTTATAACTCAAAATCTAAAACTCAAAAAAAAAAAAACTTGTTATAGTTTAAAACTCAAAACTCAAAACTAACTTTTTATAACTCAAAACTCAAAATGCTTAATTTAAAACTCCAAAATAAACTAACTTTTTCTCCCCCTTTTTGTCATACATCAAAAAGGGTAAACATAGTTAAAAAAAATTTCTTCATAATTCCATAACACAAACATTCAATTCACCACAAATAAAGGAAAATCTAGCATAGTCTAGTGGTTTTGTAAAAAAATCGGTAAGTTGAAAATCGGTAGAAACATAAACAATATCAATATCACCTTTCTCATAATAATCTCTAAGAAAGTGATACCGAATGTCAATGTGCTTAGTCTTATTATGTTGATTTGCATTTTTAGTCATATGAATAGTACTAGTATTATCACAAAATATTTTAATATGGTCAAAATGCAAATTATAGTCAAGGAGAGTATGTTTCATCCAAAGAACTTATGCACAACAAGCTCCGGCCGCAACATACTCTGCCTCGGCGGTTGAGAGGGCTACCGAATTTTGCTTTTTGGAAGACCAAGAAACAAGACAATTATTAAGAAATTGACATGTTCCACTTGTACTCTTCCTATCCACTCTACAACCCGAATAGTCGGCATCCGAAAAACTCGTCATGAAAAATTGTCCGGTCTTCGGATACCACAAACCCATTTCAATTGTGCCCTTAAGGTATCTAATAATGCGTTTTACCGCAATCAAATGGGATTCTTTAGGACACGATTGAAATCGAGCACAAAGACATACACAAAACATAATATCCGGCCTACTAGCCGTTAAATATAACAAGCTACCAATCATGCTACGATAAAGCTTAATGTCTACACTTGTACCTTATTCATCCTTGTCAAGCTTTGTGGTAGTTGCCATGGGAGTTTTGCTTGTCTTAGCACTTTTAAGCCCAAATCTCTTGATAAGTTCCTTCGTATACTTGGCTTGATTGATGAAGATCCTATCGTTCCTTTGCTTGATTTAGAGACCAAGAAAGTAGTTAAGCTCACCCATCATGGACATCTCAAATTCTTCTTTCATGCATGATTCAAAAGCTTTGCAAAGATTTTCATTAGTAGAATCAAATATGATATCATCCACATATATTTGAACTATAAGAATATCATTTTCAACATGTTTTGTGAACAAAGTAGTATCTATTTTTTCTTTCTTAAAACCATTAGAAAATAGAAATGAAGAAAGTCTTTCATACCAAGCCCTAGGGGCTTGTTTTAAACCATAAAGAGCTTTGTCAAGTTTGAAAACAAAATCCGGATGTGTAGGATCAACAAACCCGGGGGTTGTTCAACATACACCTCCTCTTCAATAAATCCATTTAAGAAGGCACTTTTTACATCCATTTGAAAAAGTTAAAATCTTTATAAGAAGCAAATGTAAGTGTCATCCGTATGGCTTCAAGCCGTGCTACGGGTGCAAAGGTTTCTTCAAAATCGATACCTTCGACTTGAGTATAACCTTGGGCAACTAACCTAGCTTTATTCCTAATAACATTTCCCGACTCATCCAACTTGTTCTTAAAGATCCACTTAGTACCAATTGTTGGTCTATCGTGGGGCCTAGGAACAAGATGCCAAACTTGGTTGTGCTCGAATTGATTGAGCTCCTCTTGCATGGCTAGCAACCAATATGAGTCGCCCTCGACTTCGAGGATGTTCTTTGGTTCAAAGTGAGAAATAAAAGCATAGTGTCCACAAAGATCATGAAGTTTAGAAAGAGTAGTTACCCCTTTTGATACTTCACCTATAATAAGATTTTTGGGATGATGTGGATTGTATCTCCAATCTTTTGGAAGTGCTTGAGTAGTCTCCACTTCAACTTCTTGAATTTCATTTCCTTGAACCTCAATTTCTTGAACTTCATTTCCACCATCATCCTTTGGCATGTCTTCAATAGTAGGTGAGTCCTTCAAAGTAGTTCTCTCCATGTCTTCATTTAGGGAATCTTCATTTAGGGAATCTATTTCTACAACATTCTTAATAAACACATTAGATTCCTCTTACTTTATATGTATAGATTCTTCAATAGTCAAGGATGACTTATTGAAAACTCTATAAGCTTTACTAGTATTAGAATAACCAACAAAAATTGCTTCATAAGATTTTACATCAAATTTACCTAAATTATCTTTAGTATTCAAAACAAAGCATTTACAACTAA
Source organism: Agave tequilana (assembly GCA_038442645.1). Lineage (NCBI taxonomy): Eukaryota > Viridiplantae > Streptophyta > Magnoliopsida > Asparagales > Asparagaceae > Agave > Agave tequilana. Next base: position 81,925 of record JAVJIF010003251.1, on the reverse strand, counting down.
AAACTTTAAAGTATGAAACATTTGGCTTTCTAGAAAAATAGATCTCAAAAGATGTTTTTGAAGTATTTTTGCATAAGAAAACTCTATTTGATATGTAGCAAGATGTGTTAACGGCCTCGGCCCATAGATAATGAGGGAGACCATATTCATTTATCATTGTCCTAACCATCTCTTGTAATGTCCGATTTTTCCTCTCAACGACTCCATTTTGTTGTGGAGTTCTAGGACAAGATAGTTCATGCTTAATTCCATGTTCTTCACAAAAAGTGGTAAAGGGTAGGTTATTGAATTCACCACCTCTATCACTTCTTATTCTTAAAATTGAAAAATCTTTTTCCTTTTCAACTCTTTTCTTAAAGGCTTAAAATATGAAAAGGCTTGATTTTTGTGTTCTAAAAAGAAAACCCAAGTAAAACGCGAGAAATCATAAACTAAAACAAAAGCAAAACGATTCCCACTTAGACTTTTGGTTTGAGTAGGACCAAACAAATCCATATGGATCAACTCCAAGGGACGTGATGTCATGATATCCTCGATTGACTTGAAAGAGGACTTGGTTTGTTTCCCAAGTTGGCACGCGTCGCAAATGCGGTCCTTTTCAAAATTTAAGCAAGGAATACCTTTCACCATTTCCTTGTTGTTTAATCTAGATAGATGGTCAAAAAAATGTGGCCTAATCTTCTATGCCACAACCAAGAGTCATCATCGAGGGCTTTCAAACAAGTAGCATTGCATAGCATATTAGACATGTCAATTATGTATACATTGCTTTCACGAAATCCAGAAAATATACATGTGTTAGATTGTCTATCAAAAACTCTACATGCTAGGTTATCAAAAACAACATCAAAACCTTTTTCACAAAGTTGACTAACACTCAAGAGATTATGCTTGAGGCCATCAACTAAAACAACATTTTCTATTAAAGGGGATGTGCCAAGTTTAACATTACCAATACCAATGATTTTTCCTTTGGCATCATCTCCGAAGGTGACGGTGCCACCTTCATGGTACCTTGATAGGGTTACAAAGTTGTTGATATCCTAAGTCATGTGCCTTGAGCAACCACTATCAAGATACCACAATCCTTTACGTCGTTGGGCCTTGGAATGTACCTACATCATTTAACAAATTCGTTGACTTTGGTACCCAAATTTTCTTGGGTCCTTGAAAGTTAGTATTTCGAACCCAAACATTATTATGCGAAGCATTTAGCCTATCATAGCAAAATTTAACCAAATGACCTTTACGGCCACAATATGTGCATGAAAATACTTTACCATACATGAATGCATGATGTGTGTGTGGAGTGTAGGTATGTTTAGGGTGCTTGGCATGATGTAAAGGTTGTGATTTATGAACATGAGTATGAATAGCATGTGAATGTTTCTTTGGGACTTGTTTCTTAGGAAACATAGCTTCTAGTCTATTCTTATCAAATTCACATTTTTTCAAGACTACTCCTAATGAATCAATTTTCTCTTTTAGCATGGAAATTTCATTTTCATTAATTTGTGAAAATTTTCCTTTACAAGAAATTTTATAGTTATCAAAGTCCTTTTGTGTAGAAACAAGACTAGAAAGTAATTCCTCCTTTTCTTTTGTAAGAGTGAAAACTTTATGATTTAGAGATTCATTTTCCTTTTTCATTTTCAAATATTTCTTTTTGAGAAAATCATAGTTATGAGATAGTTCTTCAAAAGCTTCTCCTAGTTCATCCATGGATAGATCACAATCAATGGAAATATTGGGAGTTACCTTGCTTGTGCTTTCATTTGCCATGAAGCACATGTTGGCGGTATCGACTTCCTCATCGGATTCACTCTCCGAATCCCAAGTAGCCTTTAAAGCTTTCTTTTATATGGCTTCTTGGAGTTGGAGGGCTTGACTTTATCCGGGCATTCCGCAACAATGTGACCCGTCTTCCCGCAATTGAAGAAAATGATTTTCTTCTCTTCTTTACCTTGCCATCTCTTTTTATTTGGAACTTTGCCTTGTTGTACATTCTCCGAACGTTCTTTACAAGAAGAGAAAGCTCTTCATCATCTTCTTCTTCATCATCTTCGTCGGAGCATGTGGAATAACTCTTGAAGGCAATAACTTTCTTCTTGGAAGGAGCCATTTCTTCTCTTGCTTTTCTTTCCATCTCATGGTCTTGAGGCTCCCAATGAGACCTACAAGCTCCATCTCTTCCTTATCATTGAGTTCCTTCAAGGTAGTGGCTTTGACTTCCCAAGATGGAGAGGAGAGCACGGATGATCTTCCTTACTCTTTGGTCATTGTCAATGACGTCACCTAGAGAAGAAAGTCCATTAGTAATCTTTGTAAATTTAGTAACCATATCATCTATGGTTTCATTCTCTTGCATAAAAAAATTTTCATATTGGGAACGAAGAAGGTCAATTTTGCCCTCTTAACTTGTGAAGTCCCCTCATGAGTGACAAGCAAGTGAGTCCAAATCTCATGTGCGGATTTGTAATGAATGACTCTAGAGATATCATCGTCATTAAGGGCTTGAAGCAAGGCATAGTGTGCCCTAGCATTAGCATGAAACTCCTTCGTGGCAATATCGGACCAAGTGTCCTCATCACCGGGGGGTGTACTAAAAGGCTTGGTCACCGCCTTTGCAACCCGGCTCCCTAAGGATTGAAAAAATACGGTCATCTTAACCTTCCATATGGGAAAGTTAAGGCCATCAAATTTGGGTGGGGTCTTAATACCTTCGATCATTTTTATTAGGTGTATGAGGATGAAAAATGAATAGTATGATTAGACATAAAGGATCTCTCTAAGGTTGTTAAGCCAAGAGCCTAGAGACCAAAGCTCTAATACCAATTGAAAAACACCTAGAGGGGGGTGAATAGGTGTTAATGCTAATCTAATGATCTTTTTAAACAAGTATGAATATATGATGCAAACGGTCACTTAAAACAAGAAATTGAAGCCGAATTCTCCGTGAAGGGCTCTAGAACTTCTCCTCTTTGATTCCTCTAGATTATGAGTTGAGGCGCGTAATTACTTTCTTGTTGAGATGAGTAAAGACCGGGAAATGCAAGAATGAAATGGATGCAATAATGAAGTGTATACAAGATATATGACAAGATAGAAAAGTAGAGCAATAAAGAGCAATAAGCAAAACAATCGCAAACACAAAGGATTTGTTTCGAGGTTCGAGCCAGCGCTCTACGTCCCCGCCTTCACCACCGTGAAGGGTTTCCACTATATCCACCGAGGAAATTAAAAGGTCTACCGAAGACCGGAGTACCGAACTCCACCAATTACAAGAGGTCTACCGAAGACCGGAGTACCGAAGACCGGAGTACCGAACCAATCCTTTACCGAAGAGGGATCTCAACACAAGAACAAAAAGTAACAAGGTGATCTACAAAGGACCACACACTTCTCTTTTACAACTTCTAATAGAATGAGGAAGTATTTTGGCTCAAGAAGTGTAGAGAAAAATTCAGTTGTAAAGTAGTACTAAATAGCTTGAAAAACAACTGAAAACAAATTGCCAAGAATGCACTTAGAGAATTGAAAGCCTTTGAAAACTTTTTCTTTCTTTTTGGAAACTTGAAAACTAGGGATTTTTCTTGTATTTTGCAAGTGACCAATCCCCTCTATTTATAGGGATTAGAGAAAATCTAATCATCATTAAAACTAACTTATTAGGTCAGGAAGTAGCCCCCAAAAATTCAGAGAGATCAGATTAAAACATCTCACTCAAATCAAATGATGAAATCTCTGAAAACTAGCCGTTATGGCTGCTGGCGGCTATCGGTCGACCGGCCCGGTCGACCGACAGCCCATTGGCAAACTAGCCGTTGGACTCGGTCGACCGGTCGGTCGACCGGCAGCCAAAGAGAAAACTTCTCTTTGTTCTGTCGGTCGACTGGCCCGGTCGACCGACAAAAACCCGAGAGCAAAGGGCTTTCAGTCGGTCGACCGACAGACGTTCACAAACGTGCACGCCCTGACCACAAGGCTCGGTCGACCGGTCCGGTCGACCGATCAAGCCTGAAATGGATCCGGTCGACCGGCCGGTCGACCGACAGTCTGAAACAAGATTTTTATAGGAAATTTTTTGAACTTTAAAAAATTTTCAAAATAAGTTTGTAAGGCTATATGATTAAGTATCATGCTATAAAGGTTGGTATACATGATATAAACAAGATATAAAATTGTAAAATAATTTGAGTCATGTAAAACCATCAAGACATGAACCTAAATCAAATACCAAAAACAAAAACCGTATTTTGGAAAAAGATGGTGCGTGTGTGTTTTCTTGAGCCAACTTATCTAACCTCATTCTTTAACAAACTAAGTCTTACAAAGGTTCTAGGTGACTACAAGGTCTTCAAATTAGGGCTTCTCCATGAAATGTTGCATAGCTTGAATTCTTGAACCCGATTTGAGGCATCTTGAGTCAAATGATCCCGAAATGAGTCATCTTTAGGGAAGAACACTACATGAATCCTTAGAACCCTGAAACACACTTAAACACTAGAAAAATGATTAGTACAAATAACTATATATGTTTTGTAATCATCAAAACTCAAAAACCGGGTGATTGTCACCTTGGGCCAACAGTCGTAACATGTAAGTTGTAAGTAGAAAAGTTGACCACAAAATTAATTATTGGTGATTTAAAAAGTTTTAATATTGCAAATAAATACTAAAAATACTAAATATTAAAAAAATTGAATATTAATATAAAAAAAGAATACAAATTTGTATCACCATAAAATTAACTGTAAGTGGGCTGTAAGTGAGTGTAATTGAGTTGCAAGTGAATGGTAGTTGAGTTGCATAAGTCTTTTACGAATTACGGTCCAAACAAACGCCGCAGTTGTAATTAGGTTGTAAGTCATTTACGAATTACGAACTTTTACGATATTTACAGCCAAACAAACAGCCCCTTAGTTACTAAGCTAAATTTTAGCGCATTATGAACCTTATTCTTTGATTGGAGTGTGTTTGGATTCATGGTAGTGGAAGGAAAGTGAGAAGTAAGAGTAGGAAGTATGAAAGTGTAGTGAGAAATTGAGAGTTTTTTAGTGCTTAGTCGTAACGTAGAAGTGTAAGTGTGAAAGTATATTGTGTTTTTCGGTATCTGGCTAGTAAAGTAGAAATGGAAGTAAAAAAGTTGACTCCAGAGTTGATCATAAAATAATATTAAATTAAATATTATTTCATGAAGTGACGTTTTTGAACTGTAATTGAATTGCAAGTGAGATTTATATGACATCAAAATTAATGCATTAAGTTACAACTTATTACAAGTGAGATTTACGCGACCATAAAATTAACTGTAACATCTTGAAAGTGAGAAAATTGTAGTATAAAAGGGAGATATAAAAGAGAAAATAAAAATATAATTCTCATTCATATTTCTGATTCAAAACAAATAAGAAAAGTGAAAAATGAGTTTACTCACTTCTCATTTTCCTCCCACTTTCATGAATTCAAACATGTTCAATTTGCAGTTTATTACATATATTCGTACTTGCCGGCAAGAGCCTAATGTTATCGTTCTGTTAGTGAAGCCTAGTGATGGTTGTACACAGTAAAATTGAGTAGTTGTGTGATATACCTCCATAGCGTTCACAAAATTAAGTTGTTGCATGATATACCTCCTTAATAGTTTGAATATCCCTTTCCTCCACCGCAAATAGGAGGGATTTGAAAGGAGTGACCATTCAGGAGGGACTTGTACAAAAGTCATCACGCGTGAAGAATGAAGATTGGTTTACTTGGGATACATCGTTGCAGGACTTTTGAGCGCATGCCAATGCAAGTGTAAGAACATTTTTTTTCAATATATTCTTAGGATATAATTTGTTAAGAATCAAGAATATTCAATTTGAAAAGAAAAAAAGCTCAAATATAGTGTGAATTTGAGTTTAGCCTCCTTTCTGAATTTTGAGTTCATATAGTAATACCTCTCAAATTCAAATGAATTTTGTTTAGTGGCCTATGTACAGCTCAAGCTATGTGCTGCTCCCCCTCCCCCTTTCGTTTCTGAATTTATTTTTTGTCCTTCAGCATTTTTATTTATTTATTTTTTGCTAGGATCATAATCATAAATTGTGACCCTCGGTTACAGTTTTACGTATCACCTTATGCGTGTTCAAGACAGTGTAAATACCTGACTTGATCATCTGGATAGCCGGACTGAGACCGTTTCAGTTCTAAATATCATTTCTCAATATTTAGGATTTTCTAAAATTTCTGAAATTTTTCTGAATCTTTTTTGAAAAAAAAAATCTCAAATTCGAGATGATCGGTGTCAAAAACTGATTCCAGGATTTTTAATCAACAATTGGATATAAATTTCGTGACACTGATTTAGCAGGAATGTTTATAATAATATTTTCTATTTTAAAATTTTTTGAAGTTTTTTCTGAATAAATAAAAATTTATCCAAATTAATAATTAAATAAAATGTAACAAAAATCAATAGGAAATAAATAAATAAATATCGCGGCCATTGGCGTACTGCCACGTGGCCGCCTGAACCACCCCCGCGGGCGCGGCGCTCCCGCTTTGTGCAGCAGTTGACCTGCTAGTGGATGCTGACATGTCAAGCCACGTCAGCATCATGGTAGTTATAATAACTATTACAAATATTTTTATTTGTTTATTTTACATAAAGAATCCTGAATTATTTGATTTGCACGAAATTCCCATCATTTCATCAAAAATATAATTAAATAATTTATTTTTATACGAAGAATACGAACGAGATTATATATTACTAATTAATAATGAAATTATAAACTAGATAGCTATTAATTAGAAACTATCATGTAGTAATTATTATATGTGGAAAGAATATTTAGTGAAAAATTAAATATTAAAAATCTAATTATAACAAAATGTTATACGGTAAGTATTTAATAAATAATTAACCTGCCACACTCACATGATAATCAAATCGATACTTGCCCACAAAATAATTTATAGTATATAAAACTAAGTAGATGATTTCTATAATAACTCGTATAACTATACTGAATATATTTCTTATAACCCGTTAAATATTGTAGATATTACAACATTAATCCCGGTTGCATTTTAGTTGATATCTTGGACATTCGATGTCCGATTCCCGTAATTTTGAGTCATTGTGATCGTGAAAGTGAGAACTACGCGTCTAATATCACCACTTATAACTCCTCACTCAGAAATAGTCGATTTTTTTAGCATTAAAGGCAAGTATACACATATTCTCCTCTTTGTACTCCTATTGACTAGTAGCTTCTTTTCAATTCTCGATTTCTAATACCTTCTCTTGGTCATATGCATCATATGCATCATAAGACATGCATGCATCCCAAATAGAATAATTGTTACATTATTATTGATAAATAAATGAAAATAATCGCTAAAGATAAATATAAATGTTCTAGTAATGGTTTTCAGTAGTAATTACTGGACAAGTAAACTGTTGTTACTCCATGTGTTTGTACTCATCACTAGACACACGTTACTTGTCACATTGACTGATCTTAGTTAACAAAACAAGTTATTCACACTATACCATTACCTAACATGGATTTTAGGGTTAAATCTTGTGATCACGATTACACTCCACTACATGTTGCATGATATTTGTATAATAAATTAATCAAACCTGAGTTATTGGGGGAGACTGATAGCAGGGGATCAGGGAGGTGTGCTTGGAAGAGAGGCTCCTCTGAGGGCCTTGCCACACGTGATGTTGTGTTCTTGTGATCTTGTGATTTATGCGCGCACTTATTGTTACATGTTACATGATGCTTGATTATAGTGCATTGTTTTTTCCTGCCATTAGGATCCACTAGCACATCACTTGTTTGATATGCAGTTGTCCTGTTGGATGAGGCACATGATGGTTGCATTAATATAAGGTTAATAAATTGCTAGACATAGGTACATGCATTATATTGATTACATAATATTCCTGGACTTGTTATATGGTTTTAACTTGTGATCATGAGTTCTTTTGATCTTTGATTATGTTACACGATATTTATTTGTCCAATACATCTTATGTTCATCGTATTTCTGTTACGACATGCATGTACGTACCTATTATACATGATTTTGTTTCAGATCTCACTATTGTGATATGTATAAATTGTTCCTTATTCTGATATCCTAGTTGTACTGTTACTATACTTTCATCTTTCTGTTTGTTATTCCTTCTATTTCTGTGTGCGCTTGCTGGTCTGGTTCTAACGGACCTTGATTTTTCAGTACTTGAGCCTAAGGAGACTGACAAGCTGCTGTATGAGAGAACCGAGGGAGACTACCAGGCGTGAGTACCGAGATCCCTGCTCTTGTTGTACTTTAGTATTTTGTCTTGTTATGTCAACACACTGTCATAACGCTTTTGTATTTTGTCTTGTACCTTGTCAGTTATGTATCCAGACATAGACTTATGTATAATAGAAGGATGTGTTTCTTATATGTGATAATGAAATATCTAGTTATCTTTCATGCTTGTGTGTAAGAATTTGGCTCTCCATAAACAGCTTAAGGTATTCATGGAAGAGATTTCACTCTTCGTGAGTATCTATTGGCCACTGTCACATACCTATACACTGTATTTTGAGAAGCGGGGTGTGACATAAATATACTTGACCCTTTACATAAGAAACCTCCCGCGCATTCGCTAATAAATGTAGTTGCAATTCTAGAGGAATTGCACCATTACAACACACAAACAACCTAATAACCTTGCTTGCTTTGCCACTGTGGTGGAGATTTTCAGCTATGAGTGATCAGACGATCGATCTACAACACAAGCGAGAGAATGAGTCTAGTGTGCAAGTGCAAAATAATAATTACAACACAGAAAAGGAGACAAAGACATAAGATTGTTACGTGGAACTCAAATCGAGAAAAACCATGAGGGGAGAGAATACATTATGATTCTCGAGTTTACAGGAACTACAGGGGTTGGATGGTATATCCTGGGTTTGAATTTGGTGGAAGGAAAAGAATCTCCCTTATCACTAGAGGAGAGGGTTTATTTGTACTGAACTATTGATGATGAAGAAGAGCTGGGAGATTTCACCACGATCTCTGTTGTAAGCAATCGGCGCTATGATACCAATTGTTATGTCTGGGATCGATGTTTGCGAAACTTGACAATATGATGATACTTTCAAAAAGAAAATTATTGTAAAGCAAACTAGTGATACCTAAACAAAAAAGTAATAAGAAATAACACAAGATTTAACGTGGTTCGGCCCAAATTTGGCCTACGTCTACGGGGAGAGACCTTGAAAGAGTTTTATTAATAAACTTGATACAAAGAGATCTAACCTTCCTCTTGATCCCACAATAGTATTTACCTTCCTCTTGAATTTAGACCTAAATTATAAGAGTATACCTTCTCTTTATACATTTTCACATTGTTTTTCTCTTTCTTGACTTCTTCTGATCTCTTTACTTGCGATTGATTTACAATACTGGGTTACAACCTTTATTTATAGGATGTACAGTACAACTCCTATTTGAACTATGAGATAATTTTGGTCATTGGATGCTTGAAGAAGCTTGATCAATCATGTTTGGAGTTATTTTCTTGATTTAGAAGAATTCTAAATCCTTCAATCTTTAGAAATAAATTTTCATTGAATAGAATCTAAATTCTATTCGTACTCCTCCAGAAAAAACTTGCAAGTGCCAGAAATTGCTCCATCTTAATTTATTTTTCTGCTTCAAACCATCATCTTCTCCAACTCAATTTGATTTTCTTGGCCCATCATCTCTTCTTGATAATAAGGCAAAATCCTAAGACTTGCTTTTCAAACCTTTACTAAAACACCTTGAGATTTTGGAGTATTAGCTTAATTCTTTCCTTAGTTATAATCATAACGTGGAACTTTAACCCTTGCCCCTTTCCCCAGGGCCTTTGGCGGATTTACCGCTATGGCTTGGGCCATCTCGAGCCTTACCTGTATGTACCCTTTCTCCTTCCCGTAATACTTTGACCAAGTTCATGTCCCGTTGCAGTCTTCCTTGAAGCTCCACCTTACGATGAGCTCTTTTTAAACTTATCCCTGAAATTTCACCTCAAACTGAGTTTTCTTTCTTCAGCTTGTATAACCCTTCACACTTCTCTCCTTCTAGGATTACCCTTTCTTGACTAACTGTGACGACTCTTGTTACACTTGGATCTGACATTCTTCTTCATCGAGCACCTTTATGGATGGTAGATTATAACTTGCCTCTGGGACATACCAGACCGTCTCCAGCGTACGCACTGTCCCATCTTTTTTTGTAACCTTGACTGTCTCAGTACCAATGACCTCACAAGCCGAGCCATTCACCATCTTGACAATCCTTTCCTACTTAGCAATAAAAGAGTTATTGAACAGCTCCTTCTGGGAACATACATGAACCGTACTATCCGAATCAAATATATAACTTTTACCTTGAGGAGTGTTGTCTTCAACATAAGAAACTATTAATACTTCGGTGTTAACACTACTTGCTACGTCTACCTCCGCAGCTTGTCCCTTTTTCTTAAGCCACTCTTACCAATGCTTGCCATCATTCTTCTAATGACTTTTTCTGTGACAAAAGTGACATGCCTTCGATAAGCCCGAACTTTTCTTTTCTTCTCTTCTTCCTTTTCTTCCGTGATCGCCAAACCGATCCTTCCCGCTCCTCTTGATTTAGCCTTTTGCTGATCTTATTAGATAAGAGAGTTGACGTGATCTCCTCCAAGATGAGAGATTTCTTACCATAGAGTATGATGGTGATGATATGATCGTATGACTGTGCAAGCGAATTGAGAAGTTCAACGCCTTGTCCTCCTCATCGATCTTGACATCAACAGTTAGAAGCTCACTGATGACCTTTTGAAGAAGTTTAGATGCTCCAACGCCGCTGTCCCTTCCTTATTGCATAGCTTCATTTAGTTGTTTTTTGAGATACGACTTGTTGGAGAGACTTTTCATCATATACAATGTCTCTAATCTTGACGTCAATCTCATAGTCGTTTCTTCATCTATCACGTTGTACATAACTTTGTCTATGAGACATAGTTGATCGTATTTGTCGTCTTTAAATCGATCTCTCAATCATCGTTTGATGTACCTGTAGGCTTTACTGACTTTTCCTGTAAGGTCTTGTGAAGACCCTGTTGCACTAGGAACGCCTTCGCCCTTTTTTTTTCTTCCATAAACTGTTTCTTTACCATTGAACTTCTCAACCTCGAACTTTGTCATAGAACTTTCTATCCTCGACATATCGCCCTTCGTCAATTTTCAGATCTGATACTAATTGTTGTAATAAATCGACGCTATATTACAAATTGTTACTCCGGGATCGATGTTGCGAAATTTAGCAATATGATAATACTTGCTAAAAGAAAACTGTTGTAAAGCAAACTAGCAATACTTAGACAAAAGAGCAATAAGAAATAATACGGGGATTTAATGTAGTTTGGCCCAAACTTGGCCTACATCCACGAGGAGAGAACTTGAGAGAGTTTTATTAATAAACTTGATACAAAGAGATCTAACCTTCCTCTTGATCCTACAAGAGTATTCACCTTCCCATTGAATCTAGACTTAGATTACAAGAGTATACATTCTCTCTATGCACTTTCACTTTGCTCATCTCTTTCTTAGCTTCTTATGATTTTCTTTGCTTGAGATTGATTTACAATGATGATTTACAAATTTTATTTAGATTTAACAATACAACTCCTATTTGGATTATGAGATAATCTTGGCCATTGGATGCTTAAAGAATCTTGATCAATCATGTTTGGAGTTGATCTCCTTAATTTAGAAGAATTCTAAATCCTTCAATTTTTAAAAATAAACCTTCATTGAATAGAAATTGAATCCTATTCGTACTCCTCCAGAAAAGAAAAATCGTAAGCGCCTGAAAAGAAAACTGCTCCATCTTAATTTGCTTCTTGAAAATCATCATCTCTTCATGAAAACAAGGCAAAATCCTAACAATCTCCATGTGCAAGTTTGTTGTAACGACAATAATTATGGGCGCTGGACTATTGGGATTACATCAGAAACTGTCTGCCCTGAACGCAAGAGAGTTGCATATCTTTAACGTGAGAAGGGGACTGGCATGATTGCTGACAGAGAATTCAGTGATCGTTACTGGGAACTTCAAGTTTGTGGTGAAGTTGAGAATCTTGAACTGCAGATAATTTCAGAAGGTAATGTCCCCGGAATAGGAGGTAGCTCCGTGATGAGGCGGAACCTTCTGGGATGGAAATGCTGCTGGGATATGATGGAACTCCAGGAGGATCTGAAACAGCGGAAGCTACTGAATAACTTGGATGACGTGGTCATCTCGAATAGGGTGAATGGTCGTTTAGACACGTTTCAATATCTTGATGATGATCAATTTTTGACCACTACAACCACATAATCAACAACTTGATTGTCTTCTCTCCATACATGAGAGATGAGATGTGTTGGGGAGAATTGTGCTATTCCTTAAAAACATACAAATCAATTATCTTTACAAAACAAATTAGATTAAACTAAACTTCCTAGCATGTTCCTGCAAAATTAAAACATAATATAAATAAAGAATAATCTGTCTTGGAAAATGCAGTCGCGTAGTCGCTGTCCTAAAGGATCAAAAGCCCATCTCCTTATCTAGACATTGATTCGATTTGTCCAATAGCAATAAAAGAATCTCTCGGAATCACCAGCACTCAACTTAGGACAGTAGACGGTGCCTCTTATTCAGATAGAGAATTGTTGCCCAGAAATTGAAGTAAAACTTGAAGAAATATGACAGTGGGAGAAAATAATATAGCTGTAAATCTTAGATCTAATCGTGTCTAAGAATGAACAGAGAGAGGCTCCTTTATAGGCACAGAGCTCTACTTGTTACTAACAACACCCACATAAATTAAGCGCACATTCAGATTGGTTACAATTAATTTGTAACAACTATGCACGTTCACAGATCCGCTTTTACTGGGTCAAGAAACATTACAAATCAAAACTTGAAGTACTTCGGGAGAGTGAGATGAAGCTCGAAAATATTTCGAGTCAAAGTGCTCGGGAAAGACTTCAAGGTCCAGGTGCTTGGGATGATCCTGAGTCCAAGTGCTCGGGGTCCACTCCAAGACCAAGTTCTCAAGGATGATTCAGAGGTGAAGTGCTCGGGAATCATTCTGAGTCTAGGTACTCGTGTCACTTTTTCCAGAAGCTTGGAGTTAGCTCCAAAAGACAAAAATAATTTCCAAAAATGTAGTAGGTCCAAGAACAAAGCTGCATTCCGTACGCATATAGCGGGCGCGCGCCACTCAAACCCATCACGGTTCAACGCGGGTACGCGCATGTGGAAAAGTGGCACATGGCCTAACGTTCATAACAATAGGTTTAAAATGAGTTGATATATATACCACTCAAACTTTTTTGGCGTATCTAATGTGGGATTAAAAATCAAAGGGAAATAGAGGGAAACTCAAGTTTTCCCTCCAAAACTAAATACACATTCAACCGGATGTACACTTCTAGAGGCCAGCAACATTCTTGCATCCAAGATCAATGAATTTTGAGGCCTATCAGTCTCTCACTGGAGTAGTTCCTCAATGACAAGCATAGAGTCTCCCTACACCCATACAGTATCATCACCATATAACTCGCTATCCTTAACTACTCCCTCCCATAGGCCCCTGATCCCTGCTTCAAAAATCAAACGCTCCAATAGGCAGAATAATGCCTTGCACCTATAGCAGCTACCTCTGTCATCACGAAGTACAAAGGAGGCCGAAGTAAACTCATCTGATGAACCCACTGTTGCGCGCGCCAAGGCAACAACCTCTCTGAGGAATTTGCCAACTAGACAGATGCAACCAGAGATGTACCCAACACGACAAGAACAGAGAACAATAGAGAAAAGCAATCAACATAGTATTTAACGAGGTTCGGTAACGTGCCTACATCCTCGGGGTAAGGGAGAGAGAGATTTTATTAATTCAACAATCAATACAAATTAATACAAAGGGATACTTGAAGGATTTTCCTTGGATATAATACATGAGGGCTCTAGCCCTTATTTATAGCCATAGAGTCCCAGGGTTTTAAAAAACCCTGATTGGATTCAATCCCAAACAGAAAAGGAGTCCGAATCTAGAAAGGATAGCCAAAACGCGTCTGTCGGTCGACCGACCCTTTGCCCGATTGACCTATCCGGTCAACAGAACCAACAGAAAGCAGACATGTTTCAGTCAGTCGACCGGTTCCGGTCGACGCTCTTTTGCTGTGCACGTTGTACACGTCGGTCGACCGGGCGGTCGACCGACCTTGTCCATCGGTCGATTTAGCGGTCGACCGGGATCTGTCCTGGTTTGTGCAATGCGTAATTCGCTCCCTTTGTCTTCCGACCTCTGTGCTACCTTCTTCTATCTCCTCTATCTCCTCTCTCCCTACAATTCTCCACCTCGGTGAAGATTTCTCAAATTTGAGCCGAACTCTAATGAACACCAATATATCACCTGGCGAAATTGACACACGATCTCGGCGAAATTGACACACGATCTCGGCTTGTGCACTCTAAATGAAATCGACACACGATCTCGGTAAAATTGACACACGATCTCAGCTTGTGCACTTCGAATGAAATCGACACACGATCTCGGCGAAATTGACACACGATCTCGACTTGGCCAACAGACGAAACCTGTTCTTTCAAATGAATTGCCAGTATACGTACAATTGATTTCCACTGATCTCAATAGATCCAAACTGAGTTTGTCGTTGCCACCTGCAACTCTCACCAAACTTCAATATCAATGTTGGCTTCTAACTTCAGCTCAGCTATCCAACCGGAATGCACCATACATGCGTTCCCATCACTTCACCTTAGGAGAAATATCATATGAGCCAAGCAACGAACGTGTCTCCCGCTCAGCAACGTCATGACCTCAAGAAGAACCCATCATGAGCCAACACTGACTCTCCAACTGACTGGCTCTCTCCAGTCCACATGTCTTCGAGACGGTCTAACCAAATCTGAGTAGAGCACACCAAACATCATCATCGGCTTCAACAAACTGGATGCACATCCACCTTATGCAGGCTTAACCATCTTCTCATTAGAAGATCAACTGTTCATCGAGATCACAATGCTTCATCTCTACGTGAAGTCCAACTCTTTACCTCTACATAAATTTCAATCAGCTTCTCGAGAATCCAAATACATCATATAGCTTCATATAGGTTGCATCATCAAATGGCTGCGCCTTTACGGCTGCCTACGTACCTTGCCCAAGGGATCAAGCCAACCGTAGTTCATTAGAAATGAGCTCCATCAAGCTTAAGCACCTATGACTGAATCTTCAATAGTGAACCTATCTGACTGAGTAATATGAACCTCCTCACTACCGTCATGGAGAACAACGACCTTCAACTTGAGCTTGTCATGGTCACAAGCTTGATATTCATGCTTCTTCACCCACTTTCGTGGTTTTACCTTGGTTCCAATGGCTGCAAATAATTCGACATTCTCAACAATGTCTTCAACCTATTCAGTATCAACCCTGGCTACATGATCTCCACCCGGTGTCACATCTGGTGAAGTCTTCACTGATATCGAACCAACTGGAGATGGTGGAATAGCATCAACCTCCACCCGTTACGATACTTCCTTGGTCTTCGTCCTCTCCACCTGCTGAGAGACGATAGGTTTCAACACTAAAGTATCATCAAATGTGACATGCTGACTCAACACGATCTTCTTGTTTTTGGGGTCCCATAACCTGTACCCTTCATATTTCTCTTGACACCCAAAATACAAACTTTTTTGCTCGCGGATTCACCATGCCATCTTTGGCACAAAAGTAGGCCGGACTTTCAAATTCTTACAGCAAACCATGACCTTGAGTAGCTTTCCCAGATCATACTTCAAGTGGAGTTTTATCTCCTATCGCAGTCAATGATAATCTATTTATGAGATTGCTAGCATACACAATCGCCTCAGCCCAAAACGATTTGTCTAATCGTGCATTAGACAATAACCACCGAACCTTCTCCAACAAGGAACGGTTTACCTCCTTAGCCAACCCATGTATACCTTCTATGAAGTGAGTACCAATACCAGTGTTCTGGCCAAATTATAGGAATTGGTCAATGTATCTTTCAACATTACCAATCTGTAGCTCCTTAATCTTTCTACCTGTCTGCTTCTCTATTATTCCTTTCCACTTCACCAACATATCTACGGCTTCACATTTTTATCTCATAGGATATATTCAACAATACCTAGATAAATTATCAATAAAAGAGACAAAATACCTGTGACCTCCAAGCGATGAAGTCTTAGCAGGTCCCCAAATGTTTACGTGAACACAATCAAGAAGACCTTCTGAGCGGTGAGTACTGGTATTAAATTTCACCTTCTTCTTATTCAGAACGCCGTGTTCACTCACCAAGTTGCAGTAGCAGCACCTTCTAACGATCCTTTCTTTGCAAGAGCTTGCAAAGACTTTCACCTCCATGTCCAACCTTCACCTACCAGACCTATGTGCAATCATCATATGAGGAAATAGAAGTCTCCACCTGACCTGTAACTGTACTATCCTTCAAGTAGTAGAGATTGTTTTGACGGATGCCCTTCATAACCACCATTGAGCCTTGACCATCTTAAGAACACCATCTCGTATAGATATCACAAGATCCAACGCTTCCAAAGCACTAATAAAGATAAGATTCCTTTCGAGTTGAGGTACATTCCTCACCTCCTTCAGTTCTCGTACTATTCCATCATCCATCTTAATACAGACTGTACCCATTCCTTCCACATTACACGGTTGATCATCACCCATGACCGTGAAGCATCCATCTAGTTTCTCAAAGCTAGAAAATCAGGCCCTGTTTGGGCACACATGATAGGTAGCTCCTGTATCTAAGATCCACTCAGCATTATCTGAGTAACTAACAACAGGATTAGTAACAGAGAGAGAATACAAATGAGTCTAAATCTGATCCATCTTCCTGTGAAGTACTGGCTGAGTACTGACTACCTGCGCGAGATTTGCCTCGGTCATTATCTCCTTCTTCTTACCTTTGGCTTTCAAACAGTCAACTTTTCAGTGCCCTAGCTCCTTGCATAAGGCGTACTGATTCCTCTTCAGATATCTGAAGTCAGATCTGGACTTCGATCTTTCCTGATCACCTCTTCCCTTCCTATTGGAACTCCTGCCTCTTACTGCCAATACCTCTGCTGTTGTGCTCCCTGAAGAAGACAGTCTGTCATGTCTCGTTACTTCATAACTCATAAGAGCAGCAGACACCTCATTATAGTCAATGGATTTTCTTTCATTTATCAATGTAAGAGTAAAGGTCTTATACTCTTCTTGAGAAAGAGAATTCAATAGAATTACCGCCTTATCCTCTTCATCGATCTCCACATCCACATTAATTAGATCTGTAAGAAGCTTTGTGTAGCTATTCATGTATTCATTGATGGAGCATCCTCTCTGCATCTGGAAACGATAAAGCTTACTATTCAACTGCAACTGTGATTCGATACTTTTTGTCAGATACTTCTTCTTTAGGATCTCTCACAGCTACCTCGTAGATGTTTCATGCAAACACATGATACTTGATGTCTTGTGTCAAACAAGACCTGATCAAGCCACACGCCGTACGGTTCATCTTGTCCCAATCTTCTTCAGTCGTTGATTCATGCTTCTTCTCCAACTGTAGAGTATCTTCGAGGTTCGATGTCATCAGCGCATCCATCACATCCCATCTCCACATACCGAAGTTGTTCTTGTCGTCGAATTTCACCACATCAATCCTCAATGGATGTGGATTTACGAATTTTCCTGACGATGTACCTTCTCTATCCATCTTCTCAACTAATTCCTCAAAGCAATACGGAAACAAACGGAGTTAGATAAAACAAACCAGATAAAGACAGGATCTTTACCTCCACGTGAAGCCCTCGAAGACTTTTCGAAGCAATCTACTCCTCCAAATTGATTCCTCGAGCAATCTACACGCTGTTTTGAGATCGACACACGATCCCACAAGCAGTCTCAAAGCTGCTCCGAGATCGGCACACGATCTCCACCAGACAGCAACTGATGCCCTTGGAATCAACACACGATCCCACGATGAACCTGGGATGCTCTGATACCACTTGTTGCGCGCGCCAAGGCAACAACCTCTCTGAGGAATCCGCCAACCAGACAGATGCAGCCGGAGACGTACCCAACACGATAAGAATAGAGAACAATAGAGAAAAGCAATCAACACAGTATTTAACGAGGTTCGGCAACGTGCCTACGTCCTCGAGGAAAGGGAGAGAGAGATTTTATTAATTCAACAATCAATACAAACTAATACAGAGGGATACTAGAGGGATTTTCCTTGGATACAATATATGAGGGCTCTAGCCCTTATTTATAACCACAGAGTCCCAGGGTTTTAGGAAACCCTGATTGGATTCGATTTCAAACAGAAAAGGAATCCGAATCTAGAAAGGATAGCCAAAACGCGTCTGTCGGTCGACCGACCCAGTGCCCGGTCGACCAATCCGATCGACCGAGCAACAGAAAGCAGACATGTTTCAGTTGGTCGACCGGTCCCGGTCGACCGCTCTTTTGCTGTGCACGATGTGCACGTCGGTCGACCGTGCGGTCGACCGACCTTGTCCACCGGTCGACCGTGCGGTCGACCGGGACCTATCCTGGTCTGCTGCAATGTGCCGTTCGCTCCTTTTGTCTTCCGATCTCTGTGCTACCTTCCTCTATCTCCTCTCTCCCTACACCCACAGATCCATCAAAATTAAGTTTAATAACTCCCAATGGAGGACTAACGCATCCAACTTGACTCTCAGTATGATTCCTTGCTGAATCCCTGACCTGAAAACCATATGCCTCCCACAGCTTCCTATCTCGTGGAAGCATTTCAGGATTAGTTCTATTAGACCACTTCTCCAAAGCTTGCTGAAGTAAACGCTTCTGCTGTAGATAGAAATCTGGCCTCAAAAGCACCTTGTATTCCGCTCACCACATGAATAGCCTCAATGGGACATTACGCATCCAATTGGATATGTCCATTTGACCCGAAATATCTGTCAATGGGACATTACCCATCCAAGAATCCTTCACCACATGAATAGCCTCCCCGTTGCCTAGACTCCATTTGAAACTTCTGTAACAATGACTTTGCTACCTAATACCGCACGGCAAGCCTAGGAGCCCCAATGGAGGACCTGGATGCGAGATAACACGAGCCAAATTCTTCCTCATCATAGCTCGATACTGAGGTTCCACCTTTCTAAAACCCAAGCCACCCTACTACTTCAAAGGTATCACCCGAATGAGACCATAAAAACCTTCGAAAATAACCATCAAGTTTCTCTAAAACAATACAAATAGAGAGTTTCTTCTATTGAGGTCTCACTCGGTAGTGGAAGAGTTGAGTTGGGAAATGGGACGTCGTAGATCCAATGTGCAATACAGGAATTTTAAAAAAAGAAATCCGAAAAGAAAAACATGATGAGCCTGGATGAAAATTTTAAGACAGCAGGGGGCTTAAAATGAATTCATTTAAATTAGAGAATTAGTTGTGCGATACCATCAAGTCAAGAAGTAGATTACATATTGATGACCAATTGGATGAATCCGACCTGCCATTGGCAATGACAGGTTTGAATTTGGTGCCTTTTTTAGCTCCATTACAAATAATGAGGGGATGACTGCTCCACTCACAAGCCCCGCATGACTTTTCTTCTACGCAAGGCCACCAGATGTCTCCCAAGCCCTGCATGACTTTTCTTTTACGCATGGCCATGAGATGTTCGAGCAGTAGTTGTTTCCATGGTGTTTCGTTTCTATTGCCTCATAATTGTATGTAGAGAAACTAACGACCACGATCAATCCAATTAGATTTGTAGAGTGGCCAGTTTAATCTAGCTCAAGTGGTAAAAAACTCTTCACTCATGATAAGTGATCGGTTTGAATCCCCATGTCAGTGAGGAGATTTTCAAATTAAGTTAATGTGTAACATGTGCATTAAGAAGACATTATGCAGTGATTTCTACGTATGAAGATTACTAGCACTTCGTGGAGATTATCTCGCTCTGATTTGTGTGTGCACAACATGTAATATTTTTCTTGCATTATGAAGAATATAATGTAAGCCTACGGATTCTAATCTTGAGGGCTAACCGGGATAGGTGAATAAGAGAGAGAATAAGAGGGATCCAATCAGACGATTGAAGATAGAGACCTCCTGGTTGGCAATGCGACCGTCACTTTTAAGGTTATAGGCACATGACTTTTTGAAGTTGATTTTCAATCTACTGAGGAACTTGAAGGCGAGGAAGGATGCATTTGTTAGTTTCTAATTCATTGGAGAAGAGTTCAGATTAAAGTGGAGTTCTAAGTTTCAGAGATAGAAGATACTCCGAGAAGATACTTTGCTCAAATTGTTACCTTGATGATTTTGCTGCCCTACGCAGAGACATTACGCGGATCGACCTGCGTGGTCAGGTCACTTAGGGGTTGGAAGAGGGCAGAGTGCCCCTCCCGGGGCTCAGGGGCAGAACCCCCAGACTAAATTATTTTGAGAAGTTCCCCTTGCAGATACCGAGCGAGGGCGAAACACTCCTCGTAAAGAGGTTGGGCGAGTTCGGAGTGTCAGTTTGAGGGAGAGATCGGAGTCTCGCCTTGGAATAGCACACTGGTATCACCCTGGAGGAGAACTCTGAAGCATCACTCTGAAGCATCACTCCGAAGGAGCACTCTGAAGCGAGTCTCGGAGTGAACCTATCTGATCCAGGAATGGTTTGATCCCATAATGAAGGTGCAGTAAAAGTCCAGTTTTCGAATCTGTTTTGGACTTCGATTATGATTCTGATATAGAATTTACTTCTTATAGATTTCTATCTTTTGGCGGTGTTACCGAATTTTAGGTAGGACTAGGATAATCCTAGGGTTCTATAAATACCCCTTAGGGGTGGCCTTTAGTAACGCCAAGGCCCTATGGATACGGGAACGCTACTGTGACGTACATATGGAGGACGGATATACCCTCACATATGTACGCCAAGCATCAGTATAGATAAGAATCAGAATACGAAAATACGTGGCGTTTATACATTCTAACAACAAGAGTTCACAGGTTGTGACATAATATTATAAGTATATTACATCACCTGGAGGCACAAAAGTATGACTCATAAATTTGGATAATACAAAAAGATGCTCACGAGATTCAAGAGAAATCCCACAAGCCGATCAAGGGAGACTAGAAGGGAAAGGAGCTACAACTGGTCAGCCTGCTCTACAAGATAAGCTTGGTCCTCGGCAGATGGATCTACTTCAGCCCAAGTTCCGGGATCTGATCATACAGGTCCAGGAAAGTCAGAAAGTTACCTTATTAGTGGTAAAATAAATGCCAAATGGGATGCACAGGTAAACACACGTGTATCTAAAAATGCGTATCGAAAAAACATATATCGAAAAACGTATCATGCGCACACACACACAAGCATGCATAAATACCATAAATAGCAGAAAACGAAATCCGAATAAAAATCCAATAAAACACAAACAAATTATTATGTTGTTGTTATTAATATTTTATTATTATTATTCGTCTGATCCTTATGTCTAGGTATGTGTCCTGGTGTTCCAACACACATACATCCATATAAGAGTAAGTCAAGATTGGTTATTGAAAATTGATGGGTAAATTAACGAATTATATTTACAATGGGTCCCGTGCATATCTGGGACCACAGTCCAGGGTGTTCCGGTGCTGAGCTGAAACATGCCGCTAAGCATAGTGGGGGGAAGGGTCTTATTTGTATACTCTGACGGAAGTGTGTGTGCGTGTGTATATAAATAAGTAGGGGTGATAGCACACCCGCGGAATACCTGGTGGCCCACAGGTAGAACTAAAGATTTTAGTTGCACAACATTTTAGCCATTGTAAACACGATCACACATTGATGTCCATCAGTTTTTTTTGACCCGATATAAGTTGTCCTTTTTATTATAAATTATTTTTAATTATCGAATTACGGGAATGAGCAGGAGTATAATAACAGGAGAGTATACATGGTACAGGAGTACGGATGAGTACATGAGTAACAAGAGTATAACAAAATATTAATTATTAAATTCTCGTAATGTGATAATCATGAGTCAAGTGGTTAACATGACAGGTGATAAAATAGTCAAGTAACATAATGCAGGAAAGCAGTACAAATACAAGAAAGCAGTACAAGTAAAGATTTCTAACTCCACAATTATGATAACAAGAGAAATAAATTAAAATATTAATTATCCAGGCGGGCTGGTCAAGCTAGAGCAAAGTTAGGCCGTGTCGGTATTACGCCCGGCACACAACAGAGCTTGGCTCCTGTCGGAGTTTGCATGCAGCTCTAGGCGCTGACGCGCTCGGTGAGGCCAATGCTCACAACGAAGTAAGTGTATGAACACTCTGCTAACACTTACGATAAAGCAAGTGTATGAACACTCTGTAACACTCACGGCGAAGCCACACTTGCGGCGAAGCTAGTCGCTTATGGTGAAAAAATCGTATGAACGCATTACTACCTCACGTGACAAAGTCACGCTCACGGCGAAGCGGGCATATGAACGCCTTGCTAACGCACGTGTGATTGGTCACCTATATTGCATATAAAATATCACATTTTCATATTTATTATCTAATAAATCATATATTTAGTCTTATATTTGTTTAATAAAATGCAAGTCTATTACTAATGGAGATAGAAAAGAAATGAGCCCAAAAGCCCACTTTAATTCTGATTTAATTAAATTTAAATCTTAATTAAAGATAGAGACAAATATTTAGGAGGATAGAGGTGATTCTAACTGAAGACCAATGCAAATCAGGGAGGGTCACATCAAATAAAATTAGTTAATTCAGATTTATATGAATTCAAATCGGTTAGCTTGAGGATCACTGAAAATTAGATCAAAATCAGAGGTCAAACAGGAAATCCAATTGGACAAAAGGGGATGAAATCAAACGAGAATCAGTTGATCCCTGGATGTGGCCATTTGGCCACACGTCGCGAAAATGCGGCCAAAGTCTCATTTTCGCGGCCATTTAGTTAAGATACGAGGAGCGTTTTGCTCCCCTATCTTCTCACACCCTTACCTCTCCATTTCACTTATAAATACTGCATTGTTCAGAGAATAAATGAGGCGATTAGGCAGAGAAGGATTCTTAGACTAGTTTTCATTCTAGGTTAGTGTAATTTTTTATTTTTCTTTTCATATAAATTTTATTTCTTTGTAAGCATAGTTAAATTGAGATTCATGTAAGTAAGAGAGAGAAAGATTTATGTTGAGAGTGACATCGATGCAATCTCCTCCTTTCTTTCATCATTTTTACAAGCAATAAAAAGGTAACTTGTTTATATTTTTATTTTTATATTCTTCTTCTCTTTTCTACTTTACCTCCGTTGGTTTTGATGAGTATCCAAGCGATCTAGTAGCATCGATATAACCTTGTTGTATGTTTCTACCATATTTCATGATGATGATCTCCTCCTCAAGATTTTGTATCATTTCATTCTTGCTCGTCTTGATAATTTAATGTGAATGGGGACTGAGCTCGATCTTGTAGATTATGCGTTGATCGCCTTCGAAGTAAGGTAAACGTGCCAACGATCAAAGGTAAGTCATCAACCAGAAGAGGTAGGTAAGTTCTTTTAGCTTTTCTTTCTTTCTTTTAATCCTTTAGTTTAGATCACTACTATCTCTCAACTCTTTTATTCACTCTTTTTAATTTCTTTATATAAAATCATTTTCTATTTTCTCCACCTTCTCAATCTACCAATTTCTTCTTAACTTAACTATAACTCTTTTTTATTTTCTTTTCAAGAACTAAAAGAAGAACTTTAACTATTTCAAGTGAACTAAAGAGAACTTGCAAAAAGCTTCCATCGCTAGTTCCTCCTTGTGGATCACGACTTGCCTAGCCACTCACTATAGCGATAGCATTGAGCACTTGCATACTTCTATTATAAAGTTTTGAAATTCTGTATATTCTGTGTGCAGGTTAAAGCTCAATCAAAATTTTGGCGTTCTGTCAGGGAAGGACGGTAAGTAACTTTTTTTTGTTTATTTTATTGATTAACTTTCTTCTCTGTTCTTGGTGTACAGGTTTAACAACAAGAATTTTTTTTTTGCTGCAGTGGACATATAAGTGGTCATGGACTTTGCTCAAGAAAGTAGAGCCCAGAAGCCCTCAGATTTGCTGCATTCTCATAGCAAGTTGAGTGAAGTATTAACTTGTAATTCTTTGCAGGTTGGCTGAATTGTAAAGTTTAAATATCTGTAACTATTTATTATCTTGTTTGACTCACTGTACATATATTTCTAATTCAACAGCAAAATGTTAACTGTAAATGCTAAAAATGGTTTAGACTTTGCATTTAGGCACGTGTCTATTTCGTTACATTTTCTATTTACTGTTGAAGAGTGCTGGAGCCAAGATATGTGTGCATAGCATTTAGTATAAGGTTCATTCTTTTATGAATTATTGCTTGAGTGTTATTTTTTCTATATACTTGTACACTGCACGAAACTGAATTAAGGGCTTGTCCTATAAACAAAGTAAGGTGGATAAGTCATTACCCTCTCTTAGCCCACAAACAATCTCCTCACTCTCTAACCCAAGCCTAACTAAAACTGAGTAGACGTTAGCTCTAGGGACATCTCAGACTCAAATAGGAGACTGGCCTAAGGGGAAAGTTGATTAGAATTTGAATCTTACTAAATCGGTGTCAAAGGTTGGGGATTGATGAGGCGAAACCTCAAAGAACAGTGGTTTGGCATAATTAGGCCCGCTGCTTAGGCACGGATATCTCTCACTAATCTTATCCCTACCTGGCTGATTAACTTGTGGTCAGATTCTGTAATATACCCCCGTGGTTAGTCTAACTACTTAGGAGTTGTCTAGGTCTAAGGTTTACCCTAACTTAGCTTAGATTTTTTTCTTTTCTTTATTTGTTTATTTTTGTTTGTTTTTGACATTTGCTGTGTGATATGACTTATAACAATATTTTTTTCAATTTTAATAGTAATCCATATTACACCCCGACCTCTTTTGACTCGGATATTACCAACCGAACATATCATAATTTTAGCTAACCAAGTGTGATGGATTGGTCTTATTTGAATCAATACATGCCCCAGTCTCAGTACTATGAACAAGACTGGAATAATCATCACTACTTTTCACAGAGTCAATGGGGATACAACTCCCCCGAGTTATAGTGTCAACCACCATTCCAACATTCAGCCTATAATTTTTCTAATCATGATCAACCAATAAAGAAAAATCTGAGGTTATGAAAAGTATAATAGCTATGATTGAGTTTCAAGAAGAAAATCTGAAAATAATAGACTCACAATTCGCGCAAGACTCCCAAATCCAAGATCCTTACTCCATGTTCTAACTCCCACAGCAAGAAGAAGAACCTATGGACTCAGATATGAGTATGGAAAACCTGATTCAGTTTGAAAATAATTTTTTTAATCTATAAATAGGCTAGAAGTACAAATGAGTCGTTATATCAATATCGTGAAAGATAGAAATGAGAAAACTCTATCTAACACATGCTCGACCATTCCCGATTGCCCTAGATATATTGATAGGAACGAAGAATCTTGGTGTCTTGGAGATTTTGATCAAGACTCAATTTCATAACACAAATTTGAACTTGACCAATTCTAAATTTTGGACAAATTGGCAAGTTTTTCAGTCAATGAGATTTAACTTAAATGTGAATATGACCCTGGTACCCAACCTTGTGATTCTTTTCATTTTCGACTTTATGTTGACTCCGGTATCATTACCCAATTTGGACCAGTTTTCGGAGCCAACATTTATTCCTTTATCCATAGATCTAGATATTGAATCCCCAGATTTAGGTAGTCACATTCCATTGATGGGAAAAGAATGTAAATTTCAATTCTTTGATTTAGACTTAACTCGTGAACCAAGACAGACTCTCAAACTCGAAGTTGATTTTTCTGAGTTAGTAATGGTTCCCGAATCTATCACTCATGAATCCAAATCAATTATTCTACCAAGTCACATTGTTGGACATAGGTATTGACCATAATGACTCAGTGATGATTTTTCAAGATTGGTCATATAAAGGGAATAAGTTTCATGATAAGATCTTTCATGATCCTATTCATATTGGGGATTGTAACTATGTACATAAAAAGAGGTCAATAAAGGTGGGTCTGTGAACCACCTTATTATCTTGATTGGGAAGCAACGCTTGACCCAATCCGACCACCACCGGACCCACCACCTTAAGCTAATATTTTTTTCCCTTTCTTCTTTTTCATGCATCTATGCATTCACTCATATATTGAGGACAATGCATGAGATAGGTGTGGGGAGGGTTCTAACATAACATAGGTTTTCTTTTTATTTAAAAAAATACATTTTCCTTTCTTAAAAAAACTTTTGAAAAGAGAGCAATATTTTGATATATTTTTTGTAAGAAATTAATTCAATTTTAAGGAATAGAAGAATCATAATTAGAATTTCTTATACTTGGTCAAAATAAAATTATTTGTTTGATTTCTATAGTTAGGAAGAAAATTTGAAAAAGTAATTTAGTCTTGATTTTATCTTGATGAAATATGCATGTTTTATACACTTACACACTTAGAGTTCAAAAATAAAGATTCTTATGCCTTTTATATAAAAAAAATAAATACACACACACACACACACACACACTCTCTCTCTCTCTCTCTCTCTCTCTCTCTTATCAAAAATCTTCTGATTAAGCTGGATATTTATGCCTCATATGAGTATTCACGCCTAAAACTGGTCCATATAATAAAATCCTTAGTTTTGTGGCCTTATTTGCTCGAGTCCTTTAGTCCTTTGTGGTGTTTTCTCACCCGGTGCCCTAAGACCATCCGGTTTGGGAGTCACCGATTAAAGGCTTGTTACATGGGCAGATTAGAAAGTCTAATAGAACTATGAAATAATAGCACCAAAAATATAAAAAAATAAATAAAATAAGACATAAGAATTAGAGTGAAAGAACTCTTAGTCAAAATTTCACAGTCACGAAGGTGCATATGACTTGAGGTAAAAGTAATAAACTAGATAAGAATATAGTTTGACTCCTTACCTTGATTGATAACAAGTTTTTGAATAGAGACTAAGTTTAGAAATGAAAATTTCAGTTTTCCTATAACTTATAAATTACGTGAACTCTTACAATAATACTTCAAATAATTTCTCTTCTTTTAAAAATACTTTTCAAAAATACTAATACTTTTCTCTTTCTTTATGAATTTTGTGGGTGTAATCCACTGAAAATCCTCACGAGATAAAATTTGTCCTCTAAGGGTAAGTTAGAGGTTTAGCGGCTTGTTGCATATGCTCAGTGCAATCGAGTGGTCTGCGAAAGTGGTCTAATAATTTTTAGGATTAATTTTAATGTTTTGCTCGAGGGCGAGCAAAAGATAAGTGTGGGGGTGTGATTGGTCACCTATATTGCATATATATTGTCACATTCCCATATTTATTGTCTAATAAATCATATATTTAGTCTTATTTTTGTTTAATAAAATGCAGGCCCATTACTAATTGAGATGGAAACGAAATGAACCCAAAAGCATACTTTAATTATGATTTAATTAAATTTAAATCTTAATTAAGGAAGGAGATAAATATTCAGGAGGATAGAGGCGTCTCCAGCTGAAGATCAATGCATATCAGGGAGGATCACATCAAATAAAATCAATTAATTCAAATTTATATGAATCCAAATCGGTTAGCTTA
Organism: Agave tequilana; assembly: GCA_038442645.1. Lineage (NCBI taxonomy): Eukaryota > Viridiplantae > Streptophyta > Magnoliopsida > Asparagales > Asparagaceae > Agave > Agave tequilana. The sequence continues at coordinate 54,113 of JAVJIF010003251.1, read as the reverse complement.
AGGATCACCGGAGATCAGATCAAAATCAGGGATCAAACAGGAAATCTAGCTGGACAAAAGGGGATGAAATCAAATGAGAATCAGTAGATCCCTGGATGTGGCCATTTAGCTACATTCAAGCCGCGAAAACACGGCCAAAGCCATGTTTCCGCTGCCATTTGGTTAAGATACAGGGAGCGTTTTGCCCCCTATCTTCTCACACCTTCACATCTCTATTTCACCTATAAATACTGCATTGTTCAGAGGAAAAAGGGAGCGATTAGGCAGAAAAGGGTTTTTAGGCTAGTTTTCATTCTAGGTTAGTGTAGTTTTTTAATTTTTATTTTCATGTAATTTTTATTTCTTTGTAAGCATAGTTAGACTGAGATTCATGTAAGTAAGAGAGAGAGAGAGAGAGAGAGAGAGAGAGAGAGATTTATGTTGAGAGTGACACCGATGTAATTTCCTCCTTTTTTTCATCGTTTCTACAAGCAATATAAATGTAACTTGTTCATATTTTTCTTTGTTTTATATTCTTCTGCTCTTTTTTTTCTACTTTACCTCGGTTGATTTTTGATGAGTATCCAAGCGATCTAGTAGCATCGGTATAGCCTTGTTGGTGTATGTCACTAATATTTTGTGATGATGATCTCCTCTTCAAGATTCTGTATCATTTCATTCTTCTTTATCTTGATGATGTAATGCGAATGGGGATTAAGCTCGATCTTATGGATTATGCGTTGATCGCCTCTGAAGTAAAGTAAACGTGCCAACGATCCAAGGTAAGTCATCAACCAGAAGAGGTAGGTAAGTTCTTTTAGTTTTTCTTTCTTTCTTTTAATCCTTTAGTTTAGATCACTACCATCTCCCAACTCTTTTATTCACTCTTTTTAATTTTTTTTGTATAAAATCATTTCCTATTTTCTCCACCTTCGCAATCTCCACTTTCTTCTTAACTTAATTATAACTCCTTTTCATTTTCTTTTCAAGAACTAAAAGAAGAACTTTAACCATTTCAAGTGAGCTAAAGAGAACTTGCAAAAAGTTTCCATCGCTAGTCCCCCCTTGTGGATCACGACCCGCATAACCACTCGCTATAGAGGTAGCATTGAGCACTTGCATACTTCTATTATAAAGTTCTGAAATTCTATTTTCTGTGTGTAGGTTAAAGCTCAATCAAGGTGGTGAAGCTATGCTCGGGCGAGTTAGTGGTAAAACCCTGAGCACTAAGCTCGCCTCCCGGTGGAGTTAGTAAAAACCTAGAGGAAAAACCTAGAGGGTTAAGCCTGAAGGTTGGAGAATAGTTTTGAGGTTGAGCTCGAAGACTGGAGAAAAAGTCTGGAGGCTAACGACCACGAAGGGTCAGCCAAATCCACAATAATCTAGAATTACAAAGCAGTACACACAAATGCAGGAGTTCGAATACGCTATTACAAGCATTCACCATACAGATACAAATACATACCAAATACAAATATAACAATCACACAATTACAATATACGCTCACCGAGGCAGGGAAAATACTCACTTAAAATCACGGAATACGGCGCATGATCCAGGAACTCAGAGAAATCAACACATATAAGGAGGGTGATTGCTAAAATGGAAGAACAATCAAAGAGTTTAAGAATTTACCGTGTAGCTTGTGGCTAACGGGTCATGTCCACGAGGAGGAATGCGATGGAAGCTTTTCGGTGAATCGTTTAAAAACAAAGAATTGTGTTCGTTTTTTAATGGAAAAGAGAATGGAAAGAAAGAGATGATTAAATGAGAAATTGCAACTTTAGAAAAGGCTTTGGAGAAGGTGATTTAAAAAGTTCGAAGATTGTTTTGTTGATTATAATAATGAAGAAAATATGGGCTCACTATCTCACTACTCAATTGTTCATTCTTCTATTAAAATATTAAGTGCCTCAAAGTGATCATAGGCAAAACTTAAAGTTGATTTTTAGAAAGTTTGAAGTAAAGCACATAAGATGGTTCGAAGAGTTTAGTCTTTTCTTCGAGAAATCGTTTAGAATTGAATATTAAATCATCAAGCGCGAAGAAGCAAGAATGAAGTAAAAATAATTCAAGAGACGTTCATGAAAGAAGTGAGAGTTTAACAATCCAAACCCATCCTCATGTGCCTTCAAGAACACTTTCAAAATAAAGGCTTTAAGTAAGACATACAAATGATTCATTGGGTCTTTTTCTTTTAAAAACAGAAGAGAAGAAGAACAAAAGAGAGTTACAATAGCGAGCCCAGAAAACCGTTTTAATTGCCCATGGAAAACGAAGAAGAAAGCATAGAAATAATGCAAACCATATCATACTACAAGTGGAAGAAAACGCTGCTCGACTCTTGTATTGATGTCACTTCAATCTTCAAGTACAAGCCCTCAATTCCTTTCTCTCACAAGTCTTGATACTGGACTACAAATTAAAAAACAAGATTACAACTTTTGTGCTAGCTAACAATGAACCTAAATCCTTAGAAAATGAATAAAAATTCTAATCCTAGTTTTCGCTCCATTTTCCTTTGCTGAAACCAGTATTTATAGGGAAAACTAAAAGAGGAGGATCCCAGGAAGATTGGGGGAGCAAACGCTCCCCCAACAACCTCCAACAAGCCGCGAGAACGCGGCTAGGGCCGCGTTTCCGCGGCCCTGGTGTGGCCAGGTGGCCACACCCAAAGGGGGGGATCTCCTGGTTTGGTGATTTGCCCGTTTCTTCTGCTGGTTTTCTTGTTTCTGCTCCAAACATTGACGAAATAGCCTTTGATTGTGTGGCTTCAACCGCTTGATTCAGGGATGATTCTTCTCAACCTCTTGATATGCCAAGATTTTGCCCTGATTCCTTCATTTCGAATTTATTCTGAATTAAATCAGAATTTGGTGGGCTTTTGGGCTTGTTTCTCTTTTCTTTCTTTTAGCACTTGGGCCTACATTTAACAAAGAAAAAGAAGACTTATTAATAGGATTTATTAGATAAAAAGTATGGTAAGGTGACAATATAAATGCAATATATGTGACTAATCAACCCCCACACTTATCTTTTGCTTGCCCTCGAGCAAAATATCAGACTAATTCTAATCAATTATTAGACCACTTTCGCAGGTTACTCGATTGCACTGAGCATTTACAACAAGCCGTTAAACCTCTAGGTTACCCCTAGAGGACGAGTTTTGTCTCGTGAGGATTTTCAGTGGATTGCACCCACAAAATCCATAAAGAAAGAGAAAAAAGGTTAGTATTTTCGAAAAACATTTTTAAAGGAGAAAATATTTGAAGTATATTTGTGAGAGTTTAAGTAATCTATAAGTTATAGGATTATCAAAATTTTCATTCCTAAACTTAGTCTCTATTCAAAACCATGTCATCAATTAAAGTAAGGAGTCAATTGTACTTCTCATCTAGTCTATTAATTTACCCTAAGTCGTATGCACCATCGTGACTGTGAAGTTGACTAAGGGTTCTTTAACATTAACTCCTATGCCTTATATTTATTTATTTTTGGTGAAATTTATTTCTCAATTTCATTAGGCTTTCTAATCTGCCCATGTAACGAGCATTCATTCGGTGACACCCAAACCGGACAGTTTTAGGGCACCAGGTGAGAAAACACCCTTAAGGACTTAAACACTCGAGCAGATAAGGCCACGAAACTAAGATTTTTATTTATAAGATGTACCCCTTTTAGGCGTGAATACTTATGCTTCATGAGGCATAAATACCCAGCTTAATCAGAGGATTTATATACACATTTTTTTTTCAAACTTATCTAATTATCTTTTGCATAAATGCTTGCTTAGGCCAAAGCACCTAGCTAATCAATAATTAGACTTGTGTTTTTTTTCTTTTTCATAATATATTTTTATAAGGCATAAGAGTCTCTGTTTTTAAACCCTAAGTGTGTAAGTGTATTTAGTGTGCATATGTCATCAAGGTAAATATCAAGACTAAATTACTTTCACAAATTTTCTTCCTGACCCTAAAAATCAAACAAGTTATCTTATTTTGACCAAGTGTAAGAAATCCTAATTATGATTCTCTTATTCCTTAAAATTGACTTAATTTCTTACAAAAAATATATCAAAATATTGTTCTACCCCTTTCAAAAAGTTTTTTTCCCTCTTTTTTTATATATTTTTTCTTTTTTTTTTATATCAGTCATGTTAGAACCCTCCCCCACACTTATCTCATGCATTGTCCTCAATGTATGAAAGAAATGTATAAATGCATGAAATAAAATGGAAAGGAGGAAAGTTACCGATACACTGGGTCAAAAAGACCCATTGCCGTTTCATTTACCGGTACCGATTCCAAGAAAGGTTTAAGGCGTTGACCATTTACCTTAAAGTCATTTCCATTCTTGGTGTCACTGATCTCAACTATACCATGTGGAAACACGGTTTTTACAACGAATGGCCCAGTCCATCTTGATTTCAATTTTCCTGGAAAAAGATGAAGCCTAGAATTATAGAGTAAGACTTTTTGTCCAGGGACAAAGGTTTTTCTTATGATGTGCTTATCATGGAAAATCTTGACTCTATCTTTAGTGATCCTAGCATTTTCATAGGCCTCATTTCTCAATTCCTCTAACTCGAAAATTTGTAATTTCTGAAGGTCACCAGCCTTAGTCAAGTCGAAATTCAACTGCTTGATCGCCCATAAGGCTTGGTGCTCTAACTCAACGGGCAAGTGATAAGGTTTGCCATAGACTAACCTATAAGGAGACATTCCTAGAATCGTTTTGAAAGCGGTCCTGTAGGCCCATAGAGCATCTACAAGTTTGATGGACCAATCTTTCCGGTTTTGGTTCACAGTTTTCTCCAAGATAAGCTTGACTTGTCTATTGGAAACCTCAACTTGCCCACTGGTTTGAAATGATAAGGTGTGGACAACTTGTGAGTTATGGCATACTTTCGCATAAGAGCTTCAAAAGATCTATTGTAAAAGTGAGTGCCATTATCACTGATGATAGCACGAGGGGTTCCGAAGCGTGAAAAATTGTTCTCTTTCAAAAACTTTATGACAACTTTGTTATCATTAGTTTTACAAGGAATGACTTCTACCCACTTGGACACATAATCCGCAGCAACCAATATGTATTGGTTCCCAAATGAATTAGGAAATGGACCCATAAAGTCGATGCCCCAAACATTAAAGAGTTCTATTTCTAGAATTGGGTTGAGGGGTATCATATTTCGTTTTGAAATCCTTCCTACCATTTAGCATCTAGGGCACGTCTTGCAAAATTCATAAGCATCCTTGAACAAAGTGGGCCAATAAAACCCACTTTGTAGCACTTTTTCAGCAGTCTTGCGGGGATCAAAGTGTCCACCGCATGCAAGTTCGTAACAAAAAGAGAGAACACTCTTAACCTCCTCATCGGGAATGCATCTTCTAATAATTTGATCAGAACAGTACTTGAAAAGATACGGTTCCTCCCAAAAGAAATACCGGACTTGGGATAAGAACCGGTATACATCGTTTTTGGACCAATGAGACGGAGTTTGGTTTGTGACTAAGTAATTCACTATATCCGCAAACCAAGGTTCCCTAGAGATTGCTAAGAGATATTCATCAGGAAAATCCTCATTTATGGGTAATTCGTTGCATGGAGAATTAGGGATCCGTGAGAGATGGTCAGCAATGACATTTTCTACGCCTTTTTTATCTCGAATCTCAAGATCAAATTCTTGAAGAAGGAGGATCCAACGAATGAGTCGGGCCTTGGCATTCTTCTTCATCATGAGGTACCTAAGCGCAGAATGATCGGTGAAAATGGTGGTTTTGGACCCTAGTAGGTAGGGACGAAATTTCTCTAAGGCAAACACTACTGCCAAGAATTCCTTGTCAGTAGTAGTGTAGTTCAATTGAGCATCGTTGAAAGTCCTACTAGAGTAGTAAATCACATGCTGCTTGTTATCAGTGCGTTGTCCTAAGACAGCGCCTATGACAAAATCGGAAGCATTGCACATGATTTCGAATGGCTTAAACCAATCCGGTGCAGATATGATTGGTGCAGAAATAAGCTCTCTTAACCTTCTCCCAGGAATTCATGCATTCAATATCGAAAGTGAAGGACACATCCTTAACTAACAGATTAGTCAAGGGCCTAGCAATTTTGCTAAAATCCTTGATAAATCTTCGGTAGAAACCAGCGTGTCCTAAGAAGGATCTAATGTCCTTAACGCATTTAGGCATGGGAAGCTTAGCAATAACCTCGATTTTGGCTCTATCCACTTCAATTCCTTTCTTGGAGATTTCATGACCCAAGACAATTCCATGTTTTACCATGAAGTGGCATTTCTCCCAGTTCAGTGTCAGATTTTTCTCAGCACAACGTTGGAGGACGAGTTATAAATGGTGGAGACATTGAGTGAAAGAATCTCCATAGATAGAGAAATCATCCATAAAGATCTCTAAGAATCGTTCTACCATATCAGAGAAAAGACTCAACATGCAACGTTGAAACGTTGCTGGGGCATTGCATAAGCCGAAGGGCATTCGACGATAAGCAAATGTCCCGAATAGACATGTAAATGTAGTCTTTTCTTGGTCCTCAGGAGCGATAGGGATCTGGTTATACCCCGAGTAACCGTCCAAGAAACAGTAATACTCGTGACCCGCTAAACATTCAAGAATTTGATCAATGAAGGAAAGTGGAAAATGGTCCTTACGAGTTGCAGCATTAAGCTTCCTATAGTCGATGCAAACACGGATCTTCTTGGGAAGTCGAGTTTGAACCAACTCTTTGTTCTCGTTTTCCACTACGGTGAAACCGGATTTCTTTGGAACCGCGTGGACAGGACTGACCCATTGGCTATCAGAAATGGGATAAATTATCCCATTGTCTAAGAGTTTTATGATTTCAGCATGAACAGCCTCTTGCATTATAGGGTTTAACCTACGTTGCGGGTCTCTTTTAGGGGTGGCATTTTCATTGAGATGAATGCGATGTTGAACGATGGTTGGACTTAATCCCTTGATATCAGTTATAGTCCACCCAATGGCTTCCCTATGTTTTCTTAGAATTGCTTTAAGATCTTCTTCTTCTCCGTCATTTAAATGGGAGGCAATGATGACAGAAAAGGTCTCTTGTTCGCCTAGATAAGCGTACTTGAGATGCGCAGGTAAGGCTTTCAATTTAAGGAAGAGGAAGGCTCACTGGAAGGACTAGTCAAATCTGTTGGCTCCATTATTGGTGAAATAGGGTTCGAGGCCCAATTCAGAGCAGAATCTACAACCTGATCAAGATTAAAGTCATCAGACTCTAATCCGAAGTCACACTCTGTTTCTAATTCTAACTCTTCCCATGTTCACTTGTCAAGTTCTCAATTAGGTTGACTTCAAATGTTTGGTCCTCGATATCGCGGGGTTGTTTTCCTAGATTGAAGACATTGACTTCTCTAGTCATGTCCCCAAAGGTTAACCTCATAGACCCATTCCTACAATTGATGATGGCATTAGCAGTAGTAAGGAATGGTCGCCCTAGGATAACAGGAGTTTGAGCCCTATGATTAGAGTTGGACACAGGTTGTGTCTCCAGAACTATGAAATCGACAGGGTAAATGAACTCTCATACCCGGATAAGGACATCATTAATCTCCCCTTTTGGAACTTTAACAGAACGGTCAGCCAGTTGGATGGTGACTCGAGTTGGACTAAGATCGCCCAATCCGAGTTGTTGATAAACTGAGAATGGAAGCAAGTTGATACTTGCCCCCAAGTCAAGAAGTGCACGACTAATCTCGGCTTGTCCTATTGTGCAGGCAATGGTGGGACTACCTGAATCCTTGTACTTAATAGGGATCGGACTTGATAGTAGCTCACTAATGTTAGTGGCTAAGAAGACCTTTTTTGGTACATTAGTCTTTCTCTTCTTGGTACACATGTCCTTAAGAAACTTAGCATAGGAAGGGACTTGTTGGATGGCATCAAGAAGTGGCACATTTATCTTAACTTGGTTAAATATCTCAATTATCTTGTCCATGTGAGGATTTTACTTGTTGCTTTTCAGCCTATTGGGGAATGGTACTATAGGCTGGTGCACCTGGCTGGCTGACTTATCTTTTTCAGATTCGTCAGAATTGGAAGGTTTTGGATTAGATGAGGTGGATGCTTGATTTTGGTTGTGCTGAATGAGATTGGTTGGTGTTGACACTTGATTATCAACTCTCTTTCCTGACCTCAATGTATGAACAACATTACATTGATTCACTGAATGATCCTCAGCCAAATGAGCTTGTTGAGAATTCCTCGGATTGGTTATTGGCTGACTAGGTAAGGTACCCTTCTGTCTCTCATTCTGCGGAGTGGCTAGTTGACTCATTTGAACCTCTAACCTCTGGATTGTTTGCATGAGAGAATCTTAGTTTTTCATATATCTTTCCATGTTTCTTTCAAAGTCAGTCATTCTCCTTTCTAGTTGAGGATTCTAGAAGGAGGATTGTGGAGCTTGGTTGGGAAAGTTTTGTTGATAATATGAAAAGTTAGGTGGATGGTTGGGAGAATTATTATAGAAATTGGAGAAGTTGGGTTGATGATTGGAAGAATTATTACGATGATGGAAGTGGCTAGCATGATTTGATCGTGAATGGTTAGAGTTATTCTGGCTCCATGAGAAATTAGGGTGATTTCTCCAGCCGGGATTGTACGTTAGTGCGTAAGGATTGTTGTTCGACCTTGAAAAGGCCGCATTCATCGGTTCATGGTAGGGTTGTTTAGCCTGAAACACAGGGCACTCCTCAAACACATGATTCATGGCTTGACAGTAAGTGCAGCCCGGGGTTGGAAATTGGTTCGGGCTGACTTGATTGACTGGACTTGGTTCTTTCGTTTCTAGAGCTTCCAGTCTTCTAGCCAGGTTAGCTAACTTAGCCTCATTAGCGATGGATGATTCGATAAAATGGAGACCTCCTTTTGAAGAGATTGAGTTAGGATTCCTAGAGGTCTCACTAGCAGATTCCCATTGGATGGTCTTCTCAGCTAGATTTTCATACAAATCCCATCCTTCATTTTCATCTTTCTGCAAGAAACCCCCTTGGCACATACTTTCTAAGAGGGTTTTGGTGAAATAGTCTAAACCGTCATAAAGAATTTGGCATTGTCGTCATTTTTCTATTCCATGATGTGGACATTGGACAAGGAGGTCCTTAAAGCGTTCAAAGTACCTCCAGAACGGTTCACTAGGTTCTTACTTGAATTGCAAGATCGTCTTCCTAATGAGAGCGGTTTTATGAATTGGATAGAATATTTTCAAGAAGACCTTGATGAAACCATCCCAGGATGTGATAGAACCGGCCACTAAGCTGTAGAGCCACTTCTTTACTAGGTCCTTTAGTGTGAAAGGGACAAATCTCAACCTAATAGTATCGTCTACAAGGTGTGGGATTTTCATCATTAGACATACTTCCTCAAATTCTCTTATGAAGAAGTAGGCATCTTCGGACTCTAAGTCATGAAACTTGAGGAGTGTGTTGATGAATTGAGGCTTGAGCTCAAAATTGTATTCACCAACCGATGGAAGTAGAATGCAAGATGGAAGTGAGGTTCTAATGGGGTAGAACCTATCCTGCAGTGATGTTGATTGAGCCATTACCGGATCTGGTCTTGGTTCAAACTTGGGTGGTGATGTGTTTCTAGTCAACCTAGATGAATTAGGGTCTCTCGACCACACTTGCATACACAAACACAATCACAATCACAAACAAGTTTACCAACAGTCAACAATAGTAATCAACCAAACCTAGTCTAAGGTAACCTTGACCTAGACAACTCCTAACTGGTTGATTGTCCACAGGAGGTAGAATGTAGACTTTGACCACAAGCTAATCAGCCAGGTCAGGGCAAGATTGGTGGGAGGTTATCCGTCAAAGACGTTCCTTAATTAAGTAACCACCAATCTTCGGGCTTTCGGCCCTCAATCTCCTTCCTAGACACTGATTTGGCAGGAGTCAATTTTCAATACCTTCTCTCTTTAGGATAATCTCCTAGTGAGTTCGAGATGTCCCTAAGGCCAACGTCTATCAGATTTTATTAAAAAGCTTGAGATTGTGAGTGCTTGGAATCTGATTTTTGGGCTAAGAAGGGTGATTAAATCCCTACCTTATCTTGCAATTGGGTGTTGCCCTTAAAATCAATTTTGTGCAAGTGTACAAGATAAATAAGATTCACTCAAAGTGATATAAATCAGCCAAGAGATGAGTCCTATTCTGAATGCAATGTGTACGTACCTTGCTCCAGCACTCTTCAACAGTAAAGTAAATGAATTGAAAAGACTCGTGCCTAAAATGCAAACGTCTAATCAATTTTTTAAACTTTTCAACAAGTGTTTTACTGTTGGCTTAAAACAGGGATGGTGGATAGCAGAAATAGCACAAATATAACATACAAAAACTTAAATTTTTGCGAGCAATATGTCCTGCAAAAAAGAGTTTTTAGTAGTCCAATGAATTTTCAGTATTTTTGCAACGCAATTTCTTGAAATTCTATTTCCTACTTTCGAGAGTAGGGGCACAGAATTTGCAAGTCTTCTCTTGCAAAGATTGAATGCTAAATCTGAATCTTTAAGTCCTTGAAACAACACACAAAACTTGTTAGAAAACAAATACACCGTTCCCTCCCCGGCAACAGCGCCAAAATTTGATTGCTAAAATGGAAGAACAATCAAAGAGTTTAAGAATTTACCGTGTAGCTTGTGGCTAACGGGTCGTGTCCACGAGGAGGAATGCGATGGAAGCTTTTCGGTGAATCGTTTAAAAACAAAGAATCGTGTTCGTTTTTTAATGGAAAAGAGAATGGAAAGAAAGAGATGATTAAATGAGAAATTGTAACTTTAGAAAAGGCTTTGGAGAAGGTGATTTAAAAAGTTCTAAGATTGTTTTGTTGATTATAATAATGAAGAAAATCTGGGCTCACTATCTCACTGCTCAATTGTTCATTCTTCTATTAAAATCTTAAGTGCCTCAAAGTGATCATAGGCAAAACTTAAAGTTGATTTTTAGAACGTTTGAAGTAAAGCACATAAGATGGTTGGAAGAGTTTAGTCTTTTCTTTGAGAAATCGTTTAGAATTGAATTTTAAATCATCAAGCGCGAAGAAGTAAGAATGAAGTAAAAACAATTCAAGAGACGTTCATGAAAGAAGTGAGAGTTTAACAATCCAAACCCATCCTCATGTGCCTTCAAGAACACTTTCAAAAAGAAAGGCTTTAAGTAAGGCATACAAATGATTCATTGGGTCTTTTTCTTTTAAAAACGGAAGAGAAGAAGAACAAGAGAGAGTTACAATAATGAGCCCAGAAAATCATTTTAGTTGCCTATGGAAAACGAAGAAGAAAGCATAGAAATAATGCAAACCATACCGTACTACAAGTGGAAGAAAACGCTGCTCGACTCTTGTATTGATGTCACTTCAATCTTCAAGTACAAGCCCTCAATTCCTCTCTCTCACAAGTCTTGATACTGGACTACAAATTAAAAAACAAGATTACAACTTTTGTGCTAGCTAACAATGAACCTAAATCCTTAGAAAATGAACAAAAATTCTAATCCTAGTCTTCGCTCTATTTTCCTTTGCTGAAACCAGTATTTATAGGGAAAAACCAAAAGGGGAGGATCCCGGGAAGATTGGGGGAGCAAACGCTCCCCCAACAACCTCCAACAAGCCACGGAAACGCGGCTAGCGCCGTGTTTCCGCCGCCCTGGTGTGGCCAGGTGGCCACACCCAAAGGGGGGATCTCCTAGTTTGGTGATTTGCCCGTATCTTCTGCATGTTTTCTTATTTCTGCTCCAAACGTTGACGAAATAACCTTTGATTGTGTGGCTTCAACCGCTTGATTCAGGGAGGATTCTTCTCAACCTCTTAATATGCCAAGATTTTGCCCTGATTCCTTCATTTCGAATTTATTCTGAATTAAATCAGAATTTGGTAGGCTTTTGGGCTTGTTTCTCTTTTCTTTCTTTTAGCACTTGGGCCTACATTTAACAAAGAAAAAGAAGACTTATTAATAGGATTTATTAGCTAAAAAGTATGGTAAGGTGACAATATAAATGCAATATATGTGACTAATCAGAGGGCGCAGGTTGCTGGGAAGGTGGCCGACCAAGTAGGGGAGGAGGGGACAAGGGGTGGTTGGTTGAGGTGGTGGTGGAGATGGAGATGATGGTGGTGATGATTTTGAAAGTGGAGATGGAGGATTTGGTGGTGGTGATGTTGATAAAGATGGAGGAGGTGGAGGTGGTGATGGTGATGGAAGTTGGGTGATTATGATTTTGATGGTGGTTCTGGTGGAGAAGAAGGAAGAGTTAGTGGAGGTGATTGTTGTGGAGAGGTAGGAAGGAGGAGATGGAGGGAGAGTGGAGGAGGAGAGTTGAGGGGTGGTTGGCCGGAGTGGGGTGGTGGCTGCTGGCGGTGAGGTGTCACCGAAGGGGATCGCTAGAGGGAGGTCGACGGTGAAGTGGTGGTGGCCACCAGCTATGAAGGGGAAAGAGAGGGCGAGATTTTGTGAGAAAGGAAGAGTGAAACCGAAGAGAGAGAAAAAGAATTTTTAGTGAGAGAAGGAAGGAGAAGACTGGCCATGAGAGAGAGAGGGGGAGGAGAGAAATGAGAGAAGGGAGGAGAAGGAAAAAGAAAGAAGAAGAAAAAGAAAGAAGAGTGGAGAAGAAATCAGAAGGTGGTGGAAGATTTTCACAGGAAAAAGAAAAAGAAAGAAAAAAGAAAAGGAAGAAAAGAAAAGAAAAAAGATAAAGGAAGAAAAGAAAAGAAAAAAGATAAAGGAAGAAAAATACTAGGGCCAAGTTTCGGACCCATGGAATAAACCAAAAAATAAAAGAATATGGGGAAAAAATTGAGATACGTATCTGGGTACATATTTCTGGGACAACGTGTTACAATCTACCCACCTTACTAAAATTTCATCCTCGAAATTTCAATAAGGAGGTGATGAACACAGAAAAGATAGGGATGGGGGATTTTACAAACTCATGAAATGAATAACTGGAGATAATGTTCATGGATCACATCTTCCCTTCCCAAGTAGCTTCCGTAGGGGCATGCATGTTCCATGATACCAGAACTAACAGAATAGCCTTATTCTTAAGAGTCTTGACGCTTCTGTCAAGTATGGCTATCGGCTGCTTGGTATATGACAAGTCTAGTTGTAGTTCTAGCTCTGAGTGATCCAGTATGTGACTCTCATCCCTGACATATCTTTTTAGCGGAGATACATGAATACATTGTGCACTCCTTTCAGTGATGTCAGCAATGCCAATCTATAAGCTACTTCTCCCATTTATTCTAGAATTTTAAACGAGGCGATAAATCACATACTTAGCTTCCCGCGAACACCGAATCCGATCACTCTGTTAGTTAAAGATATCTTCAAAAATACATGCTCACCTGTTCTGGACTCTAACGGCTTTCTATTAGAATCTACCCAACTTTTCCGTCAGCTCTGTGCTGCTCAGAAATATTCTCGAGTGATTCTGACTTTATCTACCATCTGAACAATAATCTTTGGTCCCAGATGTCTTCTTTCACCGATTTCATACCAAAATAACGGGGATCTGTACTTCCTGCCGTATAAAGCCTCAAATGGAGCCATCTTGATACTAGCCTAGTAACTGTTGTTATAAGAAAATTCTGTCAGATGTAGATAGTCTTCCCATGATCTTTTGAATTCTATCATATAGACTCGCAACATGTCTTCAAGAATCAGAATTATCCGTTTGGACTGTTCGTCTGTCTCTGGGTGATAAGATGTACTGAATTTAAGGTGAGACTCCAAACTCTCCTGGAGACTCTCCCAGAAATATGATCTGAACCTCGTGTCTCAGTCCGATACGATACTAACTGGGACTCCGTGTAGTCGAACTATCTCTGTTATACACTTATCTTCCATAACTTCTGTAAACTGTCCCACTCTGGTATGAAGTGAGCTGATTTGGTGAGATGATCTATAATTACCCATACTGCATTGTTTCCCTTAGAACTGCAAGATAGAGCTATGATGAAATCCATAGTGATATATTCTTACTTCCCTTCTGGTATTGGTAATGGTTGTAGAAGTCTAGCGGATCTCTGATGTTCTTCTTCACTTGCTGGTACACTAAGTACTTTATCACATATTGTGTGATTTCTCTCTTCACTGTATTCCACCAAAAGTGTTATTTCAGATCCCGATACATTTTAGTCCCCTTGCGTGTATAGAATAAGTGGAGCTGTGTGCTTCTGTCAAGACTTTCTATCGAATTTCTCCTTTGTGGCATAAATATTATGTTACAGTAGTAAAGTGCATCAATAATATATATATACACACACACACACACACACACACACATACATCCGTCCTCAGACCAGCTTCCACTTGGTTTCTGAATTTCTGTAATCAGGGATCTATTTTTTGTGCTTCTCTAATTTTTTCTATCAATATCGGATTGATCAGAAATGTCATTAACTGTCCAGACTTAAAGATTCTTCGTACCACCATCAACTCGGTTGTATTAATTCCCTAGGTAATTCTGTCTGCTGAGTGAGTTGTACTAACAAATTATCTTCAAGTTTCCTACTCAAGGCATCGGGTACTACATTGATCTTGTTGGGATGGTATTGCAAGTCTACATCATAGTTTGCCATCAGCTCGGGCCACCATCTTTGCCTTATGTTCAGTTCTTTCTGGGTGAAAATATACTTCAGGATTTTGTGGTTGGTGTAAATTAATACCTTGTCCTCCAGTATATAGTGCTTCTAGATCTTTAATGCAAATATTACCGCTGCCAGATCTAAGTCATGTGTTGGATAATTTCTCTCATGTGATTTCAATTGCCAGGATGCATAGGCTATAACGTGTTTGTTCTGTATTAACACACACCCTAAGCCTTTCTCAGATGCGTCATTGTACATTATCATCCCTCATGTTCCTGAAGGTGTCTTCAAGATCGGTGATGTGATTTGTCTATTCTTTAGTTATTCAAATGCTGAGGCACACTCATCTATCCACACTTATTTCTCTCCTTTTCTAGTGAGCTTTGTTAGTGTACCGCAATCTTATAGAAGTCTTGCACAAATCTTCTGTAATATGCGGTTAGTATAATGAAACTTTTGATTTCTGTTGCTACTTTCAGAACTGGCCAATCGCTTGAATTTTACTGGGATCTATTGATATTCCTTCCTTCAAAATGACATAACCTAAGAATGCTATATTTTTCAGCCAGAACTCACACTTGCTCTATTTGGCATGAAGCTGCTCTTGACGAAGAGTCTGTAATATAATTCTCAGGTGTTATGTATGTTCTCTATCACTCTTGGAGTAGACTAAAATATTGTCAATGAAAAGCATGACAAATTTGTTTAAATATGAAGTGAAGACGTGATTCATTAGATCCATAAAGTCTGCTGGGGCGTTGGTTACTCCAAAGGTCATGATCAAGAATTCATAGTGATCATAGTGAGTTCTGAATGTTGTCTTCTAGATATCTTCCGTCTTCACCTTCAACTGATGAAACCTTGACTGCAGGTCTAACTTTGAAAATGCCTGAGCCCCATGAAGTTAATCAAAGATGTCATCAATTCTGGGTAAGGGGTACTTGTTCTTAATAGTAACTTTGTTCATCCCTGTAGTCGATTCATAATCACTTACCACCATCTTTCTTATTTGCTAATAATACTAGAGCTTTCCAAGGTGAAGTACTCGGCCTTAATAAACCCTTGTCTAAATAGTCCTGCAGTTGTTTCTTCAGTAACTCCTACTCTGTAGGTGTCATACGGTATGGTGCTTTACATATAGGGGCCATTCTTGGAATAATATCAATGGAAAACTCTACAGCTCTGTCAGGCATGAGTCCAGATATCTCTTCAAATACATCTGAAAATTCATTTCATACTGGCGATCCTTTCTTCTTGACATCCGCAATGACACAATCTAACTGATTCTTCTTCCTAGTGAACTTGCGCTCTCCGATGAATTAAAGTTCGGGTTGATGTGGAAGTTTGAAAATTACTTTCTTGTGTTGACAGTCGATTACTTCCTGATATCTGTTGAGCCATGTCATGCCTAAAATCACATTATACCCTCTTGTGTCAAGTATTATCATATCTACCACTAACTTTATGTTACATAGCTCTACAGTGCAATCCGTACAAATCCTATTTGTAGTGACTACCTGTAATATCCCTGATCTAAAATACTATATATTTTATATTTTTCTAAAGTGTTTATTTTATTTTACTGATTATTTTATTAATATTTGTTAACTTGATTTATAGTACAAATTATTTTGAGACAGTAAATGATATTTTGGCCTTATATGTAAATTTAGCATTATTAAGTATTATCATTTTAATTACTAGCTTGTATTTTTTTCATTACTATTGTTACTATTATTATTATTATTGTAGTTGCTATTATTGTTAGTATTGATATTGTTATTATTCTTATTGTTATTGTATTGTTTTAGTCACTATTATTAATTGTAGTATTTTTACCAAGTATTATTAGATAATATTTTTAATGTTGATAATTTTATTATTATTATTACTACTATCTCATTTTGATTATTAGTATTTATTATTATTATTATTATTCATATCTTTTTCTTTTCTTAGTCCATACCCATTTCTATTTCATTGATTCCTAATCCTAACCATTACACATTAGCTATACCTATATTCTCATACTCATGATTACCCATTTACCCACTATCCGTTACCCAATAACCTTATCCATATAATCCTATCATTTCTTTTTAACCTTAAACTAATTCCCTAAACATCATCTTCCTTCTCCTCCTTCTTACACAGCCGCCGCACAATACTCCACAGCTCAGCCGTTGCATTTTCTGCCTCCGTGCACCAGGCTGTATCCAACCAAGCCCCCGCGCACTGCCCTCCACCCATCCACCACCTTCTCTAGCAGCACCGATCTCCTTCTCCTCCCCTTGGTCGGCGTCAACAGCAGCCCATGCCTTATGGCCGAGCCTCCCATCTCCTCACCCCACAATTCCCATGGTCGTAGCCTTCCCCCAAGTCCGCTGCCTTTAGTTCCTCACTAGAAGCACCCCGTGCTATATCCATGCGCCAAGCAACCACTGTGAGCATCCCTTAACCTCTACCCATGGCGCGTACGCATCTGAACCTTCCCTGCGCATGCGACAGGCCCTGCCGAACACCAACAGCCGCAGCAACATCTACAACCCACACCACAGACGCCCACAGGCTAAGCCACACCAACACCCTCCTCCCAACCAACCATCATCACCATGGTTGTCCACTCCTCCCTCCATGGCCATTGTCCTCTTTTCCCTGTTGCCGTCAGGACCCGCCGGATCCCGATTTCCTCCGTCGGGGAGCGCGAGGATACTCCACTCTTCTTTGACATTCCATCGACATCCTCCGCGACCTCCGCCCCTCCGCCAAAGCCTCTGTCGGCGCGACGGAAGTCACCCATTGTGTGAGTCCCTTCTTCTCTCCCTCTCTTTAATATATTAGATATGCATGGATGAATTATATTGGTAAGGTAGATGTGTAAATATGTGTACCATTGCATTTACATGAAATATGTTAGTGTGTGCATGGATTTATATGCGTGCGTGAGTTTAATTGCATGTAGGTGTATGTTTATATATATAAATATATATTTTTTTATGTATGTATAAGTTTATGTGTAAGTATGCATGTAAGTTGATGTATATGTATACTCATATATATATATATATATATATATATATATATTATATATATATATATTATATATATATATATATATATATATATATATATATATGTATGTATGTATTTTGGTGTACGCATGTGTGTATTTGGTGTATGGATGTGTATTGGTGTATGTTCGTTTGAGTTCATGTGTTTAGTTGCGTGTTACAGCGATTTCAGACTCATTTGGTGAGATCTGCACCCGTTACAGGAGATTCGGATTGGTGTTCGTTGTGGACCTGATATACAAACGATTTGAAGACTAACCCATAGGATGATCCATAGTCAGTACCAGTTCATGCAGTGAAGAGTGGACGGCGATTCAGATCCAAAATCGCGTCATTTCATGTGAGTGTTTGTTCTTATATTTTTTTCTTTATTTACTGTTACCTGTAGATGTTAGTGTAATCTGTTCATATTATTACATGTGATTATATGATATATTTGACCAATATAATTACCCGTATCATTTCAATGTCATCAGTGGCCGTACATCTTATGTATCTAGTTGATATGAGCATTTATTGGCGTCACTTCATGTGTTAGTAATTCGCCGTTGTTGGTTTGGGCCTAGTACTGATATATCATAGACCGGACTTGATCTTGTAACTGAACTAGTTATGATAAATCTTAGAATATAAATTTATTGATCTTGAGATTGATTGGTTCGTGATTGAGATTAGAGATTCATATTTTATGTATATTGTTTATTGACCGTTGTTGGTGATATTCCGATGGGAACTCTTTTGGATGTTAAGAATAAGTAGGTGTGACATTACTTTATTGATGGATTGACTAATACACGAATTGATATGGACTTAGAGTTGGAGTTGACCCGTGATATATTTTTACATTGAATCTTGATCAGTTTATAGAGGAGATTGATCTTATTAGATTGTCATCAGGTGTTGTGTGTATAGCTTACTTTTGACATCGATATGCAACATGCTTGGTTTTAGTTATTGAAACAAAGACTTTTGGATTTATTCTGATTATATTGATTAAGGATTGATGATCCTATCGACGTTGGATACTAGATGTAGAGATGATCCAGAATTCTTGTTGATTGAGGTGTTACACTCCTTAGTCATGATCTTGATTAGAGTTGAATAAATCTGGTTTGAGGATGTTTTCATTCTTATTTGTGATCTAGGTATCTATTGTTTTAGTTGTTCTCAAGGATGTATTCAGTGTTTCATGATTAGTTCTTGACTATTTTAGTTATTCAATTACAGAGGTTGAGTTATTATGAGAGTGATTTCATGATATCAGTGTTATTATATGTTCAGAATTTGATAGCAGTTATTATGTGATCTCAGTTATTGGTGAGTTAAAGGACTAGAGTAGATTGATGAATATATGAAGATTGGATTACCTGAACTAGTGAATCTACAGATGTGCGGTAGATTTGTTATGTTGTTTGAATCTGTGATTGAGATTGATGGAAATGGGAGTGGATTGATGACATTGTATCGGATTGGATAGTGATGATTGGTTAGAGGTAGCTGAGTGTTTATTCCATTATGTTGAGATTGAAATAGACTTGCATATATAGAAGATCATAGTAGATTGATAAGATGAGAGAACTGATTGATTGTTTATTGGACTTGTGGGTTACTGTACCAGATTATTTTAACATGAATCAATACTTAATGTTCACGATGATTATATTGAGACTATGAGTTGATAGATTAGTTACTGATATCATTTTAGTACAGATGGATGAGATTTGATTGATTCTAGATGAGACTGTACAATATGGATTCAGTATCCAGACTTGATATAGTATTATTTCATGTTACTGAAATCATTGGGAAAGTATTGTTAGACAGTAACACTATGTACAGTCTTATTATTCATCGTATACACGGTTACTGATACTATTCAATGTCCTGATTGTTGTTCATCATGTATACGATTACTGTTGATTGTTATACTGTACTGTTACTGTCACTGTCACTGTCACTGTATCGTCCCAGTACTCTAAGTAATATGATCTTGATTGTTTTAACTGAATTAAATAATAATGTAAAAAGATCACTTACACTGGGAATGGAGAAATTAATGGAGGAGACAACATTTGTATTTTGGGTGGACCTAAGATACAAGTTACGCAGCCGACTTACGGTTCCACTTTAGGGTTCCAGGGGATGACTGACATCCCATATGTTTATTGTTCCATAGTTTTACTGTGAGTATTATTCCACAGTGATACTGTGAGTACTGTTACTATTACTGGTTCAGTGCTAGGCATCTGGGCCGTGGTCCTAGGTATGTCGGGACCCACCTAAAGTATGAATAATGTCTCCAACCGATCAATTTCAATGACTTAGGATCCTGATTGACATGTGTAGTAGGCATAATATGGGATACGTCTATTACAGGTGGCAATTAGTGTTCGTTGACATAATAAATAATAATGAACTATTCATAGTATATTGTGACTGACCGTAATCACATGACTGTATATATATAAATTATGATAGACATATGATTATACACATGACTGGATTGTATACTAGACTAGTGACATATACTAGGTTACACATCATGACATCAGTTATTTGTTACAGTTGTATTAGTTATCTTTCATCTGCAGACTTATTCATGTTTTTGTTATTCAGCTATCTTTTATTTTTAGCTTAGACTTATTGTTATTTGTACACACTGTTTATATGCACGAGCATTTTCTCTTTTCTTATACACTTATTAGGCCGCTTCTGATAACTCTGGATTTGTACATCCAGATATTGGATGCTTTATTATATTGTTCAGGTGTTTGTTGAGCTCGTACGCTTCGCGAGGAGCTGGAGTTTCTCCCTAGTTGATTCTGATATTCTTACCTCTTTTTATTCCTGTTTCTGTACTTTCCTTAATTCCTGTATATCATATCTAGTCTTTATTCCAGTTCTTTTTATATGATATCATGCGTGGATGCTTATATATCATGTTGCAGTGATATTGATTTATCGTAGTAGTTTTTTATTACTTGTTCAGGTTACTTTAGGCTTAGTATGTATACGTGGGGTATTTTCCTCGTGTATATACGTTGCCGACTCTTGTCCGACTCCGGAAGCGAGGCGTGACACTACCCCATTTCCTGTACTAATCTCCCATTGTCCATTCAACATACAATAGGTATAGAGTGCAAAGTAGTAAAACTATCTAATATGAAAGAATGGGATGCACTAGAATCGAAGAGTGCTAGTACGGGGTTAAAGTGGACCAATATTTTACCTGTCACTACCTGTTTTGAACCTTCTGCCTCTTTTATGGTTAGGTTGTAGGCCTGACCCTTTTCGCGTCCTGCTGCAGGTTTTGTCCCCTTCTGGGCTTAGTTGAACGCTCGCTACTGGGAAGGAAGTAGAGTTCCTCTACTTATTGGTCTTGGATTCCTTTTGACGGGCGGTGTCGGAAGTGCTAGTAGAGCGGGTGTTGCACTCCATGTTCTCTTGTGCGGATAATCTCCCACTGAGTGATTGTTGGAGCCACAAGCCAGACACAGCCCACTCGTTATTCGGTAATTCTGACGAGTGCGTCCGGGCTTCTGGCAATAGTTGAATACAGACTAAAGAGTAGGTCAAATTGTCTGAAGAAGAGTAGGTTGGAATGGTCGTTTGGCCATCTGGGCACCATCAGGTCTAATTGGGTTTCCTCGGCCCATTTGGTGAAAGGGTCGCTTAGCAGCCTTGTTCTGTATCTGAGTGTGGTTCTTCTTCTCCAGTCCTCATTCCACTCCTCGAGCTATGGTGAGGACATGGAAATATATTTTCAGTTGCTGGGGTATCAGAAGCATCTGAATATCCATCTTCAACCCATACTGGAACCTACTGGCCTGCTTCTCTTCATCATCTACCATATATGATGCAAATTGACTCAGCCTCAGGAACTATGCGGCATATTCATCGACTGATTTGTTCCATTATTGCAATTGGATAAATTGTTCTTCCATTTCTCTCTAGGCCGTGGTAGGAAGAATCTATCATATAAACTCTTGGCGAACTGATCCCAAGTGATGGGTTTATCTAGTCTCACTTCCTCAGCCAAAAACCAGGTTCTGGTTACATCCTTCAATTGTATTTTTGCAACTTCCACTGGCTTTCTTTTGGGATCCAGGCTGCTTTCAAAAGGTCAGTTGTATCTATCAGCCATTTTCTCGGCATCTAAAGGCTTCTCTAATCCTAAAAAGACTGCTAGTTGCAACCATGAAATCGGAAACATTTCTCGGCTTCTGCTCTTTAGGGGCTGCCAAGAAACCCTGGCGAAGGAGTTCCATCAGTTTCTGTTGATTCTCCATCATACTCTGAAGAATCCTCATTAGATCAACATTCTCCCATGTGGGACCGTTTCGAGATGTTCCTAGACCGTTATGATTTTCCTGTCTATCCATATCCGAGTTGGTAAAAGACCATGGGAAACTGAAAAGTAAAAAGATGGAAGGGATTCAGGAATCTAGGAAAGGATTATCAAGGAGGTATAGATAATTTTGTACTTTGTAGTTGGATTGTATAACCGTGATTCGTGCATTCCAGTTGCAAATTAATAACACGTTAAGCTACCGACTGGTTATACTGAAGATGTGAGAGCCTATGCTCTGATACCATCCTTTAACGCTCCGACTGCACGGGTACGGGGACGCTACTGCAATGTATATATGCAGGGCTGATATACTCTCATATATGTACCTTAAGCATCAGTACAGACAAGAATTAGAATACAAAAATACATGGCATTTATACATTCCAATAAAAAGAGTATAATTACAAAGTTATCAAAGGATGTGACATAATATTATAAGTATATTACAGTACCCGGAGGTGCAAAAATATGATTTACAAATATGGACTATACAGAAAGATGCTCACGAGCTTCAACAGACAGCCTGCTCCACAAGATAAGCTTGATCCTCGGCAGATGGATCCACTTCATCCAAAGCCCAGGATCTGGATATACAGGTCCAGGGAGTCAGAAAGCTACCCAACGAGTGATAAAATGAATGCCAAGTGGCGTGCATAGGCAAGCACACGTGTATCAGAAAAATATACATCAAACAACGCACAAGCATGCAGAAATACCATAAACATCAGAAAATGAAATCTGAATAAAAATTCAATAAAACATAAACAAATTATTATGTTATTATTATTACTCGTCCGACCTTTTTGTCTAGGTATGTGTCCTGGCGCCCCAACACACATATATCCATATAAGAGTAAATTGAGGTTGGTTATTAGAAACTAATAGGAAAATTAACAAACTATGTTTACAATGGGTCCCGTGCATATCCAGGACCCCGGCCCAGGGTGTTCCGATGCTGAGCCGAAACATGCCGTTAAGCATTGTAGAGGGAAGATTCTTATTTATACGCCCTGAAAGGAAGTGTGTGTGTGTGTGTGTGTGTGTGTGCGTGCGTGCGCGTGTCTATACACACACACACACACACACAAAACACACTCGCGAGACACCTGGAGGCCCATAGGTAGAATCAAAGATTTTAGTTGCACAACATGTTAGCCATTGTAAACACGATCACACATTGATGTCCATCAGTTCCTCTAACCCGGTGTAAGTTGTTCCTTTTATTACAGATTATTTTATAATTATCGATTTACGAGAATATGCAGGAGTATAATAACAGGAGAGTATACGTGGTACCAGATTAAGGAGTATAGGAGTAATAAGAGTATAACAGAATATCAATTATTAATTCTCATAATGTGATAATCTGAGTCAAGTGATTGACATGACAGGTGATAAAACAGTCAAGTAACATAATACATGAAAGCAATACAGATACAGAAAAGTAGTACAAGTAAAGAATTCAAACTCTTCACAATCATGATAACAAGTGTAATAAATTAAAATATTAATTATATAGGCGGGGGCTGGTCAAGATGGAGCAAAGTTAGACTATGTCAGCATCACACCTGGCACATAACAGAGCTTGGCTCTTGGCAGAGTTAGCATACAACTCTATACGTTAAAGCGCTTGGCGAGGCTAATGCTCATGGTGAAGCAAGCATATGAACACTCTGCTAATGCTCGCGGAGAAGCTAGTCACTCACGGTGAAGTAAGCGCATGAATGCATTACTAACGCATGCGACAAAGCCACGCTCGCGGCGAAACTAAATACTCACATTGAAGTGGGCATATGAATGCCTTTGTAACCCCCGATCCTTGATGTACGTATCACAGTATCAGTACTCGATACAGCGTACAAAGTATATTTGACCTTCCTGATAGTCAGATTGAGCTGATTTCATTTTAAATATTATTTTTCAATATTTCAGATTTTTCAGAATTTTTCGAATTTTTTTCTGAATTATTTTAGAAAATCTCCGTAGTCGGTGCCGACCGATACCGATAACGGCTCTACAATTTTTAATTCTCAAATGGAGATTCTTTTTGAGAATTTGCTTTCAAATTGTATCTTAGA
>JAVJIF010003251.1:0-25000 GCA_038442645.1 Agave tequilana | reverse complement strand
ATGCAGAGCTTAAAACTTGCATCTCAGACATCTGACCCAGACGCAGAGTCCGAAGCCTGCGTCTCACTTGAAGCTTAACGCAGAACTGGGAGTTCGCGTTTCTCAAGCATCACTTTAGTGACAAAACATGAGGCTCAAAGCCCGCGTCTTGGTTATAACTACCCTCATTACCGGGTCAATTACTGCCTACGTAATGAGGGAGTTAACCCCCATTATGGAGTGTTTTTAGGAGACATTTTTACCCCCTGAAACCTCTATAAATAACCCAGTTTGCTATAAAAGAGGGGTCAGAAAAATTTTTGGTCAGAAGAACTTCGGTTGTAAGCCGTAAAAGGACCAAGATCTCTAACTAAAAAAAAGAGAGAGTTCAATTTTTCTAACAACTTGCTGCGTACAAGTTTGTTTTTGCCTACAATCTCTTTGAGATTCTTGTTGGATAGAAGCTGTGTTACTTCGTCCACCATCCAAAGAGAGGATTCCCAAGAGGTCCTGACGTTCACCCGGTAAACGAAAAACAAGATTCACTTTCCATCGCCACATCAAGAACCCCGTATTAAACAAAGGGGAGATTTGAGCTTGAATATCTCCCTTCTATTGTAAAGGACTATTGATCCGTTGTAATTTTCTTTACAATTAGATAAAGAATTTTCATCTCGATCTTCAATTTTTCCTCACCAAACAAGAGATGACGACTCCGCTGGGGATTTCTTTCTCTACCGATGAGCAAGTCGTGGCGTAAAATGACGTCACCTACATGGGAAAATGGTCGAATCACTCATTGTCGAGTTCGACCAGGCAAAGTATGAAGAGTTTCTCTCTTCTGGTTCCAAGAGCCCTAGTGCGCGGCAGTACCGCAAGGTCTCCTCGGGGACCCTCCAGTTCACTCTAAGATCCCTTCAGATATGGCTGACAAGAAGAGTGCCATGGCTAATCATATCACACGTAACACCCGCGTCAACGTCTCCCATGAGACCAGCGAGGTTAGCGTTGCTAATATTCAGCCCGTTCATGCCCGTGCTCTTCCTCAATTTCAAGTCACCGGGGGTTCCCAGTAACCCGTACGGCGTAACCGGAACGCTGAACGATGACAGAGACGACGTGCGCGTCAACTACAGGCTCGAGAAGCTGAAATAATTACCTGTCCAGCAGATACAGAATGCGAGGCTCAAACCGCGTCTCTCCTGAATCACGTCAGACGCGCGAAGTCTGCGTTTGGAGACCTAAACGCGAAGCCCACCAGGCCTGCATTTCTGAAGCTCCACTTCCCAAACGTGACGTTTAGCAGCGCGAGATCCGTACCTCTTCTCAGAGGCACAAGACCCGCGTCTCTCCAATCAGATGCGGAATTGAGAAAATCTGCGTATCCCAATCGTCACCAGCTAAACGCGACAATCTAAGGCCTGCGTTCTCGAGTCGAAATGCGAGAGCTGCGTCTGTCTTACAGGACGTGAGCTCCGCGTCTCAGAAACCTGCGTCTCAGCTTTCTGATGCAAGGATGGCTCTCAGAAGCCGAAAAGCCCTCGACAACCTGAGGCTGATCTCTTTGGTCCTCCTCTGACAGATCTAAGAGATTATTTGACAAAGAAAAGGAGTGCTAATCAGATTACTCCTTCTTGTTGCTGTTAATGGCTCATCACGGCAATGCTCTCTGAATGTCGCTGTAGCTCACATGCAAGCAAGCAGTCAGTGTTCAGGCGATTGACCTCAACCTCCTGATCAGCCAAGAGGCGTCGCTCTCACAAAAAGGAAGCCTTCTCTGACATGGAGTACCCTGAAGTCACTGTAAACATGTTAAGTAGAAGTAGGGAAAAACAACTGACGGTCAGCTCTGATGAGTCTTACACCGAACCAGAAGGAGTATATCAGCATACTCGCACTAGGACTGGTGCGGTTGCCCCGATTAACTACAGTGCTCTAGATCGGGACATTGAAATAAATGAATCACACTCTGCCATTATAGAATCGCAGGCCTCGAACTCTTCTATAGAGAAGGAAGCCTTTGCGTACATGACAAATACTCCTGAGGAGACGGCCAGGTGCTTTGAACAACAAGCCCGGGTTCAGAGGGAACAATTCGATATGATTCATGCTCAACAAGAATCCATCGATTCCCTCAAGCAGATGCTTGCACAATTGCTTGAAGAGAAGAGGAAGTCAACCAACAAAGCTTCTTCTAAGAAGTCTAAAGGCAAACGAAAAGAAGGAGAAAGCTCATCTTCCGTACATATCGAGGAGAAGGAACAATCTAATTCCGAGTCGTCTAAATCCTCGTCTAAAGAGGAAGACAACTCGGAGAATAGGGGTATTCATTCTAAAAGAATGAGTCAATTGGAGCAGCGTCTGGAAGCCCTTACCAACCGGAAGGCCTCCAAGAAGCAGGAGTGGTCCGGCCATATCCAGCCGAGTGGGACCTTGTTCCGTACCCTCCTCAATTCAAAGCTCTGACCTTACAGGCTTTCGACGACAAAGGGTCACCGAACCAACACATCTACTACTTCAAGTCTCAGATAGGAAATGTAGTAGATAATGATGCTATCTTGGCACGTTTGTTCATCGGCACTCTAAAAGGGCTTGCCTTTGAATGGTTCATGAAACTCCCAGAAGTCTCTATCAAAAATTGGGGTGATTTGAAAAAGCTTTTCCTAACACGCTTCTTTGAAGATGACTCAAGAATTACAATGCCCACTCTCCTGGCAAAAAAGCAGCGAAAGGAAGAGTCAGTCAAAAAACATTTGTGGAGAGATTTCAGAATATGGCACTCTGATGTCTTAGCGGAATGACCCAGGCCACCCTGGTAGAAACATACTGCCACAATCTACAAACTTCACTCCTAACCCAGATAGGGGTTGCTGAAAGTCGCACATGGAGCAATTGTCCAGCAAGGTAAACATGCTGAAGAAATTATCGCCAGGGTTAGGGCAGAAGAAAACAAGCCCTGACTCGAGTAGTCGACAAGGCGCGCGCCAGAAATATCTTTTCAATCAAAAGAAAAGAAAAGATACGTTGGCGACAGAAACAAAATCCCCCGTCAAACCTCAGCCGGCCAGGGGAGATGGTTCTTCAAGTCAGCCACGTGCCAACAAGCAGCATTCCTTCAAAGACGAGCATGTCGATTCGTTGTTCAAGTCACTTAACAAGAGTAACAAATTAAAGCTTTCTGAAGCTAGACGTCATGAAGAAGTCGGCAAGTCTGACAATCCTAACTACTACCTGTATCATAGGATGCTACGGCACCCCACCAAGAGTTATTACGTCTTCAAGATATCCTTCAAGCTCTGATTGATGCGGAAGTGCTAAAGCTCCGTCCAGAGCAGAGAAAGTGACTGCTAATATTATATCATTTCTTCAGTTTGAAAAATAGCCTCCAGCACCGCCAGAGTAGTTCCCATCCCGAAAGGAAACTAAGAATGATCAATACGGACCCACAACATCAGCAGGCGAAAAGTCTTGTGCCTATCCCTACACCTCAGGGAGAAATTATATGGGTTCGTCCCAACCTGATGGCAACAGAAAGTCCAAAGGCAAAGCGAAAGCTTCATCCAGCAATGTGATGTACGCTTCCTCACGGGAAGAAGAAACTGATGTTTCCTCACTAACCGATTCGGAAGAGGAAACAATTGTCCTTACCATAGAACTTAATAAACCACTCGTGGTAGAGACTCGTTCGGGTCAGTTGTATTTAAAGAAGTATAACGACATGATGGCAAGCTCTCCTAAACCTACTACAGAGCCAACCAAACCATCGCAAAGCAACCGGTGGAGAAGCAGAAAGAGCTTCAGTTTTCTAAGGCTCTCCCAAAGGACAACGCGGAAGGATCCATAACACCTTATCATTTTGACGTTTTGGCTCAACTGGCCAATATCTCGGTCAGGATCACCCTCTACGAGCTCCTTAGACTATCAAAGTCAACAAGAGAAGCACTGAGGGAAGCCCTAACTAATGCTGAGGTTTTCATGGCCCAGATCCCAACTGGATCACAGGAGGAAGATGAAGAGGACTGCCTCCATGCCTCCTAAAATGCTCCATGCATCACCTTCATGCTAGATGACATGCAGGTCAAGGGGAAACATGATCGGCCCCTATGCTTCACGGGGTACATTGGATCATCTGAAGTCAGCCACATTCAGGTAGATCCAGGATTCACGTTGAGCATCATACCTCGCCGGGTCATGCAGCACTTAAGGGATCCCCACTCACCGATTGAGCGCCACCCAGACTACCATCATAGTTTCAACGCCAATGGACGCGCCCAATGGGGAAGATCAAGCTCAAATACCAGATCGAGGACCTAAGATCTGAAGTGACGTGCTATGTAATCGATGCCGACACTTCGTACAATTTGCTTCTCGGACAACTGTGGATTCATTGTAATTCCATCGTCCCATCCACTCGCCATCAAGTCATGAAGTACATCGACGGAAGTGGAAAAGTCCGAACGTTGATTAAAGGCATCCGTTCAAGGGAGTAGAGAACTATTCACAGACTCCCTCCTATACCAAGACTCTCTAGAGACGAACTAGAAACAACAGCCAGAGGAACCAGACTCCGGTAATGAAGCTGAAACGGAGCAAGAAGAGTGCATGTGGGAATTAAATTCACTTATAACGAGCATTAATAAGCTCGTTGTTAATAGCATCGCCGATGATGTAGGCGAGTGGTATATTAATGAAGAGTTAAATTTGGCTACTTTTCTATGTTTGCTTCTAATTCAGTGCCATCAGACACTAGAGGTGGATAATAACCCTGGTCGGCAATGAATGCTCTGACATCATTGCATGTACCAATAAGGTCATCCCTCAAAACGTACCAAGATGTCGGTGATGCGCAGGAATCAGTATTCATTGTCCCAGTAAGACGCAAAGGCCAAAAACTAATTCTTTTCGGAAGATTTAAGTCCGAATTGATGTCTCGTGAAGACTCAAAAAGCGAAAATGAATCTCCTCAGTTCTCTCATTATTAGCCAAATGTACTCAGGATGAAGGAGGGCATCGGGTATGATCTAACAAAGAGTCCTGGTTTGAACTTTGGTAAAGGAAGAAGAATACTACTTCGATCTTTCGTTCCAAGGGAAGACCCCTGACTATTACCATCGAACTCGCAGGGGTTTGGGCTATGTGTCAACTCCAATTCCGTCAGCCTCTGAGTCTGAAGTGTCATTGTACCATAATTACTCATCGGGCACGGATGTTAGTATCGATAATATCTTCAGAAAACTTTCAGTAAATATGGTTTCAACAAGCCACCTGAAAGACAGAGATGAAGAAACGATCCAGTCTGATACAGATCCTTGGATCAAGTACCTAAATACTCTTTGGGATATTCGCTTCGAACAACGCGAACCACCCACGGAAGATAAGGTCACCCAGATTAATCTGGAGAGATGAGGCTAGCACTAAGACCATCATTATAAGCGAAAACCTATCCCCTCCGAGAAAGAGGATCTAATATTTCTTGTGTGAGAGTATATAGATGTCTTCGCTTAGAATTACGAGGACATGCCTGGGTTTAATCCTCGAGTGGCTATGCATCGCCTTAACATTAATTCAGACTTGAAGTCAGTCAAACAGCAGCAGCGGCGGTTCCGTCCAGAAATAATGGAAGCAATCCAGACGAAAGTCGAAAAGCTTATAGACTCTGGCTTCATTAGGGAGGAGCAACACCCTGATTGGGCAGCCAATATCATCCCCGTTACCAAGAAAAACGGGAAGATTCAGATTTGCATTGATTTTCGCAATCTAAATGAAGCCTGTCCTAAAGATGAATTTTCTCCCCAATCACGGATGTCATGATTGACAATACGTGCGGGTTTGAGCGAATGTCCTTTATGGATGGATTCTTAGGGTACAATCAAATCAAGATGCACCCTGATGACGAAAAGCACACATCTTTCAGGATACCACTAGGGGTATATTGTTATACTGTCATGCCCTTCGGACTGAAGAACACAGGGGCAACGTATCAAAGAGCTATGAATGCAATTTTTCACGAGTACATGCGTAAAACAATGGAATGCTACGTTGATGACATTGCAGTGAAAAGCCGCACCAAGGGCGACCACATAGACGATCTGAAGATAGTTTTTGAAATTATGTGAACACATCAGTTGAAAATGAACCCTACCAAATCTTTCCAAGGGGTAGCCAGCGGTAAATTCTTAGGGTTTGTGGTGACATCCAAAGGAATTCACCTAGACCCAAAAAAAGTCCGTACCATCCTTGAGATGCAACCTCCAAGAAATCTCAGGGAGCTTAGAGGATTGCAAGGGCGACTAGCATACATCCGGAGATTTATCTCAAATCTCTCCGGAAGATGCCAACCCTTCACCAAATTGATGAAAAAGGGCGTCTTATTCATTTGAGATTATGCTTGCTAACAAGCGTTCGAGGAAATGAAATGATACCTCACGTAACCACCTGTCCTTACAGCTCTGGTGTCAGGAAAACCTTTTCTGATATACGTTCGAGCGATGGATCATTCTTTAGGAGCTTTGCTAGCCTAGAATGATGATCAGGGACACGAGCAGACAATCTACTACTGAGCAGGACTATGATCGGAGCCGAACATCGGTATAACCCGATCGAAAAGGAATGTTTGGCGTTGGTGTTCGCTGTCCAAAAAATGCGACACTACTTGGAGGGCCAGACTATAAATGTTATATCAAAAGTCAACCTTTAAGGTTTCTTATGACGAAGCCATCATCGCTAAATGGTCGACTGGCAAAATGGGCCATACTGCTCTTCCAATATGAGATGCGATTTCTACCGCAAAAAACCGTGAAGGGACAACCGGTGGCAGATTTCCTAGCTGAACATCCAGATCCAAGAGTGACCGAACTTTACGAGGATCTCCCAGACGAGGTTGCTGAAGTTTGTCAGACCCAGACGTCTTTCGAAGGATAGATATGGCAGCTCTTCTTCGACGGTGCATCAAGAACAGGCCTATGAGGGCATGTCGTAGTAGGAGTGGGGGTAGAACTAGTCTCTCTACAAAATTACGTGATCCCTCGTGCATTCTCATTAACCGAGCCATGCTCCAACAATGTAGCGTAATACAATGTCCTCTTGATTGGAATGCAAATCGCCGATGAGATTGGCGTTAAAAATCTCGAAGCATACGATGACTCTAAACTCATCGTTAACCAAGTTCGCGGAGAGTACGAAGTCAGGCATGAAGACTTAGTACCCTATTTCAATGCAACTACCTCTATGGCCGAAAAGTTTGAAAACTTTTACATCGACCATGTACCATGCCAGCAAAATGCGCACGCAGATACACTGGCATCTCTCGCTGCCTCCTTAGCCCTTCCAGCTAGAGTAGTAGAGAAAATACTTGTTTATAGCCACGACTTGTATTGCCCAAGAACTGCTTTTGAACATCACCAAAAGCTGACAGGAGCTTGTCAAGCCAAAGAAGCTTTAGAGACTTCAACAGGTCTAGAACTCAGGGATTGGCGATTCCCGTACATCAACTATGCCTTGTATGACATTCTGCCTAATGATCCCAAAGAGGCGGCTGCCATTAGAAAGAAAGCCCCCAAATTCTACTATAATGCGATCATGCGAACACTATATCGCCGATCGCATGACAGGATCCTTCTCCGCTACCTGTCACAAAAGGAGTCACAGGAAGTACTTAAAGAATCGCACGATGGCATGTGTGGAGCTCATCAGCCCGGTCTGAAACTCAGAGATCGACTCCGAAGGCTGGGATATTATTGGCCTATAATGATTCGGACGTCATCACTTACACCAAACGATGCCACGCCTGTCAAGTCTATGGTGATTCATCCATCAAGCACCAGGATATATTTGCTCTACAATCTCAATCTGGCCATTTGAGATGTGGGGAATGGACGTGGTCGGCCCTATCAGCCCATCTTCATCCAAGGACATCGGTTCATCTTAGCTATAACCTATTATTTCTCTAAATGGGCTGAAGCTATTCCCTTGAGGGAGGTAAAGGCATCTGACGTGATCAAATTTGTTAAACACCACGTCATTTACCGCTTTGGTGTGCCACGATGGATCATTCATGACAATGGGTCCCAGTTCGTCAGCCAAGCTTTTCAAAGGTTATGCAACAAGTTCAGAATTCAGAGTGTGTCCTCAACGACATACTACCCAGCCGCTAATGGCCTCGCAGAAGCTTTCAACAAGACTATTGGAAAGCTTCTCAAGAAATTTGTTTCGAAAAGCCAACGTGACTAGGACGACAAATTAGGTGAATGCTTATAGGCTTGTCGCACGACAGTTCGAACCCCGACGAAGGCTACACCTTTCTCCTTGGTGTATGGGTGTGAAGCTGTTCTCCTATTAGAAATCCAAATTCCATCTCTACGTGTTGCCTTGACAGCAGAGATGATAAATGAGGAGAAGCATCGACTGCGACTCCAAGAACTGGAGGCTTTGGACGATAAAACGCCTGCAAGCTCAATAGCAAATCAAGCTCTATCAAGCTCGAATTACCAGAGCCTTCAATAAGAAAGTCAAGGAGCGAACTTTCAAGAAAGGCGACATTGTCTTATCCGTTAGAAGACCAATGGTGATGACGCATAAGACCAAAGGAAAATTCTAGCCCAAATGGGAAAGACCATTTGTAGTAGAGTCGGTTTACTCAAATAGAGCATATCGCCTCATAACCTCAGACGGTGATACACTCAGGATGCCAATCAACGACAAATTCTTGAAGAAATACTATCCTTGATGGCACTCTTCTCCTAATCAGGTTAATACTACACCTTTGATCGAAACTCCAGATCCATGTTGAACGCCAAAGAAAAGCTTTCTTCCTCTATTGGATCACATCACGATCAATCAGCATCAAGCTAATCAAGCATTGGTTATATCATGATGCATAATGTAAATATTGAAGAAGGAACGAATGCAAAACTTCGATTTTAGTTTAGTTACTCTTCTACTGACATCCGATGCCTCTGACGGCAAAGGATAGAGGAAAATGTTGGCTTTAAGCCCAACATAAGTTTTCGATAACTTATCATGTTGAGGGGAATAGCATGGCTAGCCCAACTCAAATGGTGGTTGGCAAAGGTCCATCAAATCTGTTGATAGCTGAGGGTTTGCTAAAAATTCTAAGGGACTTAGTCTCATTCTCTCTTCCAAAATCTCCTACCAATTCTCACCCACAGAATGGTAAGGCGACAAAAAAGAACACTATGTTTATCTCCCTAATGAAATGAACGTGAATTCAGTCAAGCTAATATTACACCTCTGACAAAGTGGATATTTTCAATCCCCAGTAGATTCAGTCAAGTTAATATTAAATCTCTGACAACAAAACTCATTAGTAATCCTTACTGTTATGTTATACTACACCTCTAACGGCAAATTTCTCATGTCTCAGGAAATCAACGATGGTCATGTTAATATTAAACCTCTGACAGTTCATTTTACTTTCCACCCAAAATCCTCTACCAATTCTCTTCCATAGAGTGGTAGGTCCACAAATACAATCATTACTATGTTAACACTACACCTCTGCAATGAAAAATTTTAATACTCCCCAACGAGTATAAACTTCACTTGTCTCTCCTCTATATGGAGTCACAAGTCCTCAAAATTGCTCCTATCGCAGATCAATTCTTGTCAAGTTAAATTACACCTCTGACATTCTAAATTTCACTTGTCAATTCTCATCAATAGAATGACAAGTTCTCAAAATTGCTCATATCGCAAATCAACCACTGTCAAGTTAACATCACACCTCTGAAAAATTACTGTGAAGTTTAACACTACACCTCTAACAGTGATTAAGTTGCTGCCAAGTTCAATATTAAACCTCTGATAGTCACTTTCCCTCATGCTTCCATATCGAAGCTGAAACGAGCGATGTTAAGTTTAACATCACACCTCTAGCGTCCAGTTCATTGTTAAAGTTCAACAATACACCTATGACAATGACTTTCCCTCGAACTTCCTTATCGAAGTCGAGATGATTAATGCCAAGTATAAAATTACACCTCTAGCATTACCCTATATTGTCAAGTTCAACATTACACCTATGACAGTGATGTTTTCAGTCTTCCTAAATGAAACTGAAACTCCTGTTGAGTCAGGTTAATATCACACCTCTGACCCGCATTCCTGTCAAGTTAATATTACACCTCTGACAGTAATCTTAAATTCTTGCAACGGAATTTTCCCTAACTTTGACTTGTTAAATTAATTATCACATTTCTAGCAAGTCAAGAGTTTCTACTTCTATGTATCTGATTTTAATGCAAAAAAGGAATTCAAGACATATCAGAAGATAAGAAAAAGTGTCACTTTTATTTATATTCAAACATATGAAAGTAATACAAGATGCTCTCTTATACAATAAGATTGAGTGTTACAATAAAGGAGTATAAAGAAGTCCCTCTCTCTCTCAGCAAAAGGTTGCACTCACTCCTCAAGACATCTATACTGTTCCAAATACAAGATGTTTAGAAGAGCGCCGAAGAAAGGTTCCTCTCTTCTTCCAATGAATCATGTCGCAGTTGATTAATATTGAGACGATTGGGTGCTGATTACATCATGATGCATGATGTAAACATTGAAGAAGCTCATCGCTAATCGAGAACAATGGTGTTTCTCGAAGTCAAAATGCAGAGGAACATTCTGATTCCACCCGACTAACTAGTGTGGGCCATAATCCTTCGTTGATGAACATCCCTACCACCAAAAAGTCATCTAATGAACATAGGTTTTTCGTCGATGTCACTTCTGGGGTAAGATTGGTGAAGGGAGGATCCGAGACCTTACGGGTGACGTCCTCTTTCCCGTGACCTGCAAGAGGACCATACCCACCATCATACCCACTGTGACCATGACAAACCCTGGGTATTGCTGGTGCGTCATATCCAATAAGGCCTTGATGGATGTCATTAACCGCACGAATCCTCCTCGCCCATGAACAGGAGCTTTGATTCCCCGAATTCTCGCCAATCGAACAAGCTCACTGGTCGAAATATTCTCCGAAGAGCCCAGCGAAGATGTGAAAGACTGGTTGAGGCTCCCAGAACTTGCAATAAGCAAAAAACTAAAAAGTTAAAATTCTGTTAAGGCAGAAACAGAAAAGTTAAAAAGCAGATGCGATTGAAGTTGTGAACTTCAGACGTGAAGTTGGCCAGTGCAGATCTGAACGCAGTTTGGTGTCAAACCTGCGTCCAAGATAAAAGACGCGAGGTAACCCAGACGTAGAGTTCGCCACACTCGCGTTTGAGAAACAGAGGTTGTCACATCTATGTCCAAGAGGTCTCGAAAGATTTAAAATTCTCTTAAGTTAAGAACCTCAAACGCGGGCTTTATGTACAAAACTCGCGTTTCAAGATCTAAGTACAGAGTTTGTCACACTCGCGTCAAAAGACTTGTAACTTAGAATTAAAAGTAAGCCAGATCTCTTCATCAAGAAGCCTGAAAGACGCGACTTTCGAACACGGGCACATCAATCAGACTTCAAGAGGAGATCAAGAGATCGAGTTTCTTCAATGGATAGGAAGACAGAAACTCAGAAGGATTTAGTATTTCATGGCGACAACTGGTTCCTACCCGGAGAAGAATTCTCTAGAAGTTGAACTTTATGCATCAAGGCACGATCGTAAAAACTCTTAAGGCGATGCTTTTTGATCTTGAAATCACTTGACAGTGATAATCTTTGAAAAAGATTAAAGGAAAGCATGAAAGCTTTGAGTTCTTGCTGTTCATTGGAACACATCTCCTTGAAGGGAAGATAGACAAATCAAGATGAAGACCCTCAGAGCGCATGCTGTCAAAGGGAAATCGTCTAACTAATGGACTGTTAAGGGGGCTGAGGCCTATTTATAGGTAAGCCATAAGTGGCAATCCACGCATCAGCTCCTTATTAGACTTGTTGTTCGTGCGGGAATTAAGGCTGATGGCTTTGATTTTTATGCCATTAATTGTAAGCCTTATGATTTTTATGCTGTCGAAGGACACAAGTCCCCAATCGTCAACGCCGACCTGACATTAAAAGATCCAATAAGATCTTTAAGATGGGCTGCATGTAACGCTTAGGAAGCGACGTCAGGCGCAGACTCAAAGATCATGTCCACAAGTCCGCGACCTTTCATAAACTGAGGGCTGTGTTCCTTTCATTCCTACTGAAGAGTCCACAACCGCGCCTACTAAAGTGGTCCAGAGCCGCGTCTCCTCAGCGAGTGGGATCCATCCTCCATGACTATTCAGGAATTGCGTCTTGAGCTCAGACCCATTTACAAGACTTGAAGGCTGCGTCCTGAACCTGAAGTTCGCGTCTCCTTTATCAAGGACACAGGTTCGCGCTTCAAGGATGCACCCTATCAAAGGACCAGAGTCGCGTCTCTATTGAGTTAGTGTCGCGTTCCTACCTACCAGCTGAAGACCCACGCGTCATTCTTAAGGGGCCCAAAATCACGTCTCAACTGCAAATGAAAGCCGCGTCTCAATCATGAACTCAGTACAGCCTGAGTTTGTACCCTCTCAAGGGACCAGAGTCGCGTCTCTATTGAGTCAGAGCTACGTCCCCACCAACCAACTGAGACTCGCGTGCCATTCTTGAGGAGCCCAAAACCGTGTCTCCAAAGCAGATGAGAGCCGCGTCTCGCTCAAGAATTTAATACAGCCTGAGTTTATTATTCATGACCATACCCAATCAAAACAACTAAGCACTGCGTTTTCGCAAATAGTCAAGGAGTACGACTATCAAACTTAGTTCATCCAAGCAACAAAAGAGTCTGAAAGGATAAAGACGAGACAAAAATTGGACAATTTTTATTATTTGACTTGAAAATAATAAAAGTAATACAAACACTCTCATTTAACAAAAGGAGTGCTATAAAATGGAGAACGAGGCTAATAATCCTGCTTCGCCAAAGAACGGATCTATTCCCAGAGGCGATGTATCTTATACTGATGCGCTCTTTCAGTTTCCACCAAAGCTTGGACCCTCAACTCTTCCTCGAACAAAAATCTCTTCGTAGCCAGTTGTGCCCGAAGAGACTCCAACCTGGAGGAGTGAGCAGCAAGATCCTCTTAGACCAGCTTCTTAGCAGCTTCTGACTCTTCTAGTCTTTTTCAGCAGCAGCAGCAAGTTTCTGCTCGTTGACTACAATCAAGGCTTGAGCCATAGCAATAGTAATTTGAGCAGTGGCGATAATTTGCTCCGCACTTTGGATAACGACTTCGGATTCCTTTTGATCGCCAACCCGTCTGTGGTAATCGGTTTGGAAGTGCTGGATATGGCGGGCTTCTTCAGCCATCTGCTCCTCTATCTCCTTTCGCTCGTGTTCTTGAGCGGCGAGGAGCTTACTCAGTGTTGACCGAGCCTCATCCATTGAGCCAACATTCTCCAGGGTCTTGAGCTCCTTCAGATGGCTCTCCAGCTGTTCAACCAGTATCAGACACGCCCTAGCATGCGAATGACTCCTAGTGTGACTGATGTTCTCGATCTGATTCTCGAGAAGCATCTAGGCAAACTCAAAGGAACTACTCCCGGAAAGGACCAAGTCGATACAGGACCTCATGGAAGAAAAAAATTATTGCACCATTTGACGTGCTACCTCTTCCATGATGTCATTGCTGGAGATAACCCTGCTGATGTAATCCCGGACCCCCTTTCCATGACAGGACGAGAGACGGGAACCATTTCAACTTACGCAGGGGTGAGGCCGACAACAGGCTCGTCAGGCACTGAGGTAGTCACCAATACCTCCGGGACAATTATTATCGTAGCAGTTTTCACAGCAACAGAAGCAACAGTAAAATCCAACAACACTAGGTTCGCCGGCTGAAGTTTGAACTGTGCTTTCTTCTGCGCCAATGCTGGCCGCAGGATCCTCTACTTGAGCTACCCCAGTGCTCTCTACAAAGCACAACATTAAATGTCGGTGGTAACGATAAAAAGGAGAGTATCTAACATGTCAGTATTCTCTTACCAAGTTGAGGATCTGAAGATGGCAAATCTCTGGATAAGCCATTTGGGCTGAGAGATTCCCGACATCAGCAATTGCACCCTCATGAGGCATCCCGGTAGTAGCGGAGCTTCGAGGCCCTCCTGCTGGGCCAATTCCTGGATCATCTCCTCAATATGAGAAGAAGTTATTGTGGCTTCACTACCGCAGCCAGCCCAGTAGAAGAAAGTCAAAAAGAAATCTTAGAACTCATTCCTAACTTGGTGGGGAATCAGTTCAGGAGACAAGGAAAATACCTTCAGTAGCGGCGATCCTTGCTATCGGCGAAACCATCATAGGGACGTACCCCTGTATCTCTTCATCTGAGATATGTGAGAATTTGCTTGTGTCAGAAAGAGCGGGTTCATCGCCAAAATTGACTTCTTCGCCAGAATAATATCCATGTTCTTCGGACGATGAAGACGACAGCTCAACACAAGAGGTTTCAGTGATCGAGGCTTTACCACTGAATACCCCGGTAGTAGGGCTGAGATCGATAACCCGCGAAGTGGGCATCAATACACTGGGAGACCCAGGCTGTTGCACCTCCACCATCTTTCCATGAGATGAAGAAGGTCTAGGCTGAGTTGAGACTCCCGGAATCTCAACGCCTTCCCTCCCCACCAAGTCAACTTTAGGTCGCTCGACCTCTTCAGCATGATGGGTTCATCTGCGAGCTCTCCCTCCTCGAGGATCACGGGACCCCTGCTGCGCAGACCGCGGAGCGAAGAACGGGGACTTCTTCCTCCTCTTCTTCTTCCTCCCCTGCTCCTCAACACTAGGAGGGACTACCTTGGGCATCGAAGGTTCAGCCTCCGATTCTCTCCTAGCTTTCTTCGGGATAGGCTCACCCTTAGAAGCAGAGCCGCGGGAACGTTTGGCCACAGCCTGCCGACTCTTTGTAGTTGCCCCTTAGGTGCTACTGTCCTTGGCTGCATCCCCACTTCCTCTTATGTTTCCCTCTCGGCTGCCCGAAACCAAGGCTGGTATAACAATTGGGCGTCTTGTGAGACTGAAAACAGCTTTTGTCCCTCCAGCTACACTGTAGTACCACACCCGGGCACCTTCAAATAAATGTTCGCTAAAGTAGAGGCCAGCATTGGGGTTGCCGACATATAACTGATCATAACCGAACTGCCGAGAAAAACGACTGGGCATGTAAGGCTCGATCGTACATGAATTTCCTTGCCAGAAGATCAGATATCTAGGCTGAATATTGATCAGCCACCAGAAGACTCCCGATGGCAGCCTTGTGAAATCATCTGGTCCCGCAAGGTCAGCAAACTTATCCCCATAAGACGCATTAACAATCTCAGGGAAGCAACGGTCGAGCTGATAGTTTGAAATGTT
This sequence comes from Agave tequilana, assembly GCA_038442645.1. Taxonomy (NCBI): domain Eukaryota; kingdom Viridiplantae; phylum Streptophyta; class Magnoliopsida; order Asparagales; family Asparagaceae; genus Agave; species Agave tequilana. Next base: position 9,704 of record JAVJIF010003251.1, on the reverse strand, counting down.
TAGAATGGATTTCCGAACAAAGAACATATAGTAGTGAGTCCAGCTCAAATTCTCCAGCTTCTGCACGAAGGGAACAAAACTACGAAAGAGGCACCACCGTCATCAGTGAAGGACAGTGCATAACGTAACGTACCAGGCCATCAGGTACGTATATGGAAGCTCGATCCTGGGTTAGGGGTCTTCACTTTCGGCCTTCCCTCAGAATCGACCACTGGCCTGCCCTCAGAACCTACAATGGCCTCCACTTGGCACAGGCTTTTGATCAGAGCCCGTAAACCGCTCTGAATTCTGGCTGCCATCGCCGGAAGGAGAGCGATAGACTTCCCGTAGGCAAGCAGGACCGCCAGGTATACCACATCAGCAATGATTGCTTCATGTGGTAGCGTTGGCACCACACAACGCTTCAACCATAGCATGAGGAAGTCCGCCAATAGAACTCGATCAGAAATGGAAACTCGGGCCTGGTGATGAAAACTTTCAAAAACCGTATCAGGTTTGAAAGTGTCCTCGTTTGATTCAGTGGTGTAAGAGCTTGTAGAGGCATTGACCCTCTCAGCAATTTTCTCGTCAGTGCAAGGAGCCAGACTAGTCACTGGGCTATCTTTCTCATTTATGCCGTTGAACAGATAGCTTGCCCAGGAGATCTGCTTGACACCCCTGTTCCTCCAGGCGGATATCTGCCGCAGATGTGAAAGTGGCACAACACTTCCCAGTATGTCTCATACACCTGAGGGTCCTCTTTCCTCAAGAGGTGAAGCTCCTCAGAGGTCGGGATGTATTCTTCATAAGGGGTATCTCCTATAACTAGCCCCGAGACTTCATATAGCTCATGAAGAGCAATCCCCATCTCTCCGGCTGGGATAAAAAATGTGCCCGTCAGAGGGTTATAATGCTCCAGGACACCATAAAAATTATGGGAACTCTGCGGGAGGTCATATTGAACGGCCTTCACCGAATGATATAACCCCACCTGTTGCAGCAGAGCCCAAGATCTACAAGAATAAATCCAACCATCCTACCCCACCATGATTTGTCGTAGAATGGACCCACCCTAGCCGACGAAAGTCAACGGGAAAATCACCCTAACTTTCAAAAACTGATTGATGAAGGTGGCGCCAAGCTGAGAGGTTTCTCCTTTCGAATACTCAGGCATGACTAACCCGAGAAATAACTGAAGGCATTTTCTCATGGCCAGCAGAGTATACTTCTTTGGCACTTAATCTGCTGAGAGAGACGCCAGAGACAAACCGGGAAAGATCGCAATCTATCGTACGATGAACGGACATATGTTGAAGATAAGACAAGGAATACATCCTCTCCATATTTGAAAGAAAGAACCTCCTATCCCCTATCTGACGGAGCCACTTGTAATCTCCGTCATGCAGAATCCTATCATCCTCATCAATGGCGTCACCAAAGAAGAAAACAGGCTTCCTTAACAGAGTGCGGGAATCCGTCTCGAACAGCCAATCAGAGATAATCTCCCAAAGGGTCGCCATACTGGGCTTGGAGATCCTCTCCTTTCGCTCCTTTGACTTATCAGTAGTCACAGGAGCAGTCTTCTGAAGCACGAAGGTCAGATTACGATCAGCTCCACCTACGTGCCCAAAGTGGCATTTCTTGGACAAGAGTTGGAAGAGTATCGCACTGCAAAGAGGACAACATTTAGTCAGGAATCTAAAAGAAAATGGCTAGATGTTTGAAATTCAAACGCAGGAATGAACTTAGACGCGAAAATTAGCAAAATTCTCGTCTAGACTCAAAAATACGAAGCTTACATGAAGCCCGCATTTCAAAATTCATAACTTAGAAAAATTTCTAAGTACCGGACTCAGACGCGAGACTCAGTAAAACCTGCACTAGCTCTAAAGACGCAAGGATCACATGAAGTCTGCATTTAAACCTCCCATACTTAGAAAAATTTGAGTATTAAGCTCAAAACACAGGGCTCAACGATCCGCGTTCAACAAATAGATATAGACTCAAGTTGATGAAGCAAAGACGCGAAGATTGTCAAACCCGCGTCTTACCTACCAATTCAAGAGCTGCGTCTGAAAATCAAACACGGGCATGAGCCTCGCATTGGCGGTTCACCTTCAAAAGAGACTTAAGAATTAAGAGAACTTTTTAAGCCTCTTTAATGGCGGAAACAAGTTCAGATGCCATTTTATTACCTGTGGGGGCCTCCTGCGTGGAAGAACCGCTCATTGAATCTCTAGAGCGATAGCGCTCGAGGATGCAGAAGCAGGTTGGTCTTCGGTGCCATTTCGACCGTGAAATCGGTGCTGAAGACGATAAAGCTGGAAAAGAGCTTTTAAGCTCTTCTTAACCCTCGATAAAAAGCTCAGCGAAGAAGAAGAGTCTGATGATGATTCTTGAAAGACTGTTGTCTTTATAGGCACAGTGATCCACAGAGATAAGCGGCGCAGGTCTCGAGGCCTAATCCCCGCCCGACGCGTAGCATGCGTCTTAAATGCGACGCGAATTTCGCGCGTCAAAGAAAGGATGTCCCCCTCAACTCCGCCGGACATGTGGCAACGCGCCCAGAACGCGAGACTCGCGTTTAAAAAAAACCGCGTCCCTCTAAGGTCGCGCCTTTTGAGCAAGACTAGAGTTGCGTCTAGTCAACTGGGTGAGAGATGCGTCTTCACTTCAAAAACCGCGTCCCTCTGAAGGTCGCGTCTCTTCAGCAAGACTAGAGCTGCGTCTTCACTTCAAAGATCGCGTTCCTCCAGAGGCTGCATTTCTTCAGTAAAATAATAGATGCATCCCCACTCCGAGTGAGGACTGCGTCTCTAAAGCAACATGACCCCTGCGTCTACAAGACTTGCATTCAGTCTTTACTTTTGCAAATCAGTTCAACAATATACTGGCACAAGCAGACGACTGTCTACTCTCTGGTTCAATAGTACTCCAACAACCAGCTCAGAGCACTGAGGAGGTCTGGACTGCGTATCTAGACACTAACCACGATCATCTCTGGTGGCTTCAAAAGGTTTTACAGTACACTCATGAAGACCATACTCCAGACAAGATCAAGCTCAGAGATCTTAAATGATTGTCAGTCCAATCATGAGAAGTATGAACTCGACCAAAGTCCAAAGTATTTGAAATCCGTTCTAGTCAACCGTGGAATATCGAAAACTTTGGAGGGGATTCTGTAGACTGTCTAAAAATCACTGAAGACAAATCATCAGAAAGCAGAGTCCAAACTCCAGGCATAAAGAGGCACATCCACTAGTGCAGCATCAAGACGTGAAGGTTGAAACCCGCATCTTAATAACCAAGACACAGAGCTCAAAAGCCGCGTCTCCGCACCACTGTAGTACCAAGACGCAAGGGTCAATACCCGCATTTCTGCCTCACTGCAATGGCCAAGATGCAGAGCTTGGAACTTGTATCTCAGACATCCTACCCAGACGCAGAGTCTGAAGTCCGCGTCTCACTTGAAGTTTAACGCAGAACTGGGAGTTCGTGTTTCTCAAGCATTACTTCAGTGACAAAACGCGAGGCTCAAAGACCATGTCTCGGTTATAACTGCCCTCATTACGGGATCAATTACTGCCCACGTAATGAGGGAGTTAACCCCCATTATGGAGTATTTTTAGGGGACACTTTTACCCCCTGAAGCCTCTTTAAATAGCCCAGTTTGCTATAGAAGAGGGGTCGAAAAAATCCTTGGTCAGAAGAACTTCAGTTGTAAGCCGTAGAAGGACCAAGATCTCTAACTAAAAAAAAAGAGTTTAACTTTTCTAACTTGCTGCGTACAAGTTTATTTTTTCCTACAATCTCTTTGAGATTCTTGTTGGACAGAAGCTGTGTTATTTCGTCCACCATCCAAAGAGAGGATTCCCAAGAGGTCCTGACGTTCACGCCGGTCAACAGAACACAAGATCACTTTCCATCGCCACATCAAGAACCCGGAATTAAACAAAGGGAGATTTGAGCTTGAATATCTCCCTCTCTTGTAATGGATTATTGATCTGTTGTAATTTTCTTTACAATCAGATAAAGAATTTTCATCTCGATCTTCAATTTTTTCTCACCAAACAGTAAATTAAGGGTGAAATATTGATGGTGATACGAAATTTGTAAGCACACCACTGGCTCCTCATTTTAAGTTAAAAGCCACTATATCTTCAACTACTGTTGAAGAACGTGAGTACATACTTATGTGCCGTATGCCAGCGCAGTTGGTAGTTTGATGTATGCAATGGTGTGTACAAGATCAGACTTATCACAAGCTCTCTCAATAATTAGCAGATACATGCATAATCCTGGAAAGGGTCATTGGGAGGCAATAAAGTGGGTTCTACGGTACATTAAGGGTACCATAGATGTTGGATTTGTATTCGAGAAGGATTCCACAGGTAAGCAGGAGTGTATCAGATATGTTGACTCTGATTACGCAGGAGACCTTGACAAACGCCGGTTTACAATAGGGTATGTGTTTTCACCGTCTCAAGTACTAGTGAGTTGGCGCTCTATTCTACAGTCTACCGTTGCATTGTCTACTACAGAGGTCGAGTACATGGCCATGACGGAGGCTATGAAGGAGGCAATATGGCTTCAAGGGTTGCTCGATAACTTGGGGATTGAACAGGATCTGTAGAAGATCAATTGTGATAGCATGAGTGCTATCTACTTAGTAAAGAACCAGGTGTATCATGTAAGGACGAAGCACATAGACGTCAGGTTCCACTTGTTTGAGAGATTCTTGATGAAGATGATATTGAGTTACTAAAAATTCACACAAAGGAGAATCCCATAGATATGGTTACTAAGGTGGTGTCAGGAGTGAAATTTGCACATTATAAACAGTTGTTTCATATCCTTCCAGTTGCTTGATCTCATTGGAGCTCGTTTGGATGAATTACGGATGGCTTGATCCCTTGAGCAAAGTTCGTAGGCAGCCACACTGGTGCAGCCATTTTTGAGTCGACAGGTACTATGATGATTTTGACTCAGATTTGAGAAATCTTCACCAAGGTGGAGAATTGTAGGGGGAGAGAAGAATTGTATAGAGAGTTTTTTTTGTGAAAACTTATCAGGAAATATAGTGCAGAGATTGGAAGGTAAAAGGAGCGAGAACGGTGCGAGAACGGAGACGAAGTTTATATCAGACCAGCAGCAGGGCCGTTAACTGCCCGGTCGACCGGTGTGCACAAACGTGCACAGGGTTGCTCGGTCGACCGCTCGGTCGACCGTAGCAGGAGAACGTTCGACCGCTCGGTCGACCGACTGACATGATGAAACTCTCGGTTGAATACAATCGACCGACCGGTCGACCGGGTGCTTGAGCGGGTCGACCGACAGGCGTATCTGGGCGCAGATCTGTCTCTCCTTTCAGGATTCAGACTTTGTTTCTTAATTGGAGACGAATCTAATTGGGATTTCCTAAATTCCGGGTCTCTTTGGCTATAAATAAAGGGGTAGAGCCCTCTTAAATTGTATGTAAGGTACAAATTATATTGTGTTGTTGAATCAATAACTCTCTCTCCTTTACCCCGAGGACATAGGCAAATTGTCGATCTCGTTAAATATTGTGTTTGTTTTCTCTTTTGTTTCTTTTTCTTGTTATTCTTAGGTATTTTTTTATTGCATCTGTTGGGTGTCTCAATGATTGTTGCCTAACCCACGCAACAGAAAGAGTTCACCATGCTTCATTAATAAGTTTTTTTTATGAACAGAGAACAAAAGTAGCAAAAAGGAAGAAAACTAAAAGCATAAAAGTGATTCCACAATGCCACAAGGGGCAAAAGATAACTGGTTATCACGTGCTCAGTGTTGACGTGTCCAACCAAAAGCCCCTGACTGACCTCACCCCTGACAGTCGTCCGAGGAGGTAGATGATTGATTGTACTTCTTATACTCTTTTTGCGGGTAGTGTTGTATTTCACCATGAGATGCCTCATGCAAGATGATACAAGTGACCGTAGTCTGAGCGTTCTGAACATGTGCATAACTCGTCTGATTGGCTAACAGGTACAATCCAGTAAATAGGGCTCAAATCTCAAACTTGAGGTAACATCCAATATCTAGCTCTTTTCAACTCTTCATTTCATCTTTCTTCTTTTAGATTTCTTTTGGACTTTAGCTATTGGATGGGATTAGGCAGAAAATGATCCCCAATTTCCATTGTTTCTTGAATATAAATCTAACCAAGCTTCGTTAGATCTAATCCAGATCCAAACCACAAGAGGTCAGTAGAAAAACAATTCATTAGTGTTGATTCTGGACATTGCAATTGTTTTTTCTAGTTTAGGTTGATGCTTAAGTATTTTATTTCTCCACTTGGTTTAAGTCTTTGTGGATGGTTTTAGTGGGTATAGCCATTTGCCCAAGGGCTATGTTGATGTTATGGGGCTCTGATCTATATAATCTATATGTTTACATGGTTAAAAGTTCTTTATTGCTTGGTAGCTATTTTAAGTCACTTGTAACTGTAATACTTTTACATGGTTTTTAATTGTACAAGTTCTTAATGTTTAGAGTTTTATAGCTAGTTTATACAACTTGAGATCTAGATTCTTCATGATGCACAAAGCAGAACATTTAGACTTTTGTAGCTATTTTATACTAATTGAAAATTGGACTTTATGTCACTTGCATGTGTAACATTTACATGAATATTATAACATGTAAGGTTTTTAATATTTAGACTTTTTTAGCTATTTATTTTATACCCCTTGAGATCTTCACTCTGGCTGTTGTAGAAGTTAGAAGAACATATCAGCTTTTATAGCTATTTTATACCAATTGAAATTTAATTTTGGAAGAGACAAGCAAGATAGAAAAACATATAAAAAACTTCAGGCCTAGCAGACATGTGAGAAGGGCTTGTCAACAACTTGTAAACAATTATGAGCAGCCAAATTATGAGCAGCCAATCTTCATTTCAAATTGGTTCTTTTATCATTTTATCTTTAATTTATGCGACTTTAGTTTCTTCTAGTGTCCTATTAGAATGGACCGGTTTCATTTTTCAATATTCTCATGTATTTTCATAAAAGCTAGATAATTATAGCCTGTATTAAATGGGTTGTCTTCTAAACTTGGAAGGTTGTAAAGAGGTATAAACTATGCAGAAGAGAGTTAGCTATTTTAAGGTGTGCACTTGACCAAAAAAAAGAATTATCATGCGTAATGCGTCTAAGGTGGTTGTTGCTAGTAAGAGATGAGTTGGAAAGAAAAAACAATTATTTCAAGTATAATAAGCTCAGAGCACAAAAAAGAATATTGGAAGGAATTCTTTAAATTAAGAGTCTGTTTGGTTGTCGTAATTGACCGTAATTCGTAAGTCGTAATTAGTAAAGTCTTTAACAGTTGTAAATGAGTTACATGCATGTAAGTTTTACGGTGTTTGTTGTAATATAAAGTTGTAAGTGGGAAAGTGTATTGTATTTTACGGTGTTTGGTTGTCATAATATGTAAGTCGTAAGTGGAAAAGTTGATCACAATATTAACTATTTGGTGATTTAAAATTTTTAATATTGCAAATAAATACTAAAAATGCTAATACTAAAAAAATTAATATTAACATAAAAAAATAATACAATTTGTATGACCACAAATTAACTGTAAGTGGGTTATAAGTAAGTGGTAATTAGGTTGCAAATGAGTGGTAGTTGAGTTACGTAAATCTTTTACCAATTACGGTCCAAAAAATGCCGTACTTGTTATTGGGTTGTAAGTCATTTACGAATTACGGCTTTTTACAACTTTTACATCCAAACAAACAACCCTTAGGTGTAAAACCAGTTACAGCATTTCATACCCATAAAATTAATGTCTTGATTTTTATTTAATTTTCTTTTTTTAAAAGATTGAATAGCTCAAACATGTTTAACTTCATGAGTAATATATTAGTCATGTTTTATATAACCAGTGGTCAAAACTCTTTAGAAAATGTCTTTCTCACCCCCCACTCACATGACGAGACATGAAAATATTGTTTCAAAAAATTAATTTAGAATATAATAATTTATAAGCAATAGGAAATGAATGTTAGGTATTTTATTTAAACAATAAGTGTTTTAAACAATAAGTGTTATGTATTGTCATAATATTTTGTTTTGGCTCTGAAAATAATTGTATTGATCGGCTTCCTTTTCTTTTACTTTATCATCTTTCATTGTTTATTTGGCACTCCATTATATTAACAGCAAGGATCTCCTACTCCTAACCAAGTAATATATATTTGCTCTTAAATAATTAAATGTTTAGTCATGTGAAGGTATTAACATATTAAGTTTAATCCTACTTACATACATCCCTTAGTTAAGAGAATGATACGTTCTAAATTTTGATTTCAAGTAGTTCTTCTGCAGGGATCTCTTACACATTTAAAATATTTTCTTATGTTATGTTTTCCCTTGACTTGAGAGTGAAATGGGATGACCAAGATACCCAAATCTTAGCACAATAAGAGCTACATTACTAGCATTCTTGTGTTAAGTTTCAGAATGTATGTACTGTACAAACTAAAACCTTGATTCTTTTTGTATAAGTTTCAAAATACAAGATATGTACAGCAGAGGCCATTTACAACTCATACGGAGGCTAAATATCCTATGTAGAGGACAAACCGCACACTTAACTTTCACGTAAGCTATCAGGATGACATGAGCTAAACTAAAATATCTTCTGTTTCTAGTCCTCAACATAGACCATTGGGTAATTCATTCAGGAAAAGTAAATGAAAAGGAGAAGGTAAAAAATATTTAAACCGAGATATACTAACATAGTACAAGTCATTATATGGTATCGGTTCTTCTACCCTTCTTCGCTTTCGAATCATCAAGGTAATGCTGATAGATATAAGAAAGGAATCCCCATATCGCTATCAACATGGCCACTACCTTCACCCCATCCATCTTATCATGAAAGAACACCACGGCGAAAATAGGCACCACAGGTAACGCCAATGTGCTTATCACATTGGAGAAGAGCGAGGATACCATAAAGATCAACCCAACAGCCCCAACAGAGGATACTTGCCAAGATACGGCAGTCCACACTAGAGTCATCACATAGGATACTTTCCCCGTCTCAAACCTCTCCATCTCCCTGCTCAGTCCCCTCCAATCCCCTCCCAAAGAGTCCAACAACGGAGGCAGCAGCGGCGACAAGGTTAGTGCACATCTGCATCTCCAAAACTATAGAGAAATTCTCCCTCTTAAGAACCTTTTGGAATGTGCGCTGCATTAGGGAGAGGATGAGCGAGAAGGTAGCAGATGCTCCCAAGGTGAGCGCAAACCCGAGGGGATACTTTCCCTTGGGTACACCAGTAGAGTCATCAGAACCTGAGCGAACCCCTAGAAGGGCCGCAGAAAAGGTGAGGAGCACAACTGAGTTAAAGATCAAGGCATTGAATTTCTGGGCGTTGAGGAAGTAGGAGAAGATTGCATTGAACGCTAGTTGAGTGGCACAAACAAGAGAGTAGGTCGAGACTGGGAGGTAGAGGAGACCGTAGGAGTACATCAAGTTGTCGCCTGCTATGATGAGTCCTAGTGCAATGTATATGAGGGCAATCTTCATAATGGGAGGGCGAGGGATTGGTTGGAGGTGGATGGTGAAAGGAAGAGGAGGAGGGGAATGAGGAGGAGAGGTGAGAGCCCGCTGATTGGACAAGTGTAGCCATCCACAAGCTAGTGCCACCCTCGTTGTAGTAGAATCGGCCGAGGAGTGTGCTACAGTCTGAC
>JAVJIF010003250.1:297500-346233 GCA_038442645.1 Agave tequilana | reverse complement strand
TGTTTGCTAACGCTAGTATTCAACCAAGAGAGCCAACACGGCACCTCAACTCTTATTTAGAGGAATCTTGAGGAGTTAGTCCAGAGCCCTTCACGGGGAATCCGGCTAAACTCTTGTGTTTACACGGTGTTAGCTTCAGAAGTTTGAGATTAGTTTAATAAGTTTTAATTCCGCATTAGTTGACCATTATATTAGCCATCACCTATTCACCCCCCTCTAGGTGATTACAATCTCCACTTGTTTAAGAGCCAAAATGCCGTATCAAATTGATAGATTTTCAAGAGTGTTTTGAAAAGTGTTTTTCTTGAGTTTTCCTCCACCATTTCAATCCTAGTTTCTCACACAAACACTTGAGCTATCCATTGCTATTTCTACCTATAGGGATATTTGTTGTGAGAGGATTTTAGGTGATCAAAGTGTGTGATCACCAAAGTTTACTTTGTACTTTGAGGAGGCGAACTTGCGGGTTCGCGGTGTTTTGAGTTTGTGTGAACTCGGTGTTTGAGGTGCGGCCTCGGCGAGCTTGTGGGCTTGCGGTGTGTTCGGGACTAGAGAGTCTAAGGAGTTCAAGTGTGAACTCGCCTTGTAGGTGTTGCGGCACCGAGTGATCCATTGGAACGATTTTAGTGAAAATCCTTCAAGTGGTGAAGGCAGGGACGTAGAGCAAGTGTGCTCGAATCTCAAAACAAATCTCCCGTGTTTGTGATTGCTCTCTCTATCTCTTCTTGTTTATATCTTGCATGCTATTATTGTCTTTATCTTTATATGCTTGATATACATTTGTGCTCATATTGTTACATGCTTGGGGATTGTTTGTAACACTAGTATTCAACCAAGAGAGCCAACATGGCACCTCAACTCTTATTTAGAGGAATCTTGAGGAGTTAGTCCAGAGCCCTTCACGGGGAATCCGGCTACACTCTTGTGTTATACGTGGTGTTTAGTTTAAGAAGTTTTTAGTTTGCATTAATAAGTTTAATTCCGCATTAATTGACCATTAGATTAGCCATCACCTATTCACCCCCCTCTAGGCGATTACAAGTGGTATCAGAGCTAAGTGCTTTTGATTTGTGTCTAACAACCTAGAGTTAAAGATCCTCATTTTTTAGCTAATCACAATATTTATACACACACCATGGACTTCATGACACCTCCCACTTTTGACATTCTTAACATCCAAACTTGGAAGGTTAAGATGTCTTTGTACCTCAAAGGCCTTGGCATTCATGTTATCTTCTTGCTACTATTAAAGATTCATATGTTAATAATAACAAGTATATTGAGGCTAACTCAAAAGCCATTCATGTATTGAAGAGTTCCCTAAAACAATGATTATGTAGAGTTTCTAACCTTGACTCGGCTTTTGTAGTTTGGAACACAATTTCTCTCCTTGGCGAAAAAGAACAATATTATGTGGGGATCGACTTGGATATTGGAAGTGACACTTCCAACGTGTGTGCTACATGGCCCAAGGGGATAACCCCCTTGAGGTAACTTCCGAATCCGAGATAGAAGAGGATGTTGATATGCCATATAATGAACTTGCTTCTTTTTGTCAACAACTCTTAGAAAAATATGACATGATTAAAAAGAATAATAAGAATTTGAAAAAGAAATTTGATTGCATGTTAAAAGAAAATGATTCTTTTAAAAATAAAGTTGCATGCATTAAAAAAGAAAATGAAATGTTAAAAAATGAAAATGTTTCCTTGATTTCTAAATAAATGATCTTTGTGAAGGAAACACTACTTTGAAAAACAAAATTGTTTGGTGAAAAACAAAAGGAAGTTGCTCTGCAAGAAAACAACTCTTTAAAAGAAAATGGTTGAAAAAGAAAAGCAAATGTTTCTAAAACGAAAAAGACTATTGATCATGCTTCATGCCACAACCATTGATAAGAATGAAGTTAAATTTTTAAAAAATAAAATTGATGATGTTTAAGCTCAACTTTGAGCAAATGTGCTTTTAACCATTCTAGATTGGAGTTTTTGTTTTCAAGAAACAAGCTCCACATATTCATGCACAACACCCAACATGCATATGCACACTTTGCACTCATACTCATATGCATCTTAGAGTGTACAAATGTACACATTGCGGCCGCAAAGGCCATTTAGCAAAGTTTTGTTTTGATAAGTTACATCATATTAATTTTGCTAATAACAAAAATGTTTGGATTCCTTAAAAACTAACCTCAAGGACCCAAAAGAACATGGTTACCAAAATCCCCACCTTGTATTTTTTATGTAGGTGCGGGCTCTCACAAAACGTGAGAGGGATGGTGCTTGGTAGATGCACCGCTATCAAGGAGGTTTTCTGGGACAACCACCATTTTGGAGATTTGGAGTATAGTTCATGTGTTGGTAACTATCTCTAAAAACTCCTACTTAGTTTACATGCTTTTCATTGATGATTTCTTTAGCATGTTCATGTTTTTAGGCTTCATGTGGTAAATACTTGTTTAAATATAGTTTTTATCAAAACATGGATATATACTTGTACAAGTAGTGAGCAACAAATTGATTCATATATGTTTGCACTTCATTGTTCATTGTACTCACTATATGCACAGTATAGCCTAGTTTTGATGATTCTCTCATTTACAATTGTTTGCCAATTTTCACGTTTTACTTCATGAATATGTATTTTTTATTCAAATCTAATAAATATACATGTATACCCCATGAGTCATTTGCTTTCATGCAATTTACATTATGGATTCTTTTCATGTTTGGGATATGTATGCATATTGTTAGGATGGATAAATCATACATATACCTAGAGTTTATTTTTTTGAAAATAAATTTTATGTTTTTCATGTTTTGATAAAAATAGATTTATGCTTGTTTGAGCTTTATTGCTTAGTTTCATGAAAATGCTAATTACATAATTTTTGTGCGCTCACACTTTATTTGTTTATTCATGACTTTGTTTCATGAGATATTTTGAGCTTTATATATTTCGAGGTCAATTCTTGTGTTTTTAGCATGCTTCATGAATGAATTATTTCGTTTCATCTTTTGAAGGATCTTTAACTAGTTTTTCAAAAATTACTTTTAATTATTTATTATTCTTCATTTAGTAGTAATTTTCAATGCTAAAAATATTTTCAAACCCTATTTTGAAAACCCCTACCAACACCTTATGGGTGGACGGATGGGCGAGTATGCCTTGCAAACCTTATTGAAAATTCTTTACTTGTGCATAAAACGGTGGTAGGTGATGAGTTATATACTTGATCTCAATTGATATTCTTTGTATATACTCATATTTTGTATATATGTATGCTTCACTTTCAAATAATATCAATTTCTATTGGTATTTTCTTTCTCATATATATATATAATATATATATATATATATATATATATATATATATATAATATATATATATATATATATATATATATATATATATATGATTTGTTTGTGCTTGAGTTAAATCTATTTACATATTTAAAGCATAAAGTTTGTTTATGCTAAGCTTAATTCAAACTTTTATTTTTCAGTTAGTTCCTCAATTGATATTTTAATAAGCTTATGCATTATTTTTAAAATTGGTATTTTTGTTAATATCAAAAATGTGAAATAATCTTCAATATTTTCAATTGGTATCAATATGATTTTTTTAATTAAGAAATTAAAAATTTGTAATGTTTATTTACAATTGGTATCTAAAATTTGATTGTTTACAAGAGGTCAGGATAGTTAAGGGATTTAAGATGTTGACTTTTATTGATATCTTCAATATTTACAAGTGGTACCTTTAAAATTTTTTTGTTTGTATGATATCTTAAAATTTTGATTTACTAAGATATCTCAAAATTTGTTTTAATTCAAAATTTTGTTTTAATATGAATTTTGAAAATTAAAAAAATGTTTGATTTGTTTGCCTATATGTAAGGAGAACTTAACATCTCTTCTACATATAGATTCATGTTGAGTGTATCTTATATGAGGAGCTTGACAACTCTTCTTTATGCGGTACACGTGTGTAAGGGGAGCTTCACATCTCCTCTTATGCATTACATATTATGCGTATGTGAGTTAGGGCTTGTCATCCCTTCTTCATGTAATGCATATATGTAGGGAAGCTAACTTAGCGTCTTCCTCTTCATGAATGTATATCGGATATATCTCTTAAACAGGTTGATTTAATGTCACCCCTTTGTTGATTTTTATTTTTGACAAAAAAGGGGAGAACATTGTTTTGTTTTTACTTTACCCCTTTGTTGATGATTGACAAAAAGGGGGAGAAGTATTTAAGTATATATGCATGTTTTCCTTGCTTTATTCATAAAGGGGGAGAAGGATTTATGTTTATGCATATTGTTTTGTTTTACAAATAGGAGAAAAAGAATTTGATGAGTTTTATGCTTGATTGGCATGTTTATCTCCTTGATATTTGCGTACATTTTATTTATTTATTGTTATGCATGAGTTAAGGGGGAGCTTCTTTGAAGCTTACTTTAATCCATGCATATATAACTTCATGAGTTTTGTCATTATAAAAAAGGGGAGACTGTTGGCCCAAAGGCCTATCACTCTAGTTTTGATGATGATCAACTCATGTAGTTATATACTAATGAACTTGTGTTTAATTAGTGTCAGATTCATGATCAAGATCTTAGTAGGTGTGTAGCTTCAACAAAGGATTAAAGTCATGTTTTGGAACTAGCACGGTTTGATTCAAGAGCTTGTGCATCAAGACCACATCAAGTACTCAAGAGGAGTCTAGCTCTTTGGATCGAGTTTGGACCAAGTCAAGAAGATGAGAACACTTCAAGTGAAGACTTCAAGAAGAAGAATTGTGTCTAGGTTTGTTTTTATAAGATTTTGTTTTAGATTAAAATGTAAAGGATAGAATAGTTGGTGGATTGCTCAAATATATCTTATACACACACACTCTTGATTTAGATGAGTTTTTCATAAAGAATTTTTATTTTGAAAAAAATACAAAGAGTTTTCTTTTTGAAAAATACCGGTTGATTTTTTTTAGAGTTTATTATATACATGTCTTTAACCAAACCATATTTAGTGCTTATTGTCAAAAACATAGATATTTCATCATTATGTGTAGAGGATCATATCCATACACACCATGCTTTAAAAGTGTTTAAAATATCATGTTTTTGTATTTGAAGAAGTTTTGGAAAACAAATTTAGAAAAATCGTATTTTTCCTTAGAAGGTTGGTTTCTAAAAAATACCGTTTTTGTTTTAACCAAAATTTCTAAGTTACAAAAATAGTTCAAATTGTTTGTAAGATGTCTTGATTTTGCTCAAACATGTTTGATTATCAAAAGTATATATTGAAACTATTCTTGTGGATTTTTCGTGAATTTATGGGTATTATTTAAGCTAAAAAGATAATCTTTAAAACCCAAAACAGACCTGACCTGGCTTCTGTCGGTCGACCGGACCGGTCGACCGAGCTTGAAGTGTGCACAGATGTGCACGCCAAGTCTACTGGAGGGCGGTCGACCGACCCGGTCGACCGCCAGAGAGATTCTGCTCTCTGGAAAGCCCCGGTCGACCAGGCCGGTCGACCGGCAGAGAGCTCTGCTCTCGTTCCAGGTAGCGGTCGACCAGGTCGGTCGACCGAGGCTCCAACGGGTCGACGGGGCCGGTCGATCGTCAGCCGCTAGGGCTGAAAAATGCCCCAACGGCTAGTTTTTTCTAGCCCTATATAAAGAGGGGTTTTGGGGCTGTTTTATCTAAGATTTAAAGTGGATTTTGAGCCAGTTTTTTCAAACTCTATAAGTGTTTATCTCCACTTGTTTAAGAGCAAAATTGCCATATCAAAGAAGAGATTTTCATGAGTGTTTTGAAAAGTGTTTCTTGAGTTTTCCTCCACCATTTCAATCCTAGTTTTCTCACACAAACACTTAAGGTATCCATTGCTATATCTACCTATAGGGATATTTGTTGTGAGAGGATTCTAGGTGATCAAAGTGTTTGTGATCACCAAAGTTCTACTTTGTATTTTGAGGAGGCGGACTTGCGGGTTCGCGGTGTTTCGAGTTCGTGTGTGAACTCGGTCTTTCAGGGGCGGCCTCGGCGAGCTTGTGGGCTTCGTGTGTTCGGGACTAGAGAGTCCAAGGAGTTCAAGTGTGAACTGGCCTTGTAGGTGTTGCGGCACCGAGTGATCCGGTGGGATCGATTTTAGTGAATATCCTTCAAGTGGTGAAGGCGGGGACGTAGAGCAAGTGGCTCGAACCTCGAACAAATCTCCCGTATTTGCGATTGCTCTCTCTCTATTTCTTCTGTTTATATCTTGCATGCTATTATTGTCTTTATCTTTATATGCTTGATATACATTTCGCTCATATGTTATATGCTTGGAGATTGTTTTGCTAATACTAGTATTCAACCAAGAGAGCCAACGCGGCACCTCAACTCTTATTTAGAGGAGTCTTGAGGAGTTAGTCCAGAACCCTTCACGGAAAATCTGGCTACACTCTTGTGTTATAGTGGTGTTTAGTTTAAGAAGTTTTTAGTTTGCATTAATAAGTTTTAATTCCGCATTAATGACCTTTAGATTAGCCATCACCTATTCACCCCCCTCTTGGTGATTACAATTGTATGATGTTAAAGTTCTGAAGGCGGTGCTTATTTATTTGGACACGCGTCACATCTTGTTAGGCTAATTTTTGACCACTACAATGTCCTTTCTCCAGCCCTATTTTATCATGGATATTACGATCTCTTTTTTATCGGCGGGATTTGCATTATTTCAAGTTCACCTTGCTAAACAAAGAGATACCATGGGTTTTGGAATCTGCCTTGTGTATTCAAAAGTGACTTATAAACAAAGTCTGTCTTGGCACGCGAAATTTTTTAGTTATCTTCAAAAATGCTCTGTCATCGATCAGAATCCATATCTCCTTCTTCTTCAGAAAAAGAAGATACTCTTAACCATCTGGAATCTTCTCTTTATCATCTACTCCTATCCAAACTCTCATTCATCGTAATTTTGTGATGGGGTGTTCAAGAATACAAGTTTTGCTCATTGGTCTTGAAGAGTGCTATGGGGATCAACATCAATTTTCAGAGTTTTCGGCAGATATTTTGCAAATATTTTGAGATTTTTCTTTTCTTGTTCTTCAACTTACAATTTCTATCGATCATTTGTTTGCGAGGGAGTGTTAAAGAATAGTATTAGGGCTAAAAATATATACTAATTGTAAATTTTCTTATTATGTAATTGTAGTGGCTATACATTTCTGAATTGCCCTCGTCAAATAAACTTACAGAATTCAGTTTCTCTTGGTTGTTTTACGAAATTAAATTGTTAATTCCAGTAACTTTCTAAATCACTTGATGAATATGATTGCATGCAGTCCTGGGGACGAATACATGTTGGGGAGCACGGCGTCATCATGGAGACATGTTTGATGAATTCATGGACGCATTCCACCCTCATCGGCCTGCGCCACTCGACTCTCATCGGCCGCACCCAATTGGACCAGACTCAGGTTCGTGAGACAATTCGGCAACTGAGGAACAGTTCTGAGTACACTGCGGACTCCTACGAACTCTTCACCAACAACTGTCACCATTTCTCCGATCGTCTCTGCCGACAACTGACCGGGGACAATACGATCCCTTGGTGGGTCAATCGCATTGGCATCTTCGGTACGTTCTTTTTAATGTGAAGATAATTATTAATTAATCTCCTCATGTCTTAGTTAATTGTATGTTTGTAGTTCTTGGGACTGATTAATTAATTTCTTGATATTTATGGTTGTGATCAGGGATTTTCTGTCGTTGCTTGCTGCCGGAGGATGATGGTCATGAGCTGAATCCGCTGGTCATCGGAGAGGAATGACCTGTTAGGTGTAGAAATAGATCTGATAACTAATCAATGTCACCGATCTAATTGGCCAGGTCGGTGAATATCATGTGAGGGGTTTTTCGTTCAGTAGAACGTTTCTTAATTACAGAACCATCTTTTAATTATTTTTATTGGTTAAAACACTAATTAGGCTAGTAATAGTCAGTCTCAATATAAAATAATTTATGAGTATAAATATTTCAGTATAACCTTTTATAAAGAATGTTAGTTCAATTATACAACAATTTGGAGTGAGGTACGCATATAGAGAATCTCCTTAAGACAATTACGTCCCCCGCTTCAGTGCTGATGGGTTACTGGATGCTGATCTCTCAAGATACAACACTCCTTCACAATATTTGGATAGCACTACCAAATCACCGTACGATCGAACTGTAGTTAATCAGTACCTTCACAGGATTTCAATGCAGTAAGACGAAGACAAATTTTAGAGACAATATTTGCTTTATTTTGGAAGATTATCCACTGTAGAGAAAGAGAGAGAGAAAAATTAATGTCATAAGAAGACAGAGATTTAGACAACTATTCTATTTAAGAATCTTTTGAATTTTTTAAGCCTTCTTTCAGAACGAATCTTTGCTTCAGATTTTTCCACAAAAATCTATCTTTCAGACTGAAACTCTTTTCTCCACTGAATTCTAAAAGAGGAATAGAAGAGGAATTGTTTTTCGCTATGTATTAATCCACGAAGAGGAGCGGTATTTATAGCGCTCCGGGAACTCATTGGAGGGCAAACCGTCCAGAGACAGTTGCGATGGTTCCTAGCTGAACCGTTGCAACTGTTCCAGACAGGAACCGCTGCAGCGGTTCCTCCAACCGTTGCAGCACAGCACGAGTGTAGCGGAGCAGGTTAAGTCAAGACTCGCTGTAGAACCAAACCGTGTGGCCCGGTTCAAAAAGAACCGAGCTAGGTTGCACCCGAGCCCACGCCCAGACACGGGCCCAGGCCGGACCCCAGCCCGGCGCCAGTGCTGCCGTGTGCACGTGTGTCGGTATGGTTTTTCTCAATCGCACACAAAAACCCAAGTACCCAAAGGGTACGCCCTTTGTTCCCATTTTCCTCTCTTTATACACTTCAATTTTCCATCTCATATCCAAGGTGGGACTAAATACTTTAGCTACTTTTAGTCCCCTTTAGATTTTGAATTAGGAAATTTTAGACTTAAATGTCTCATTTATTCTAAAACGGAATTAAATATGTAAATATACCATCTTCATCCCCAATGGAAGGAGAACACACTCCAACCATTTTCAGGTTAATTCTATCAACGGATCTTGCCTTAATTCAGCTCAAAATTTTTTGTTTAAATTCTTCATTTTCCCAACAATCTCCCCCAGTGAATGGAGATTCAAGGAATTGGCACACAAAGACTGACTCTACAGTGAAAGGTACTTTAGAAAAGAAATTGCATCCGGATAGGTGAACCAGGTTTTGAACCTTCCATAGCGAAAGTTTTATCGGACTTACTGATTAATCAGCGAACTAAGTCTTGAACTGTCATCCGTTACTGTAAGCCAAGTCAACAAGCTTCACACAGTCTTCCAAAATCAACTTTGATTCTCGGCTGTGTCCATTTTAGTCCCGGATATTCTTAGTTTTAGAGAGTATCTTTAGAGAATAACAACCTCTATAGAGATTCCCAACGAGGCGACCCAGCTCTATCCTCACATAGGTGATCGTTCTATTAAGAGTAGTCAACTCTAACCCACTTGTTTTAATAACAAGATATAAATATCATTAAAAGTGTTAAGCTTATCCTTAATCCACTTGTAGAAAACACTTGGGTGCACCACATGAATAGGTTGGAGTCAGGCTTCTAAGTGCTTACTCGCTGAGTCAATCATAAGTAGTTTTTTCTCTTGAACTTAGTCTGTGGAATCTCCCATCGCTAAGTGAGGTTTCTTTAAGCTGACTCGATAAGGTTAGGCTTTTAGACCCATTCCTTCGATGCGCAGTTTATACGCTCTCTAATTAAATGTTTAGTAAACGGATCCGCTAAATTATCTATTGACGATACAAAGTCAATAAAGATAATTCCATTTGAGAGCAACTGTTTAACAGTATAGTGTCTATGACGAATATGTCTAGACTTACCGTTATATATAAAATTTTATGCCCTAGATATCGCTACTTGTTATCGTAGTGATGCATATGGCGGGCACTAGCTTTTACTATAATGGTATATCTTCGAAAAATTGTCGAAGCCATTCTGCTTCTTATCTAGCCTTGTCTCAGGCTATGAATTTTGATTCCATGGTGGAACGGGTAATACATGTTAATTTGAAAGATTTTCAAGATACCGCTAGTCCTCCAAGAGTAAATACGTATCCTCTAGTTGATTTTGATTCCTCAGAATCTGTAATCTAATTAGCTTCACTGTATCCTTCATGCATAGGTGAATACTGTCCATATCTCAAGGCATATTCCTTGGTATGTGATACGTAACCTACTACTCATGGTAAATCAGTCTAATGATCATCACTAGGGTTACAATTGTATCATCTTAATTTGCTTACAATATAAGCAATATCGTGTCTAGTGCAATTCATTAAATACATTAGACTTCTGATAATTTAAGAATACTTCAACTATCGTACTCCACCTCCTGTATTCTTGCGAAGGTGGATGTGTGGGAGAAAGAGACTTGTATTTTCTTTTATCCCATGATCTTGAATCTTTCTATCATCTTATCAACGTAGTGAGATTGAGATAGATTGATTCCATCTGGTGTTCTAGTGATTTTAATTCCTAAAATTACATCAGCAACTCTCAGATCCTTCATATCAAAATTCTTGGATAACATTCCTTAGTGAACATAATAACTTCAATATTAGTCCCGAGTATCTCAGCATGTCATCTACATATAGACAAATAATGATTACATGCATTTTTAACTATTTTAGTGTAAACACACTTATCGCATTCACTAATAGTGAATCCATCTTTGATCATGACACTATTAAATTTATCATGCCATTGTTTTGGAGTCTAGTTTAGACCATATAAAGATTTTACCAATTTACACACTTTGTGTTCTTGGCCCTTGATTATAAATCTTCAGGTTGCTTATATATATATTTTTATTTAATTCATCATTTAAGAATGCAGTCATGACATTCATTTGATGGATATCTAAATTGTGCAATACTGCAATCGCAATTAACATCTGAATGGATGTTATTCTTGTTACTGGTGAATATGTATCGAAGTAGTCAAGCTATTCCTTTTGTCGCTAACCCTTAGCTACTAATCTAGCGTGTACTTATCGATAGATCCATCGGGTTTTAATTTTCTTTTGAAAATCTACTTACTTTCAATTGATTTACTACTAGAAGACAAGCTTGCCAATTCTCAAGTATGATTTCTTAGGATGGATTCTATTGTTGGCCCAAGGTTACAATCACCCACTTTTAGTGTGTTTTGATGATTACAAAACATTAGTTATTTGTACTAATATGTTTGTTGTTTAAGTGTGTTTCAGGTTTCTATCTCAAATAGATGATTTCTTCCCTAAAGGAAGGTGCTTTGGACTCAAGACAACTCAATTGGGCTCAAGATGCAAAATTGAAGATCATATGGAGAAAGCCCCTCTTGAAGCCTTGAAGTCATTAGAACATTGTAAGAATAGAATGTTAAGTTTGAGTGTAGGATATTTGGCTCTAGGATACACACACACATTATTCCTTACAAATTCTATGTTAAAAATGTTTGTTTCTAAGTTTTATGCCTTAGTTTGTATATACATGTATCCAACTTGTTACATATTGAATATATTGTTTAAAACATGTATATAGACTATTCTTGCATAATACTTAGTTATATATATTTCAAATTATTTCTTACAAAAATTTCCAACTTCAAAATCTGCCAATTTTCTGTTTCAGGCAAGTCCGGCCGACCGCCCGGTCGACCGGCGCCTGTGTCAGGACATGCACGGTCTGTGCATGTCTGTCGGTCGACCGGGCGGTCGACCCGACTGTAAACAGTTGCTCTCGGGTTTTCTGGGTCGACCGCCCGAAGGAAACTGTGTTTGTCCAAAGAGGATGGTCGACCGGACGGTCGACCAGAGCCCAACGGCTCTTTGCCAGCTAGGCGACGGTCGACCGGACCGGTCGACCGCCAAGCCGCTGCAGCCCAACGGCTCTTTCCTCTTTGGTGCAATTCTGAAAACTGTTTTATTTTCTGTTTTTACAGACTTTTTGAGAGTTGTTGGAGACCTTTTTCAGGTCAAATTAGGTGTAAAGAAAATGTTTTTAACCTATTCTCTCCCTATAAATAGAGGGCAATAGGTCTTTGTTATTCACTAAGAAAAATAGCTAAGTTTTCATTGTTTTCAAAGAGAAAAGAAAATTTGTTTTAAAGCTTTCATTCCAAATTCTTTTGAGCTAGTTTTTCTGTTGTGTTTGATTGCTAATATCACTCTACAACTGAAGTTTTTCTCACTACACTTCATAGAGCCAAAAATCCTTTACTCATTCTATAGTGAAGTTGTAAAAAGAGTGAGAGATTGTAAAAGAGTTTGAGAAAGAGTTTAGTGATCTTGTTGTGATCACTCTTGTTCTTGTGATTCTCTTCTTGTGGAGCAACCTCTTCGGTAGAGGTCTTTGTAAAGCTCGGTGCTTGGGTCTTCGGTAGACCAAATTGTAAGGCGTCCTCAGTGGATAGTGGAAAACCCTTCACGGAGGTGAAGGCGGGGACTAGAGCGGTGGCTCGAACCTCGAAACAAATCATTTGTGTTTGCGATTGCCTTGCGTCATTCTTGCTTTACATTTCTCTTGCTTTATATTGTCTTCAATTATTTGCTTGAGAACTAACTTCTTTACTTGTGCAATTGTCTCTAGTTTATTTTACTTGTGACATTATTTGTGTGCACTTCATCATAGCATTTCATTCATCTCTTGATCGATCAAATCTCATACAACACGGTTGCATTGCGCACCTCTAACCATTTTAGGGGAATTGGGAGGAAGGAGTTCAGAATCCTTCACGGGGTATACGGCTCCTAGTCGTGTTTTGAGGGATCGTTGCATCACTCATTCATACTAAGTTTAAAAAGATCATTAGATTAGCAATTACACCTATTCACCCCCCTATAGGTGTATTTCAATTGGTATCAGAGCTTGGACTCTAGGATTTGGCTTAACAACCTTAGAGAGATCCTCATTTTGCTAATCATTTCATTCATATCCACTTAGTAAACATGGCCGATGGTATTAAGACACCACCTAAGTTTGATAGACTTAACTTTCCCATATGGAAGGTTAAGATGACCGTTTTCTTGCAATCTCTAGGTAGCCGAGTTGCAAAGGCCGTGACCAAATCTTTTAGTGTACCCCCCGGTGATGAATCTACTTGGTCCGAAATTGAGACCAAGGAGTTTGACGCCAATGCTAGGGCTCATTATGCACTCCTACAAGCCCTCAATGATGATGACATAGCTAGAGTCATCCATTGTAAATCCGCATACGAGATTTGGACCCATTTGTTAGTAACACATGAGGGGACATCACAAGTGAAGAGGGCCAAGATAGACCTTCTTCGGTCCCAATATGAAAATTTTAGCATGCAAGAGAATGAAACCATAGATGATATGGTTACAAAATTTACAAAGATTACTAATGGACTTTCTTCTCTAGGTGAGGACATCAACAATGATCAAAGAGTAAGAAAGATCATCCGGGCTCTTCCTCCTTCATGGGAAGTAAAGGCTACAACCTTGAAGGAACTCAATGACAAGGATGAGATAGAGCTTATTGGTCTCATTGGGAATCTAAAGACCCATGAGATGGAGAGGAAAGCAAGGGAGGATATGGCTCCTTCCAAGAAAAAGACCATAGCATTCAAAAGTCAAGCTACTCTCTCCGACGAAGACGACGAAGAAGATGACGACGAAGAGCTCTCACTTCTTGTGAAGAACGTCCGGAGGATGTACAACAAGGCGAAATTCCAAGGTAGAAGGAGATGGCAAGGAGGCAAAGAAGAAAGAAAGATCATATGCTTCAATTGCCAAAAGCCGGGACACATTGTAGCGGAGTGTCCGGATAAAGTGAAGCCATCCTCATCCAAGAAGCCTTTCAAGAAGAAGGCAATGAAGGCAACATGGGATTCCGAGAGCGAATCCGAGGAGGAGATCGACACCGCCAACATGTGCTTCATGGCTAATGAAAGCACAAGCAAGGTAACCCCTTCCACTTCTTTTGATGAAGATCTTTCTATGGATGAAATAGGAGAAGCTTTTGTAGAACTATCTCATAATTATGATTTCTTAAAGAAAAAGTATTTAAAAATGAAAAAGGATAATGAATCTCTTAGTCTTCAAGTTGTTAATCTTTCTAAAGAAAAGAATGACTTGCTCTCTACTTTAGCTACAACTAGAAATGATTTTGATAAATATAAAATTCTTGTAAAGGCAAGTCCCCACTAGTTGATTCTAATGAGATTACCATGCTTAAGGAAAGAATAGACTCATTAGGAATTGTTTTGAAAAATTGTGAGTTTGATAAGAAGAAGATAGAGGCTATGTTTCCTAAGAAACAAGCCCCTAAGAAAAATGTTCATCATGCTCATGCTCATGTACATACTACACAACCTTTACATCGTGGCAAACCCCAAAACATGCTCACACTTCACATACACATCATGCTTTTATGTATGCTAGAGTGTACTCATGTTCACATTGTGGGCGGAAAGGGCACTTGGCAAATTTTTGTTATGATAGACTAAATGTATCTCATCATAATGTTTGGGTTCGAAACACTAACTTTCAAGGACCCAAGAAAATTTGGGTACCAAAATCAACGAATTTGTTAAATGATATAGGTACCATCCAAGGCCCAACGACGTAGAGGATTGTGGTATCTTGATAGTGGTTGCTCAAGGCACATGACTTGGGACGTTAACAATTTTGCAACCCTATCAAGATACCATGAAGGTGGCACCGTCACCTTCAGAGATGACGCCAAAATCATCGGTATCGGTAATGTAAAACTTGGCACATCCTTTTAATTGAGAATGTAGTTTAGTTGACGGCCTCAAGCATAACCTCTTGAGTGTTAGTCAATTATGTGATAAAGGTTTTGATGTAGTCTTTGATAATGTAGTTTGTAAAGTAATTGATAGAATTTTCAATGTTTGTGTGTTTTCCAGTTTTCGTGAAAGTAATGTATATATGATAGATATTTAAATATGTCTTGTAATATTACATGTTTAAAAGCCCTCAATGTGACTCTTGGTTGTGGCATAGAAGATTAGGCCACATTTCTTTTGACCATATATCTAGGCTTAACACAAAGGAAATGGTGAAAGGTATCCCTTGTTTGAATTTTGAAAAGGACCGAGTTTGTGACGCATGTCAATTTAGGAAACAAACTAAGTCTTCTTTCAAGTCAATTAAGGATATCATGACATCACGTCCTTTGGAGTTAATTCACATGGATTTATTTGGCCCAACACAAACCAAAAGTCTAAGTGGGAATAGATTTGCTTTTGTTTTGGTAGATGATTTTTCTCGTTTTACTTGGGTTTTCTTTCTTGAACATAAAAGTTAAGCCTTTTCACATTTTCAAGCCTTTAAGAAAAGAGTTGAAAAGGAAAAAGACACTTCAATTATAAGAATAAGAAGTGATAGAGGAGGTGAGTTCATTAACCTACCATTTACCACTTTTTGTGAAGAAAATAGAATAAAGCATGAACTTTCTTGTCCTAGAACTCCACAACAAAATGGAGTAGTTGAACGTAAAAATAAACTTTGCAAGAGATGGCCAGGACAATGCTTAGTGAATATGGTCTACCACATTATTTGTGGGCGGAGGCCGTAAATACTTCATGCTATATATCAAATCGTGTTTTCTTGTGTAAAAATACATCTAAAACCTCTTTTGAAATGTACTTTTCTAGAAAACCTAATGTTTCTTATTTCAAAGTTTTTGGATGTAAATGTTCTGTTTTAAATACAAAAGATAACTTAGGAAAATTTGATGCTAGATCATATGAGGCTATTTTTGTAGGTTACTCAAATACTAGTAAGGCTTATAGAGTCTTCAATAGATCATCTTTGACTATTGAGGAGTCTATTCATGTTAAGTTTGAGGAATCTAACATGTTTGTTAAGAATGTTGTAGAAATAGATGCTTTGGATGAAGGTTTGGAGAAAGTGACCTTGGAGGATGCTTCTACTATGGGAACAAGCCAAAGGATGATGAAGGAAGTGAAGCTAAGGTGGAAGAGGCCCAAGGAAATGAACATCAATCAAATGAAGTGGAGCCTACTCAACCACTACCAAAGGATTGGAGATTCAATCTTCATCATCCCAAGGACCTCGTCATAGGTGAAGTATCAAAAGGGGTAACCACTCGCTCTAAAATTCATGATTATTGTGGTCATTTTGCATTTATTTCACACATTGAACCCAAAAATGTCCTCGAAGCCGAGGCCGATTCATATTGGTTGCTTGCTATGCATGAGGAGCTCAATCAATTTGAGCGCAACCAAGTATGGCATCTTGTTCCTAGGCCCCACGATAGACCAACAATTGGTACTAAGTGGATCTTTAAGAACAAGTTGGATGAATCGGGTAATGCAGTTAGAAACAAAGCTAGGTTAGTTGCCCAAGGTTACACTCAAATTGAGGGAATCGATTTTGAAGAAACCTTTGCACCCGTAGCACGGCTCGAAGCCATACGGATGACCCTAGCTTATGCCTCATATAAAGATTTCAAATTATTTCAAATGGATGTTAAGAGTGCTTTTCTAAATGGTTTTATTGAAGAAGAGGTGTATGTTGAACAACCCCGGGTTTGTTGATCCTACACATTCTAATTTTGTTTTCAAATTAGATAAGGCTCTTTATGGTTTGAAACAAGCCCCTAGGGCTTGGTATGAAAGATTATCTTCATTTTTGATTTCAAATGATTTTAAGAAAGGTAAAATTAACACAACTTTATTTACCAAACATGTAGAAAAAAGATATACTCATAGTACAAATTTATGTTGATGACATTATTTTTGGATCTACTAATGAGTCTCTTTGCCAAGCTTTTGAGTCATGCATGAAGGACGAATTCGAGATGTCTATGATGGGGGAGCTCAACTACTTCCTTGGACTCCAAATCAAGCAACGGAGGGATGGGATATTCATCAATCAAGCCAAGTACACAAAAGAACTCATCAAGAGGTTCGGGCTTGAAGGAGCTAAAGTGAGTAAGACTCCCATGGCAACCACTACGAAGCTTGACAAGGATGAACAAGGTAATAGTGTAGACATTAAATTATATCGTAGCATGATAGGTAGCTTGCTTTATTTAACGGCTAGTAGGCCGGATATAATGTTTTCTGTTTGTCTTTGTGCACGTTTTCAATCTTGTCCTAAGGAATCACATTTAGTTGCGGTAAAACGCATAATTAGGTAACTTAAGGGCACTATTGAATTAGGTTTGTGGTATCCGAAAATAGGTCAATTTACAATGACTAGTTATTCGGATGCCGACTATGCGGGTTGTAGGGTACATAGGAAGAGCACAAGTGGAACATGCCAATTCTTAGGTAATTGTCTTGTATCTTGATCTTCCAAAAAGTAAAACTCCGTAGCCCTATCAACCGCCGAGGCGGAGTATGTTGCAGCCGGAGCTTGTTGTGCACAAGTACTCTGGATGAAACATACTCTCCTCGACTATGATTTACACTTGATCATGTTAAAATATTTTGTGATAATACTAGTACAATTCACATGACCAAGAATGCAAATCAACATAGTAAAACCAAACACATTGACATTAGGTATCATTTTCTTAGAGATCACTTTGAGAAAGGTGATATAGATATAGATTATGTTTCTACTGTTTTTCAACTCGCTGATATTTTCACTAAACCTTTAGATTATGCTAGATTTTCATTTATTTGTGGTGAGTTGAATGTTTGTATGATTGATTCTTAAAAATAAAATTTCTTTTAGTTTGCGTATTTTTGTTTTTGATATGTTTTCACCCTTTTGATGTATGACAAAAGGGGGAGAAAAAGAGATATAAATTTGATATAAGTTTGCTTATTAAGTTTGTTTAGAAAAAGAGATATAAGTTTGCTTATTTGTTTATTAAGTTTGTTTAAGTTTGTTTTATTATTTAAGTTTTTGGGATATATAATTTTGTTCATTATTTACGTTTTATGACAAAATTTATTATGTTGATACTTTTCAATGCTTATGTGTGTTTACATAGCTTTTCATATTCATGATATATAGATAGCATTATTTGAGGGGGAGCTTTCCAAGCTCTTCTTCCATTATTTGTTTAAATAACTTATATGTTTTGTCATCATCAAAAAGGGGGAGATTGTTGGCCCAAGGTTACAATCACCCACTTTTAGTGTGTTTTGATGATTACAAAACATATTAGTTATTTGTACTAATATTGTTGTTGTTTAAGTGTGTTTCAGGTTTCTATCTCAAATAGATGATTTCTTCCCTAAAGGAAGGTGCTTTGGACTCAAGACAACTCAATTTGGGCTCAAGATGTAAAATTGAAGATCATATGGAGAAAGCCCCTCTTGAAGCCTTGAAGTCATTAGAACATTGTAAGAATAGAATGTTAAAGTTTGAGTGTAGGATATTTGGCTCTAGGATACACACACACATTATTCCTTACAAATTCTATGTTTAAAAATGTTTGTTTCTAAGTTTTATGCCTTAGTTTGAATATACATGTATCCAACTTGTTACATATTGAATATATTGTTTAAAACATGTATATAGACTATTTCTTGCATAATACTTAGTTATATATATTTCAAATTATTTCTTACAAAAATTTCCAACTTCAAAATCTGCCAATTTTTCTGTTTCAGGCAAGTCCAGCCGACCGCCGGTCGACCGGCGCCTGTGTCAGAACATGCACGGTCTGTGCATGTCTGTCGGTTGACCGGCCGGTCGACCCGACTGTAAACAGTTGCTCTCGGGTTTTCTGGGTCGACCGCCCGAAGGAAAAACTGTTTGTCCAAAGAGGACGGTCGACCGGACGGTCGACCGGAGCCCAACGGCTCTTTGCCAGCTAGGCGACGGTCGACCGGACCGGTCGACCGCCAAGCCTGCTGCAGCCCAACGGCTCTTTCCTCTTTGGTACAATTCTGAAAACTGTTTTTATTTTCTGTTTTACAGACTTTTTGAGAGTTGTTGGAGACCTTTTTCAGGTCAAATTAGGTGTAAAGAAAATGTTTTTAACCTATTCTCTCCCTATAAATAGAGGGCAATAGGTCTTTGTTATTCACTAAGAAAAATAGCTAAGTTTTTCATTGTTTTCAAAGAGAAAAGAAAATTTGTTTTAAAGCTTTCATTCCAAATTCTTTTGAGCTAGTTTTTCTGTTGTGTTTGATTGCTAATATCACTCTACAACTGAAGTTTTTCTCACTACACTTCATAGAGCCAAAAATCCTTTACTCATTCTATAGTGAAGTTGTAAAAAGAGTGAGAGATTGTAAAAGAGTTTGAGAAAGAGTTTAGTGATCTTGTTGTGATCACTCTTGTTCTTGTGATTCTCTTCTTGTGGAGCAACCTCTTCGGTAGAGGTCTTTGTAAAGCTCGGTGCTTGGGTCTTCGGTAGACCAAATTGTAAGGCGTCCTCGGTGGATAGTGGAAACCCTTCACGGAGGTGAAGGCGGGGACTAGAGCAGTGGCTCGAACCTCGAAACAAATCATTTGTGTTTGCGATTGCCTTGCGTCATTCTTGCTTTACATTTCTCTTGCTTTATATTGTCTTCAATTATTTGCTTGAGAACTAACTTCTTTACTTATGCAATTGTCTCTAGTTTATTTTACTTGTGACATTATTTGTGTGCACTTCATCATAGCATTTCATTCATCTCTTGATCGATCAAATCTCATACAACACGGTTGCATTGCGCACCTCTAACCCATTTTAGGGGAATTGGGAGGAAGGAGTTCAGAACCCTTCACGGGGTATACGGCTCCTAGTCGTGTTTTGAGGGTTCGTTGCATCACTCATTCATACTAAGTTTAAAAAGATCATTAGATTAGCAATTACACCTATTCACCCCCCCTCTAGGTGTATTTCATCTATTTCGCTATTTATAGCATCTTTTTATAGTAGTGCTTCTGGGTAAATATAACCTCTTTAAATGTTTGAGGTTCGCTTTCAATAGCATATGCTACAAAATCTGGACTAAAAGATTTGAGATTCTTGATCTCTGAGTTCTTCTTGGTTTAACTTCTGTATTACCAGTTGGTTCATTGGGGCTTTCGTTCCTGAATGCATCTAGTGTGTATGGAAAGATGTCTTCAAAGCACACAACATCTCTATATTCGATAATCATATTTACATGAATATCTTCTATTTTTGATTTATGTACTAGAAATCTATAAGCATTGCTATTCAACTCATAACCTATGAATATGAAATCCACTATTATTGCTCCCAACTTAGTTTTTTTAGGCAGTGGTGCTAGTAGAAAATGTGTATTTTATGAAATTAGTGTAATGTGTATGTGTGCTAATGTTCCCTCCATACTTCCGTTATAGCATTGGCTCAACGGGTCGAATCCACCGGGATGGGAGGCGATAGAAGCATTAACAGTTTTTATTCACGTGTTGTGTTAACAATTTCTTTTTTGTTAAAGAATGAGAACAAGAAGAAAGAAAAGAAATTTGAAAGTGATAGGTGATAAAGGAGAAATAGTTTTGAAAACAAAAAGAAGATGAAACAAAGGTGAACTTAGAAGTTGGTGAGAACAAAGATAGAAAAAAATAATAAAAAGATTTGGAAATAGTTTTTTAAAGCAAAGTAAAAAGAGAGAAGAAAACTATGAAAGGAAACTCATGACTACTAATTACTAATTGATCCACTAACTATGCTAACCTCTTAGTGAAAGTTGTCTCACATGGATCCTTACCCATCACTAGTCCTTGGTTTCAAGAGGTGATACAGAGCATGGCACATAAGATTATTCATAAACATTCAAACAACACATTCATACCACACAACAAGTTGCAAGCTACTATTAGATTATCAAAATCGGTTAGACGTGAGCATGAAATAAAGAAGATATTGCAAGTTAGCAAGTTAGTGGATTAGATGTTAAAAATGTTAGAATGTTAGAATCCATCATCATGAGCCATCAATGGTTCTTGTAAGAGCAAGGCCTTGTAAAAGCTATTAGATTCATGTGGATTATCAAGTAAGTAGTTAGATAGTTAGTGGTTAGTAGTTAGATTACCATGAGAACAAAAATTAGCTAAGCAACATATAAAAGATGGAGAAGATTACAATAGAGAAGAAAGGAAACACCTTTACATAGATTGTCAGTATCTTTTACATCAATCTCTCTCTTTTTCTTTCTAAATCTCTCAGCCCTAATACATGATCTAAAAACGAAATGAAAATACAAAAGAAAAGAAAAGAAGAAAAGAATACCTACACTAACCTACACAAAAGAGATAAAACCTAATCTAATTCTCAATCTGCTTGCATTCCGGGCTTCTACAGGGGTATATATAGGCAAAAAAGGATTCTAGAAGACGAGATGAGGCCACGCATCAAAAATCGACGTGTGGCTCTCCTATATGGTCGCGAAAACGCAGCCATAGTCGCGTTTTCACTGCCAAACCAAGGACTTAGGTCCCTGGTTTTGGCGAGCATATTCCCGTCGCTTCGAGGACCTTCTTGGTATACTTAGATTCGGGTATATTCATCCGGATATAAATCTGACGTGCGCAAAGGTCTAGGTTCAATGCATTTTCTAGAAGCTCCCTTGTTTGGCCTCTAAGAAATGCGAATTTAATTATCCAAAAATGGGTTTAATTAAGCTCTTATTATCATTTTGCTCCTAGACTCTTGATTTATCTGCAAAGTAGACCAAAACACAATTAGAAATGATATATTATTCATAAATTGGTAGGAAAATGCGATATAATAATGCAGAACTGTAGACTAATCACACCCCCACACTTATCTTTTTGCTCGTCCGAGCAAAACAAGGAAAAGAAAAACTATACTATAAATGTTAATACACCACTTTCACAGGTGACACGATTGCACTGAGCGCGTGCAACAAGCTGTTAAACCTCTAAGTTTTTCCGAGAGGAGGAGTTTTATCTCCTGAGGGTTTTTAGTGGATTGGACCCACAAAATTCATAAAGAAAGAAGAAAAATGTTAGTATTTTAAAAACACATTTTGGTAGAGAGATAAGTTTATGAAATATTTTAAAAAAATATAAGCGATCTAAGATCATAAGTCTACCAAAAATTATTCTTCTTTAAACTTAGTCTATATGCAAGATTTTGTCTTCAATTAAAGTAAGAATTCAAAACTGGATTGAATATTTTATCCTTCATAAAACCTAGATAATATGCACCTTGTGATAGTGAAGATTTCTAGGATTTCAACTCTAACCATCAAGCCATTTATTTATATATATATTTCTTTTTTTTGCTTTCCTTTGTTTTCTTAGGCTTTCTAGTTACCTCAGTAGTGAGCCTGTAACCGATAACTCCCAAACCAGATGGTCTGAGGCATCAGATGAGAAAACATCTCTTGGGTTTAAGGACTTGAGTAAATAAGCCACAAAACTAAGGGGAATTATTTATTTCTTATGGTCACCGTTAGGCATGAATAATTATGCTTCTTGAGGCATAATTATCCAGCTTAATAAGTGATTTTTTTTTCATTTATATCATATGTTTATTTTTTCTGTTTGTTTACTTTATGGTATTTTAGGTCTTTGTTTTCATCCAAAAAATTGTGTTTGTGTGAAGTGCATACTATCTAAAGCAAAAAATTCAAGATAAAATTATCTCCTCAATCTTTTAAACTTAACCTATAATTTTAAACAAGATCTATTATTTCAACTAGGTTTAAAATGTCATAATTAAGGTTTCTTTAATTTCTAAGATCATCTTAATTTCTTAAAAATATATCAAAACTTTGTATTTTATTTCAAAAAGTTTTTAAAGAAAGGAAAATCTTATACAAAAAGGAAAGATTTCTAAAAGTATCCTAAAAGAAGTGGAAAAGAAAGAAAATTTAAAAAACTCTATGTTAGTAAACCCTCCCCCACACTTATCTCGTGCATTGTCCTCAATGCATCGTGAATGTATGTATGCACGAAATAAATAGAGAAGAAAGGAAAAATCACCTCAAGGTGGTGGTTTCGGTGGTGGTCTGATTGGTCCATGAAATCCGGCCCAATCCAATCTACGTGAAATTCGGAGGAACCCACCAGAAACCTCTATAATGCAAACCACTATAATGATGTATGCATTTATGATTTTTATTAAGAATATTATCCCATCTAATTTTCAAAATTTCAAAATAATTTTGGAGTCATTATTTTCAACACCTTTGTCTCAAAATAGATTATGAAAAGATGGAATGATTGATTTAGATTCAGAAAGTGTAGGAGCTAATACTGACTCAGAAATTTGACTTAAGTCAAGTAAAGGTTCAGGAGTCAAAATTAATTCAGGAATCGGGTCCAGATCAAGAAGTTGAAATTCAAGTCCACATTTATTCCCCCATAATGGATGTGACTTTCTAAGATAGGTGATTCAAGTTCAAGAACTCAACCAAAACTAACTCGAAAATGTTACTCAAGTTGGGTAACAAAATAGGAGTCAATAATGATCCAGAAATTTGAACTGGATCACAAATTTGAGCATCGAAGTCCCATTCCTTATTGAGTTCGATTTCATAAAAATGAGAACTTGCCAATTTGTTAATGGAACTTTCAAATGCATGAAATTGGTCAAGTTTAATTTGTTGATCATAAAATATTGGTGATTCAATTTAACGATGGACTGGCACAGGATCCAATGTTAACTTGAGAAAAAGCCTAAGATCAGGTAAAAAAACCAGAGTCATTATTGAATCAGGAAGTGAAAATGAATTATCAAGTTGAGGTTCAGGGTCATATTCATGCTCAAGTTCAATCTCAGGAAAGGGATAATTTGCCAACATTGCAATGTGGTTCTCAAGAATTTGATGTCGGCCAACTTCAAATGGATGTGCTGAAATTGAATATTTATTTCCAAAATAACAAGAGTCTCGGGTAAAATCAATAGAGTTAGAGATATCTGAATTGGTTAAAGGTTGATAAGAGAGAGTTTTCTCATTTCTATAATGTTGACAGTTGACTCAATTGTGTTCTAACCTATTGATCGACTGGGCAGAAGATTTTTGAAATATAGTGCAGACTCTTACAAGATTTCTTTACTCTTTTCTAGATATGATTTTCTTCACGTGTGTGTTCTAGAAAGGGAGTGTAGGAATCTTGGTTTTGAAAAATTTGTGAAGAGTGTGAGTCCAACATGTTTTGAGATTGTCGCAGACTCACGCAAGAGTTCCTCAGTCAATTCAAAGATGGATGTTTGATCATTTTGAAGAGGTTGGACTGAGTAAGACTCTTGAAAATATTGTGAAATTGGGGAGGACAATATTTTCTAAAATTGTCGCTCGGCCTTTGTAACTTGGCTTCTATACTTTTTTGTAACTCAGATTATTCTTCAATTGGTGGTTCTAGAAAAGGAGTATAGGAAGCAAAATCAAAAAATGAATATTGTGAAAATTATGAAAATTGTGGACAAGGTGGTTGAAAATTTGACTCGGGGGAGGTGAATTCCCATTGACTCTGTTATGAGTTGAAATTATTTTAAAATGTTGGTCATCAGATAAGCGGTATGGGTTATATTGAGTCGAATACATCCAATCATGATTATTTGGTTGGTTCATGTTTTTTAAAGCTTAGTTGAAGCTATTCGACAATGAGGCCAATGTGAAATATGGATTCAAATTAATATTGAAAAAATTGTTGTTATTAAATTCCATTTCACAAACAATAAAAAACAAGAAAGAAAAAACAAACAAACGAATAAAAAGAAAGAAAAAAATCAAAACCAAGCCTATAGTAGGCTTGACCTAGACCTAAACGACTCCTAATGGTCGATTAGCGGGGAGAGTTTGTTACTTGAATCTGACCACAAGCTGGGGTAAAATACGGTGGGAGGTATCCGTACGTAAGCAACGGGCCTTAATTACGCCAAACTATGGTTGTAGATCACCTAAGGGGGGTGAATAGGTGACTAGCTAATCTAATGATGAATAATGCGGAATAAAAACTATTTAAGCAAACTAAAAACTATTATGCAAAACACACAAAGTATAACACAAGAGTGTAACTGAATTCCAAGTGAAGGGCTCTGAACTATTTCCTCTAGATTCCTCTAGATTAAGAGTTGAGGTGCCACTATGGATCTCTTGGTTGAATACAAGTGTGAGCAAACAATTCTAGGCATATAACAATTAAAGCACACGATATATCAAGCATATAAAGATATAAGAAATGTAAGCATGCAAGATATAAACACAAGTGAGAGATAAAGAGAGCAATCGCAAACATGGGAGATTTGTTTCGAGGTTCGAGCACCCTTGCTCTACGTCCCCGCCTTCAACACTATGAAGGGTTTCTACTAAAACCGATCCACTAGATCACTCAGTGCCGCAATACCTACAAGGAGTTCACACTAGAACTCTTTGACTCACTAGTCTCTCTCTTGTTCCCATAAGAACAAACACACGCAAGCACACTAGCTTGCCGATGTCGTACCTCTACACCGAGCTCCCACAGGAACTCAAAACAACACGAACCCGCAAGTTTGCCTCCTCAAATACAAGAATGAACACTTTGGTGATCTCAACACTATGATCACCTAAAAACACTCTCACAACTCTCCTATAGGATATATATATGGCAATGGAAAGCTCAAGTATGTGTGAGAAAAACTAGGATAGAGATGTGGTGAAAAACTCAAGAAATCACTTTTGAAAATCACTCTTGAAAACTTTCCTTTTGATATGAAAGTATACGCTCTAAAATAAGTGGAGAAAACCTCTAGAATAGATGGGAAAAACTAGCTTGAAAACTCACTTAAAATCTTATGAAAAACAGCCCAAAATAGCCCCAATTTATAACCCTAAATAATATAGCCGTTGGGGTTAGAGTCAGCAGAAAACTCTGCTGTCAGTCGACCGGCCGGTCAACCATCCAACGGTCAATTTTCTAACCGTTGCAGCCTGCCGGTCGACCGTCTGGTTGATCGTGCTTAGGTTTAGACATATCGGTCGACCGCCTGGTCGACCGAGGCTAGATCTAGAGAGCAGAGCTCTCTGGACGGTCGACCACCTGAT
The DNA here is from genome assembly GCA_038442645.1 of Agave tequilana. NCBI lineage: Eukaryota > Viridiplantae > Streptophyta > Magnoliopsida > Asparagales > Asparagaceae > Agave > Agave tequilana. The sequence continues at coordinate 320,192 of JAVJIF010003250.1, read as the reverse complement.
CGACCAGGGCCAGATCCAGAGAGCAGAGCTCTTTGGACGGTTGACCGCCCGGTCGACCGGCGCACTAGACAGTTGGCCGTGCACATTTTGTGCACATCGGTCGACCACCTGGTCACCGACTCTGGCCCGGTCGGCCGTCCAGTCAACCGGCAAAAGGCCAGGTCTGAAATATTTTTTGATTAAAACTTGGTCTATTTAACTTCAATAAAATCCCAAAAAGACATAAAATCTACAAAAATGAGTTCTTTCAAATACTTTGAAGTACGAATATGTGTGATCCAAATTCAACACATATTGCAAATATTTTGAACCATTTTTGTAATATAGAATTTTTGCTTTAAACAAAAATTTGTATTTCTCATAAGCAATCTCCAAATTGAAAAATGATTTTTTCAAAACTTCTCCAAATAAAATAACAAGATATTTTAAACAATTTGAAGCCTAGTGTGTATGGATATGATCCACTATACATATAAGATGACATATCCATGTTTTTGACAATTAGTTCTAAAATAGGTTTTGATAAATCCAAACTCAAGACTATTTTGTGAAAACACATAAATCTTGTGTGTGTATGAGCTTGAGCAATCCACCACTAATCTATCATTTACATTTTATCCAAAATAAATATTAACACTTACAAACATGGCACAAGTCTTCTTGAAAATCTTCTCTTGAAAATCTTCTTCTCCTTCTTGACTTGGTCCATACCTTGACCCATAAGTTAGACTCCCCTTGAGTACTTGATGTAATCTTGCTGCAAGAGCTCTTGATTCAACACGTGCTAGCTCCAAAACTTGACTTCGAATCTTTTGTTGAAGCTAAACACCTATTAAGATCTTGATCAAATATCTGAAACTAAATAATCACAAGATCATTAGTACTATAGCTACATGAGTTAATCATCATCAAAACTAGAGCGATGGGCCTTTGGGTCAACAATCTCCTCCTTTTGATGGTGACAAAAATCATGGAGTTATATATGTATAGATTAAAGATAAGCTTCATTGAAGCTTCCCCTTAACTCATGCATAACAATAAACAAATAAAGATAATCAATAAAATGCATAAACACAAACATATATGCATAAAAAATGAAATGAACTTACCAAATTCTTCTTCCCTTTTTGTATAAATAAGGAGAAATAAACATGCATACATAAACTCTCAAGATTCTTTTCCCCTTTTTATCAATTCATCAACAAAGGGGCGAAACAAATCAAATAATAGAGATATATATGCGATATACATTCATAAAGAAGAGAGACGTAAAGTTAGCTCCCCCTGCATACATACAGTACATGAAAAAGGGATAACAAGACTCTAACCCACATAAAGCATAATATGTAACGTATAAGCGGAGATGTTAAGCTCTCCCTACACACGTGTACCACATAAAGAAGAGATGTCAAGCTCCTCAAAGTGAGATACACTCAAAATGAATCTATATATAGAGAAGATGTTAAGCTCCTCTTGCATGTAGGCAATAAATATCAACAAATTTTGAAAACCACCTTTAAAATAAAATTTGAAATTTCTTAAGTCAAGAAAATAAATTTTGATACCAATTAAAAGTCAATTAAAATACCAATTGAAAACAATGCATAAGCTTATTAAGCATATAAATTTGAGTCAAGCTTAGCATAAACATAATTTGTGCCTTAAACATGTAAATATTGTAAAACAAGTGAAATCAAATCATAGATATGTATGTATGAAAAATGAAAATACCAATTAAAGTTGATATTAATTGAAGTTTAAAGCATACATATATAAGAAACAAATATAAGTATACAAACATAAAATTCCTTGAAGATCAAGTTTATAACTTATAACTATCCACTCTATTCATGCACATGTTTAAAAGATTTTTAATTAGAGCATACAAGGCATGGTCGCCCAACCATCCGCCCTTTAAGGGTAGAAGTTTTCAAAAATAAGCTTTGAAAATAATTGTAGATTGAAAACACTACCAAGTGAAGAATAAATAACTAGTTTAAAGTAATTTTTGAAAAACTAGTTAAAGATCCTTCAAATATGAAAACAAATCATATATATCTCATGAAACATTGCTAAGTACACAAAGATTGTCACTCAAGATCGATAAAGCTCAAAAATATGCTCATAAAAAAAGTATATGAGTAAACAAAAATAATGTGAGTGCATAAGAATCATGTGAATAGTAGATACATGAAATAATCAATAAGGCTCAAAATAAATATGAGATTCTTTTATCAAAAATATGAAAATCATCAAAATTTATTTTTCATTAAATTTAAACAAACTTTAAGATATATGTATGTTCCATCAAAACTAAAAATATACATATATCTCAAAAACAAACGAGTCCATAATGAAATTTTCATGAAGGCAAGTAACTCAAAGATATACATGTGTAGTTATTAGCTTTAGACAAAATAACATATACATGAAGTAAAACATGTACACAGATACGAAAGACAAGTACAAATGAAAGAATCATCAAAACTAGGTTATACATGTACATGTAATGAGTACAAATGTGCAATGAGGTACAAACATATAATAATCAAGTACAGCTCACTACTTGTACAAGTACATACACAAGTTTTAATAAAAAGTTCATCTAAATAAGTATTCACCACATGAAGCACAAAACATGATGATTTAACATAATAAGCATTGAAATCAAAACATGCTAAAATATTTACATTAAAGAATGTAAATAAAAATGGGAGTTAGAGATAGCTACCAAAACCAATAGAGCTCATCTCTAGATCTCCAAACCATGATAGTCCTCCCACCAAACTTTCTTGATAGCGATGCATCAAAAGGGAATGCCCATCTAGCTCAAGCATCCACCACCAAGGCACCATACCTCTCACGTCATGTGAGAGCCCGTACCTACATCAAACACAAGAGGTGGGGATTTTAGTACCCATTTCCTTTTGGGTCCACGGGGGTTAGTTTTGTAAGGAACCCAAACATTATTATTTGAAAATTTTATATGATTTATCTTATCAAAACAAAACTTTGCTAAATGGCCTTTGCGGTCACAATGTGTACATTTGTACACTCTAGCATACATATGATTGTGATGTGTATGAGCATAGTGTGTATGAGTATGCCGTGTAGGATGTGCATGCATGTGTGGAATTTGTTTCTTGCGAAATATAGATTCCGATTTATTGTGTTTAAATGCATATTGGCCCAAGTGAAGCCCAAACAATCAATTTTATTTTTCAAAATATGAATCTCATTTTTATTAATAAGAGGTGATGAAATAGTAGCATGAGAAACATCATTCCTTTTCTTTTTAGAAATATTTTCTTTATCTTTTAAAACAAATTTCCTTTTCAAAGAGTTATTTTCTTTCAAAACAGTCTCTTTTTCTTTTTCCACCAAAGTGATTTTATTTTTCAAAGAATTATTTCCTTCAAAAATTCATTTAATTTGAAGACAAGGAAACATTCTCCTTTTTTAAAAATTCATTTTCTTTAGAAACACATTCAAATTTATTTTTAAAAAAATCTTTTTCTTTCTTCACTAATTCATATTTTTCAAGAAGTTTTTAACAAAAAGATGAAAGCTCATCATAAGGCATGTCAATATCTTCTTCTAACTTGGATTCGGAATTTACCTCAAGGGCGTCATCCCCTTGGACCATGTAACATATGTTGGAAGCATCAGTTCCATTATCCGACGCACTCCCTGTATTGTATTACTTTTGTTCACCAAGGAAGATTAGAGTGTTCCATACTACAAAAGCTAAATTAAAATTAGCAACCCTAGATAAATATTCATCATTTAAGGTAGATCTTAAAGCATGAAAGGCTTTTGCATTAGCCTCAAGGTTTTTGCCATTTAAACAATATGAATCTTTAATAATGGTAAAATAAACATGAATAATTAGGGCTTTGAGGTACATTGATATATTAACCTTCCAAATTTGGATGTTAAGAATATCAAACATGGGAGGTGTCATGAAATCCATGTGTGTGTAAACAAATATTGTGATTAGCTAAAATGAGGATCTTTAACTCAAGGTTGTTCGACCCAAATCAAGAGCACCAAACTCTGATACCACTTGTAGGTCACCCAGAGGGGGTGAATAGGTGACTAGCTAATCTAATGATGAATAATGCGGAATTAAAAACTATTTAAGTAAACTAAAAATTATTATGCAAAACACACAAAGTATAACACAAGAGTGTAGCCGAATTTCAGGTGAAGGGCTCTGAACTATCTCCTCTAAATTCCTCTAGATTAAGAGTTGAGGTACCACTATGGCTCTCTTGGTTGAATACAAATGTGAGCAAACAATCCCAGGCATATAACAATTAAAACACAAGATATATCAAACATATAAAGATATAAGCAATGTAAGTATGCAAGATATAAGCACAAGTGAGAGATAGAGAGAGCAATTACAAACACGACAGATTTATTTCGAGGTTCGAGCACCCTTGCTGTACGTCCCCGCCTTCAACACTATGAAGGATTTCCACTAAAATCGATCCCACTGGATCACTCAGCGCCGCAACACCTACAAGGAGTTCACACTAGAACTCTTAGATTCACTAGTCCCTCTCTTTTTCCTGCAAGAACGAACATACGCAAGCACACTAGCTTGCCGAGCCGCACCTCTACACCAAGCTCCCACAAGAACTCAAAATAACACAAACCCGCAAGTTCGCGTCCTCAAATACAAGAATGAACACTTTGGTGATCTCAATACTTTGATCACCTAAAAACACTCTCACAACAAATCTCCTATAGGATAGATATGGCAATGGAAAGCTCAAGTATGTGTGAGAAAAACTAGGATAGAGATGTGGTGAAAAGCTCAAGAAATCACTTTTGAAAATCACTCTTGAAAACTCTCCTTTTGATATGTAAGTATTTGCTCTAAAACAAGTAGAGAAAACCTCTAGAATAGATAGAAAAAACTAGCTTGAAAACCCACTTAAAAGCTTATGGAAATTAGTCCAAAATAGTCCCAATTTATAGCCCTCAAAATTATAACCATTAGGGTCAAAGTTAGCAGAAAACTCTGCGATCGGTCGAACGACCGACGGTCAAATTTCTGACCGTTGCAGCCTGCCGGTCGACCACTTGGTTGACCGTGCCTACGCTTAGATCTACCAGTCGATCGCCCAGTCGACAGGGGCCAGATCCAAAGAGCAGAGCTCTCTGGCCAGTCGACCGCCCGGTTGACCAGCCAACTTGCCAGTTGGCCGTGCACATTTTGTGCATCGGTCGATCGGCCGTTCGACCGACTTCTGGCCCGATCGGCCGTCCGACCGACCGCAGAAGGCCAAGTCTGAAATATTTTGGGATTAAAACTTGGTCTTTTTAACTTTAATATTTAACTTTATTAAAATCTACAAAAATGAGTTCTTTGAAATACTTTGAAGTACAAATATGTGTGATCAGAATTCAACACATATTGCAAATATTTTGAACCATTTTTGTAATATAGATTTTTTTTCTTTAAACAAAAACCTGTATTTCTTAAAAACAATCTCCAAATTGAAAAATATTTTTTTCAAAACTTCTCCAAATACAAAAATAAGATATTTTAATAGTGTGTATGGATATGATCCACTACACATATGAGATGAAATATCTATATTTTTGACAATAAGCTCTAAAATAGGTTTTGATAAATCCAAACTCAAGACTATTTTGTGAAAACACATATAAATATTTTGTGTGTGTGTGTGAGCTTGAGCAATCCACCACTAATCTATCCTTTACATTTTATCTAAAAATAAATCTTAACACTTACAAACATGACACAAGTCTTCTTAAAATCTTCTCTTTAAAATCTTCTTCTCCTTCTGGACTTGGTCCAAATCTTGATCCATGAGTTAGACTCCTCTTGAGTACTTGATGCAATCTTGATGCGCGAGTTCTTGAATCAACACGTGCTAGCTCCAAAACTTGACTTCAAATCTTTTGTTGAAACTAAATACCTACTAAGATCTTGATCAAATATCTGAAACTAAATAAGCACAAGATCATTAGCACTATAACTACATGAGTTAATCATCATCAAAACTAGAGCGACGGGCCTTTGGGCCAACAATTGTATCTTCGAGTCGTAACCTCTTAATCCCCAACCTTAGACACCGATTTCATAAGAGTAAGATTCAAAACAAGTTATACTCTCAGTCAATCTTAATGAGTCCGAGATGTCCCAACGTCTATCAAATTTTATTAAGGCTTGCGTTGTGCGAGTGGGAGGTGATTTTTTTGGTCTAAGGAAGGTGAAGAAATTCCCACCTTATCTTGTATTGGTTTTGCCCTTAAGTTTAATTCGTGCATGTGTGCAATATAGACAAGAATATAACATAAAACAAATAAATCACCCACATGTTCATCCTATTCTACATGCAATGCCATATGTACACCTCAGTCCAGATCACAACAGAACAAAATACAGTATATTGAAATTGAATTAACACGTGCCTAAATGTAAATGTCTAAACATTTTAAAAGCATCCAAATACTGTATTTTTGTTCTTTAGTTTATTATAGTATATAAGAAATCAAAGCAGGAAAGTAGCAGTACAAATCAACTAGCTATTACAATATGCACATCCTAGCAAAATAAGAAAAAAAATCAGCCATAAAATAGCCGCGGAACCACAGCTAATGTTACGCTTGCGTGGCGTTTCTTCGGAACCTGGGTCCCTGCTTTCAAGAGCAGAGAGCTACAATGCTAATGAGTGTTCTACAATATTCAGTTCCTATAAAAATTAACCTGCACACCAAAATAGAAAAGAAAATGTTGAAAAAAATGTGAAAACAAAACCATTCCCATCCCCGGCGATGATGCCAAAATTTTGATCGGGGCAGAATCAGCACTTAAAAATGTGTATTTTATGAAATTAGTATAATTGTATATGTGTGCTAATGTTCCCTCGATACTTCCGTTGTAGCATTGGCTCAACGGGTCGAATCCACAGGGACGGGAGGCGATAAAAGTATTAATAGTTTTTATTCATATGTTGTGTTAACAATTTCTTCTTTGTTAAAGAATAAGAAAAAGAAGAAAGAAAAGAAATCTGAAAGTGATAGGTGAAGAAGGCGATAAAACGGCGAAGTGAAAATAAAGGAGAAATAGTTTTGAAAACAAAAAGAAGATGAACTAAAGGTGAACTAAGAAGTTGGTGAGAACAATGATAAAAAATAATAAAAAGATTTTGAAAATAGTTTTTAAAGCAAAGTAAAAAGAGAGAAGAAAACTATGAAAGGAAACTCATGGCTACTAACTACTAACTGCTCTACTAACTATGCTAACCTCTTAGTGATAGTTACCTCATATGGATCCTTGGCCATCACTAGTCCTTGGCTTCAAGAGACGATACAGATCATGACACATAAGATTATTCATAAACATTCAAACAACACATTCATACCACACAACAAGTTGCAAGCTACTATTAGATTATCAAAACCGGTTAGAGGTGAGCATGAAATAAAGAAAATATTACAAGTTAGCAAGTTAATGTGTTAGATGTTAGAAATGTTAGAATGTTACAATCCATCATCATGAGCCACCAATGGCTCTTGCAAGAGCAAGGCCTTGTAGAGGCTATTAGATTCATGTGAATTACCAAGTAAGTAGTTAGATAGTTGTGGTTAGTAGTTAGATTACCATGAGAAGAAAAATTAGTTAAGCATAATATAGAGATGGAGAAGATTACAATGGAGAAGAAATGAGACACCTTTATATAGATTGTCAGCATCTTTTACAACAATCTCTCTCTTTCTCTCATTGAATCTCTCAGCCCTAATGCGTGATCATAAAACGAAATGAAAATACAAAAAAAAGAAAAAAAGAAAACAATACCTACACTAACCTACACTAAAAGAGAGAAAAACCTAGCCTAATTCTCAATCTACTTGCATTCTGGGCCTCTGCAGGGGTATATATAGGCAAAAAGGGATTCTAAAAGACGAGACAAGGCCACGTATCAAAAATCGACGTGTGGCTCTCCTATTGGGCCGTGAAAACGCGGTAATAGCCGCGTTTCTGCGGCCAAACCAGGGACTTAGGTCCCTTGCTTTGGCGAGCATATTCCCGTCGTTTCGAGGACCTTCTTGGTATACTTGGATTCGGGTATATTCGTCTGGATATTCATCTGACGTGCGTAAAAGTCAAGGTTCAATGCATCTTCTAGAAGCTCCCTTACTTGGCCTCCAAGAAATGCGGATTTAATTACCCAAAAATGGGTTTAATTAAGCTTTTATTATCCTTTTGCCCAAGACTCTTGATTTATCTGCAAAGTAGACCAAAACATAATTAGAAATGATATATTATTCATAAATCGGTAGAGAAATATGATATAATAATGCAGAACTATAGACTAATCAACACCCCACATTTAGTAAAGGTAGGAAGGTGCCCTTCCATGCCAAAACTCAAGTGGTATAAGACGAAGTTTCTTGTGGGGTACTCTGTTTAGAATATAATTTGCAGTGAGCTCCCCCCCACAAGTTCTGTGGAGCTCAAGAGCTTATGAGCATGGAATTAATCATCTCCTTCAAAGTTTTGTTCTTCCGTTCAGCAATCCCATTTTGCTGAGTATATGGTGCTATAGTTTGATGAATTATAACAAAGTTAGCACATAACTCATTAAATTCATTTGATTCATATTCTCTGCCCAAATCAGATTTTAGAATCTTTATATTCTTATTGAGTTGATTCTTAACTTTGGCTTTATATGTTGAAACATATTCATTGTCTCATTCTTACTGTTTAGAAGATACACATGACAGTATCTTGAACAGCCATCAATAAAAGTAATAAACTATTTTTCCCGTCTCTTATTGGCGCAAATTTCAAGTCACAGAAGTCGCTGTGAATTAACCCTAAAGGTTCTGTATTTCGATCAATTGAGTGAAATGAACTTTTGTGAATTGGCTTCAACACAAATCTCACACTTGCAAATTTCTTCCAAGTTAAGTTTATGAATATATCCTAAATTAGACAAGTTTTGTAAAGACTTGTAATTTACATGCCCTAATCGACTATGCCATAAAGTAGGAGACTCAAGCAAATAAATAGAAGATTTTTCTTTATTTATAAACTTTGGATACAGATACACAGACCTTTTATTTACTACAGCAACATTGGCCTTAAATAGGCCATCAACAAGATAACCCTTACCCACATACATCCCACCCTTAGTAAGTACAAACTTATCTGATTCGACAACCATTTTAAAGCCTTTCTTACTAAGGATTGATTCAGAGATCAAGTTCTTGCGAATATCTGAAACATGTAGTACATCGTTCAGACTGAGCTCCTTCCCAGATGTCCATTTCAGGATGACCTTTTCTTTTTCCTTAACTTTAGAGTGACTGAGTTTACCATGAAGAGTTGCTTATCATGCTCTAGTTTTGATAATCAGAGGATAATAATTTCTCAGAGCAGATGTGCTGAGTAGCCCCAGTGTCTACCCACCAATCCTTATTGTTGGTTGTCAGATTCACTTCTGATACCACAACTGATAGGCTTGGTGATACATGGTCATTCAGGGTTGCAGCAAGTTCCCTTAAAGCTCTTGTTCTTGCCTCCTTGGTCCTTGCCTCTGTACCCCTAGGCAGTTTTCTTCTGTTTCAGGCCTATGGAAGTAAATGCTTTCCCCTTTGAGTTTTCGATCACATTGGCCTTGGATTCATAAGAGTTCTTCTTGCTCCTTTTCTTAGACTTACGGCTATCTTCTTCAATCCGAAGCCTGACAACGAGATCTTCCAACTCCTCCTTGCACTTATGCTTAGGTAGTTCTTGAAATCTCTCCACGCAAATGGGAGTTTCCCACGATAATAGCAATCTGAAAAGTTTCATGTAGAATCATAACTTCAGCCTCATCTCATGCGAGATAAGTGGGAATTCTTACACCTGACTGATCACAGTCTTGCTATCCACCATCTTGTACTCTAAAAATCATCCTACGATGAACTTTTTGGTACTAGCATCCTCAGTCTAGTACTTTTTATCAAGACTGGCCCATAATTCTTTTTCACTGTGATTGGACTGTAGACTTTGTAAAGAGAGTCATCTACTCCATTTAAAATATAATTTCGGCAAAGAAAGTCATCTTCCGTTCATGCATCAACTGCAAGGACTGAGTCCCGAGCAGTTCCGGATTTCGGTGGATCTTCTTGCAGGAATTTGCGCAAATGTTGAGTGGTCAAGTAGAAGAGCGTCTTTTGTTGCCACCTCTTAAATTCATTGCCATCAAATTTTTCTGATTTCTCCGGCTTCGGGTTAGTAAGTGAAGCATGCATCAATGTCTGAATTTGCATGTTTGGTGTCTTACTGATACTATCTTGATTAGTTTCAGACATTTTCTATAATTCAAACAGAACACAAGTAAGTAACTTCAAGGACGAATAATTGTCTAAGATTGTTAGGTGTAGGAATAGATTTGATAACTAATCAATATCACCGATCTAATTGACCAGCTCGGTGAATATCAGATGGGAGGTTTTCTGTTCAGTAGAACGTTCCTTAATTACAAAACTATCTTTCAATTACCTTCCTTGGGTAAACACCAATTAGACTAGTATTAGTAAGTCTCAATATACAGTAATATTTATGAGCATAAATATTTCAGTATAACCCTTGTATAAAGAATGTTAGTTCACTTATACAACAATTAGAGTGAGGTACGCATGTAGAGAATCTCCTTAAGACAATTAAATCCCCCGCTTCGGTGCTTACGGGTTACTGACGCTGGTCTTCTAAGATACAACACTCATTCACGATATTTGGATAACACTACCAAATCATCGTACGATCGATTAATCAGTACCTTCACAGGATTTCAATACAGCAGGATGAAGACAAATTTCAGGGAGAATATTTACTTTAACTTTGAGGATTATCCACTGTAGAGAAAGGAAGGAGAGAAGAATTAATGTCTTAGGAAGAAAGAGATTCTGAAATTAATTCTGTTTAAGAATCTGTTAAATTTTCTAAGCTTTCTTTCAGAACGAATCTTTGCTTCAGATTTTTTTTCACAAAAATCTGATCTTTCAGACTGAAACCTTTTTCAGCACTGAATTCTGTAAGAGGAAGAGAAGGAATTATTTTTCGCTGTGTATTAATCTACGGAGAGGAGCGCTCTATTTATAGTGCTCCTGGGAATCTGTTGGAGGGCAGAACCGTCAAGGGACAGTTGAGATGGTTCCTGTCTGAATCGTTGCAACTATTTCAGACAGGAACCAGTGTCACAATTTTTTCCAATCGTTATAGCGCAGCGCCAGGGTAGCGGAGCCGGTCGGGTTGAGACCCGCTGTAGTACCAAACCCGTGTGGCCCGGTTCAAAAAGAACCGGGTCGGGTGTTTTTGAATCGGGTCGGGTTGCACCCATGCCCATGCCCATGCCCGGACCCGAGCCCCGACGTCGGGCAGGCGGGTGACAGCGGCGCGCATGTGGGCATGGTTTCTCCCAATCACGTGCCAAAACTTCAAGTACCCAAAAGGCGCGCCCTTTGTTCCCATTTTTCTCTATTTATACAATTCAATTGTCCATCCCATATCCAATGTGGGAGTAAATGTTTTTAGCTACCTTAAGTCCCCTTTAACTTTTGAATTAGGCAAACTTTAGACTTGAATATCTCATTCATTCTAAAACTGAATTAAACATATAAATATACCACGTTCATCCCCAATCGAAGGATAACACACTACAACCATTATCTGGTTGATTCCATCAACGGATCTTGGCTTAATTCAGCTCAAAGATTCATATTTTAATTCTTTATTTTCCCAACAATCCCCTACAATGAATGGAGATTCAAGGAATTGACACACAAAGAAACTGACTCAATAGTGAAAGATACTTTAGAAAAGAAACTACATCCGGATAGGTGAACTAGGTCTTGAACCTTCCATAGCGAAGGCTTTATTGGACTTACTGGCTAATCAGCGAACTAAGTCTTGAACTGTCAGCCGTTATTGTAAGCCAAGTCAATAAGCTTCACACAGTAACTTTTCAAAATTAACTTTGATTCTCGGTTGTGCCCATTTTGGTCCTGAACGTTCTTAGTTTCAGAGAGTATCTTTAGGGAATAACAACCTCTATAGAAATTCCAAAAAAGCCAACCCAGCTCTATACTCACGTAGGTGATCGTCCTATTAAGAGTACTCTATTCTACCCCACTTGTTTTAATAACAAGATATATGCATCATTAAGAGCATTAAACTTATTCTTAATCCTCTCTCTCTTCTCTATCTCTCTATCAATCTTTGATTACGGTTCAAGTTTTTCTTGTTCTTAAAATTTTTTAACGTCCCTTCAATGTTTATGTTAATTTCCAAGAAGAGGGTTCCTGATGCACAGATCCACCTCTACTTTGGATTCTGTTGGAATTTCGGATGCTTGTATTAACTTCATCAGTTTTAGGTTTGTTTTTTTTCCCCCTTTATTTTAAATTTTTATGAATAACAGGATTTGCTTTTTAATCCTGTACGAAAAAGAAAAAACATTTGTTTCTGCAACAATAAAAGAATATCTTGTACTACCAAATGATTGCAGATTATTAATGCACTTTCCCAAAGGTGAACTTCAAATATTAATTATCAATAAAATTCCATCTTCAAATATTAATTGACTAATTACTCAAGCAACAGCCTAATTAGTTAACGTTGCTTGAAGCTGCAAGTTTTGAGATCATAGATTTAGGTCTCTGGGTTTAGCAAAATAGAGAAATGATATCGTTCGTCCCAGGTTGAAATGCTGGTTTGCAACACTCCACTATTGGTTTATGTGTATCATGGGCCTGCTTGGAGTGAACCAACACAGGCTGATCCCGTTTATGTTGGTAATTTTTGATATTATTTCCTAAACATGCAAATCAAAATTTTGTGCAAAGACAAATGAATTAAATCCCTAACATGCAACTATCAAATATAATAGCATGCAAACAATAAATCTGGCTTCGAGAATGTAGTCGCGTAATCGCTGCCTTAAAGGAATATAAGCCTTTCTTCTTGTCCAGACGTTGAATCAATCTTGTCCCCTAGCGGTAAAGGGTCTGCCGAATTCATGAACACTTGACTCAGGACGGTAGGCAGAGCCTCTACTCAGATGGAGAATAGTTGCCCGAAATAAAAGTAAAAAATTTGATGCACTAAAACTTCTTCAATGAAATCAGAGAGGGAGAAAATAGAAATTTGTAATAGACAGGTAAGAGTAGGGGTGGCCAATGGGGCGGGTCGACCCGCGTCGACCCGCCCCGCCCCGCACTGTGCGACTCGTTGGAGTCGCACAGTACGGGGCACGGGTCAACCTGTACCCGCCCCGTTTAGGGGCGGGTCAGGACGGGTTGACCCGTCCCGTTTAGACGGGACGAATCGGGTCGGGGAAAATTTCCTCGACCCCCCTTCTTTTTTTTTAGTCCAATATTTTATAATAACGTTAGAGAGGAAAATTACTCTGCGCCCCCTGGATTAAAATTTAATTTTTTTTAAACCCTAAACGGCTCAAAAATGAGCCGTTGGCCCTTTAAAAAAAAAATATTTACCAATAACCTTAATCCTCTATAAATACTCTCTACCCTCATTCATTTTCATCTCACTTCATCTCAACTCTCTCTCTTCTATTATAAATCACTCTTATTCTCTTACAATTACAAATCTCTACTAACTTACAGTCTACTCTAATGGAGCTCAACTGGAGTACTGGCGGTTCCTCATCCGAAGTCGGTGGTAGTTCTTCATCAATACACAATCCTTCAGCTGCCGCACCTTACACCGATGTTGGCGGTAGCTCATCGTCAGCATATACCGCTTACCCACCATACAGCTATGCTCCACCAACATCCGCATTTGCTCCCTATCACAGTTCGTCAAGCTATGCATTTGACTACAGTGGTTTTGCACCATATACACATGCTGCATATGCCAGTGATAGTGGTACAGGTCGGCATTCTATTTCCTTCCCTCCTCAATATTCCTCATATTCTCAACTTTTAATGTCAACATCACCAATGCACGCACAATCTCTGGCTCCTTTTTTTATTGAAACACAAGAACAACACGATACACAACCAACACAGCATGATACTATAGTTCCAGAAACACAACAACCAACTAGCACAAGCACAAGCACAACCACTAAAGTAAGAGCCAAAACTTCTGTAGTGTAGAACCATTTCGTAGAAAAAGTTGTTGAAGGTAGAAGAAAAGCAGAATGTAAGTACTGTCATCAACTATTTGATCATAAAGAAGGATACAGTACAGGTGTTCTTAATAAATACTATGAAAAAAAGCATGCTAAAAGTCACGATTTACCACCACAACAAGCACAAATATTAGCTGATTCAGGTACACTCTCCACTTGGAGATATAAGCCTGAAGTAAATAAACATAAGTTAGCTGAATTTATTGTTCGAGCAGAACTTCCATTTTCTTTTACTGAATCAGATGCATTAGTTGATTATCTTAAATCTGTTTTTGCTCTTGATTATAAGAGAATTAGCAGACAAACTATAACTAGAGAAATTGAAGATTTATTTGTAAATTAAAAAAATATTTTGAAGGCTCTTTTTACTAGTGATGCTAGAAAAATTTCATTAACTTCGGATATATGGGAAGCTCTTAATCTTATTCATTATTTATGTGTTACTGCTCACTTTATTGATGATAATCAGATTTTACAAAAACGTATTTTATCATTTTCTAAATTTTCTGAGAAACATTCTGCTACAAATGTAGCAAATTCAATTTTTCTTACTTGTAGAAATTTTGGTATAAAAATAAAAATATTTTCTATTTCTTTTGATAATGCAAGTGAAAATACTGCTTCAATAAGACAATTGAAAATGGTATTAGATCCAATTTTAAATGGTAAACTTTTTCATGTTAGATGTGTTTGCCATATATTGAATTTATGTGTACAAGATGGTCTAGAACTCTTAGACAAATATATTTATAAAGTTAAAGAAATTATTTTACATATAAAACACAGTGGACCTAGGAGACAATCTTTTAAAAGTTATTGCCGACAATGTGGACTAAAGGAAAAACTACTCCAAGCAGATGTGAAAACTCGTTGGAATTCAAGCTACTATATGATTAAAGATTGCCTTCCTTTTAAACAAGCAATTCATTTTTTTACAATAAATGAATGTTCATCTCTTTATATTAGCGATGAAGAGTGGAAATTATATGAAAATTTTTGTACTTTTCTAGAAAAATTTGACACTGCCACAAAAGCACTTTCTAGTACGTATTATCCCACATGTAACTTAGTTTTTTATAATCTTAATGAAATTTCTCAAGTATTTGCTGCATATAGAGATGATGATAGTCTTGAAGAGGCTATACATGATATGGAAGAAAAATTTCAAAAATATTTTGAAACTATGCCTTTTTTATTTTACTTAGCTGCAATTATGGATCCTAGAATTAAAATAGATAATTTAAAACTTTTATTATCCATTTTATTTTATGTTTAAACTATGAATAAGATATAGATAAATTACTTTTAGAAATTAGATCTCTTTTAGAAGAAATGTACTCATTGTACAGAGATGAGTTATTTCCACCTTCTTCTGAATTTAGGGCACCTACACCATCACAAACTTCTTCTAGTAGTCTAGGTAAAAGATTATCTAATTTTAAAAGTATACTTTCCTCTAATACTAGAAAGAAACACTCTTCAGGAGCAGGTTCATTTGATGAACTTAATTTATATTTGAACACAATGTCTGCTGAAATAAATGAAAATGATGATGAACCATGCGAAACATTTGATGTTTTGTCATGGTGGAAAGAACAGAGAAAACAATTTCTTGTTCTTTCTACCATGGCCCGAGATATACTAACACCTCTGGCCTCTACAGTAGCGTCCGAGAGCGCATTTTCTGCAGGTGGTAGAGTTTTGACACCCTGGAGGAGCAGGCTGACGCCGAAACACTTGGAGATGGCGGTT
Organism: Agave tequilana; assembly: GCA_038442645.1. Classification (NCBI taxonomy): domain Eukaryota; kingdom Viridiplantae; phylum Streptophyta; class Magnoliopsida; order Asparagales; family Asparagaceae; genus Agave; species Agave tequilana. The sequence goes on along the minus strand of JAVJIF010003250.1, from coordinate 304,254 downwards.
TGCTTAAAGGACTGTTCGATGTAGAAAGACGCACACAAGGAAAAGTTATTCTGGATGAAAAATTTGAACAGGACGAGGATGACCAGTAGAGAACCACCAGAGTTTTTTATATACATTGTATGAGATGAGCACCAGAGTTTTGTTATGTATATTATACGAGATGAGTTTTATGTACATTGTATATGTGATGAGCAATGTATATGTTTCTCATATTAATAAAATAATTTACCTTACAAAAAAAACTTGTAATTAGTGAAAATCAATTCTATTTTTTATATAATTTTAGAAAATTTTTAAAATTTTTTCCTCTTTTTTTCCAATTTTTTCCTAATTTCTTTTTTACTTTAAATTTTAACATTTAAGAATTATCGAATTAAAAAAAATTAAAAATAGGCGAGACGGGTCCAACCCGTCTCGACGAATCCGGTAACGAATCGGGTCGGGAGACCCGATTCGTTACCCGGGTTTTCAACCCGTCCCGTTTTAACCCGTGACGAGACGGGTCCAACCCGTCTCGTCACGGAGTCGTTGGCCAGACGGGACGAATCAACCCGATTCGTCCCGTTGGCCACCCCTAGATAAGAGAATATCGACAGTGGGGAGGGAAGAGAAACTATTGTAGCTGTTGTAGATTTTTTTTGTATCAAATGAAGACCCTTTAAATAGGCCTGAGTTCCTCCCGTTACTAAACTAACATCCCGCTCGTGAGATCAAGCGCAGGAGCAAGTTTGCCTGAAAAATGTTAGCAGATAAATTCCAAACAAAATGTAGAAGTTCAAGCCCCCTGAACGGAGCTGCAATAGTGTCAACAGGTTGTGGGGCGTGCCCCCCGAGACCAAGCCCAGCCCTGTTCGGTTCGACGCGTACGATAATACTCGTACAATAGATTATGGAAAAGTATATATATATATATATATATATATATATATATATATATATATATATATATATATATATATAATATATATATATATATTATATATATATATATAGGGGTTAGTGTACCTCAGCCGGCAGGCTGAGAGAGTTTCTCAGCCGGCGGGACGTAGCTGAATATATGCCACATATCGGCCGCAGAGTGTAGGCGCCAAAAAAATCAAAAAAGATCCCGCCTAAACAATCGTGAAACAAATTGACAAAAATACCCCTTTTTTAATTCTAAACTGGAATAAAGTCATCAACAAACAAAATTTACCTAAAAAAATTTCAGTTGAATATATCTACAGTTATAAAATTCGTAATTCTACTACATCGAAAAATATAAAAAAAAATTTGGATCAACATAATGTGAAATAAGCAGAAGCATTGAAAATTAAAAAAACATGCCATTGTCGCAGACTTAATACAATATAACTTTCAATTTTATATGACGACTGCGACACAAGTCGCAGTCACTTATCGCAGTCATAGTTTAACAAAACTTTTTTATGTAACGTCTGCGACCCTAGTCGCATTCCTTTTTTGTAAGGTCAGCGACCCTAGTGGCATTCCTTATTCGCATAAATAATACCAGATGAAACATGCTATCGTACAACAATGCGACCTCCTTCAGTACTGCGACCAAAGTCGCAATCTTCTTTCACATGCCTTATGTAAAAGATTTTTTATATTTTTAAAAAATAGATTAGCCATGCGACCCTGAGATCAGTTCGCGTATATCACATCTTATAAAAAATACTATATTAATTACATTGTTTTAAATGAAGTAATTAATATTCTTTCTACCGTGATACAACAATAGTCTAGAAAAAAGAGATGCACTAATGTTAATATCGATAAAGGAAAGATGTGCACCATACGTAATCTAAAGATATAGGCAAACAATTCTATAAAAAGTTAATTTGTACTTCACGTATTAAACCTCTGGAAAAAAGGAACTCTTCAGATTCTCCCGCAATAAATATTCAATTAAATATTTATTTTTTTTTACCACTTCTTACCATACACAACCGTCACCTGTAACAATTATTATTACTGTTCATGTTCTTCCACAATATTGACCTTTATATAATACTTGTAACTAATATATTATCTCATACCTAAAAACTATATTTTGCTCTTCCTTTTCAATTTGATTTAAAAAACTTCCAAAAAATAATTCATTCTTGAATCATGTCTTCCCCATCTTCTTCCTCTGAACACTTAGATTTCAACTTCAATCGTTCCCCCACCGGTCTTTTTTCTTCAAGATATTCTAGTGAATCTGATACCAGTCTGGACTTCACTCCTTTTGACTATCTCACTACATCAAATAATGTATTAACTAATCCTCCTATTCATGAAGATGATGAAGTTTTCATGTGGGTTAGTGAGGAAGATATTATTCCTCTGCCACTTGACGGAGACATGCTTGATAAAAGCATGTCCTCTGATGCTGTAGGCTCGCTTTCTCGCAACGGGTCAGACGAAGAGCTTGATAGAGACGATCCATTCTGGAAGTTTATCGGTGAAACAAAAAAACCTCAAAAACAGGAAGATGATGAGGAAATAAGTGATGAACAGGAAGAGCAGAAGAATGAAGACGACAAATTTGCTTATGATGGTGATAATGATGAGGATTAGGATTTCCTGATCTTCTGATATTCAACCTTATTTTGTCTTCTTTTAAAAGCTTTTAATTCTCTTTTTTTGTAAGGTCTCTTTCTCACTATATTAACTTATAAGGTCTTTTAATTACATATGAAACTGCGATTGCTGTTCTTAAACACTACGACCATAGTCGCAGTCCTACTACGCATGCAATAAGTAAAAATAATTCATACTTTATAGGCGGCTGAGATAACAGTTATGGTGAAGCGCAAAACATATAAAAAGATACGTAAACTGAGACTATAGAATCAGTACTTATTCACTGTTATTACATTTAACTTAGCAAAAAAAATCATCCAGAAAAATGCAGTCATGGGTACTGCGACCATAGTCGCAGTCCATGATCGCATACTATATGTAAAAACCAATTTAATAGTTCATAGGAGGATCAGACAACAGTCACAAATGAAGAACAAAAAATATAAAATAATACGTAAATTGCGATTATACTATCGCTCTCGTTAAGTACTGCGATCATAGTCGCCATAGTCGCAGTCCATGATCGCATACTATATGTAAAATCCAATTTAATAGTTCATAAGAGGATCAGGCAACAGTCACAAATGAAGAACAAAAAATATAAAATAATACGTAAACTGCGATTATACTATCGCTCTCGTTAAGTACTGCGACCGTAGTCGCGGTAGTGTGACCATAGTCGCAGTCCATAATCACATACTATATGTAAAAACCAATTTAATAGTTCATAAGAGGATCAGACAACAGTCACAAATGAAGAACAAAAAATATAAAATAATACGTAAACTACGATTATACTATTGCTCCCGTTAAGTACTACGACCATAGTCGCGGTCCTTGATTGCATTATACATTACATGCGAAAAAGTAAACTGCGACTATATTAAAAATCATTAAATATCAAATCAGATAAAAAAATTTTAAAGAAGCATTCAAATTAGTTTCGTGATTTAATAAAAAAATGTTGGCAGTTTGGCCGCAATTATAAAAGATAATTGTCACAAAAATTGAATAACGTCAGAAAATATAAAAATATAATAAACTATACATATCCACTATCTTTTACCGAAAAGAGTAGCTTTTCATAAAGGGTATCTAGTAATTTAACTTCTTCCTATAAGCGGGTCGCAAGTTAGTGGGGTGACAAATCTTGAGCCACGTCACCGCAGGCTGATATACATTTTTCTCATATATATATATATATATATATATATATATATATTATATATATATATATATATATATATATATATATATATAGGGTAAAGTGTTCCTAGTAGGTCTCCTTAGAGTACAATCTAAGGAGGAGGCTAAAAATCCTAACATTTTGATTTTTTTTTTACAATCTGATCGCACATTATCATCTTCATATTCTAATATGTGCACATATAAAATATCAAATGAGTTGAATTTCGTTTACTTATTGATCTAATCGTTCCATTTTATTCTACTTTTAAAAATCATTAATATTTGAACTCAAAGAAAATAGAGTAAACGAACCCGAAATCACTTGATTTTTTATATTTATACATCTTAGGACATGAAGTTGATAATGTGCGGTCGGATCGTGAAATAATTTTTGAGATGTTGGAGTTTTAAGACTCCTCCTTAGATTGTAGTCTAAGGAAACCTACTAGGTACACTTTACCCATATATATATATATATATATATATATATATATATATATATATATATATATATGGAGCTGATCCTCTAAGAACGGTTCTCACGAATTTCTGTGAGAACTTTCACGTGGGTCGTCGGATTTGATAGATCAAATCAAATAAAACTAGATCTCTATCAGATCCGACGGCCCACGTGCAAGTTCTCACATGAATTCGTGAGAACCGTTCTTAGGGGATCAACTCACTATATATATATATATATATATATATATATATATATATATATATATATATATATATATATATATATATATATATATATATATATATATATATATATATATATATATATATATATATATCACTCAACCTCACTTGGCCTATCCGATATGGAGCTAAAACGTAAGGCAAATTGAGAGATTTTCCCTCCAAAACCCAAACTCATATCTAACAGTCCCCCCAAACTTGAGTTTTAGGAAACAGAGAAGAAAATAACAATAGTAAATAATAAACATATCATCAAATTTGCTTTCACTTATAATACATGCATATAACATATGCATTATATATATATATATATATATATATATATATATATATATATATATATATATGTATATATATATATATATATATTAGTTTTGAAAAGTCACACTTAAAAGCTTCAAAGAAATTTTTAACTGTTACAATTTAATTAACAGTGAAAATTAAATACCAATTCTAAAGATATAAGCTCTTTAAAAGAAAGACTTGAAGTGCATGACTATGTAAAATGTAGCAATCATTTAAAGATATTTTACCATATAATGATGCACTTATAGTTTCAAAATTGGATTTTAATATGTGTGTGTGTGTGTGTGTGTGTGTGTGTGTGTGTGTGTGTGTGTGTGTATATATATATATACAATTAATGAATAGTAAAATAAGTTTAATATTTTTCACAACTTAGATAAGAATTTTTCCATAATTTTATTATTGTTGAAATCATGAAAACACTTAAATAGGAGGTGTATAAAATTTTCAGTTATCACCTTTAATAAATACCCCTTTAATAAATATAATAAGTTATATTAATAATTGATAATAATAAATATCTTATTGAATAAATTTAGTAATGAAATAAGAAAGATTAATATTTTTCTAATTATGTGATAATTTAAAAAAAAAATCATTGCTCGAGAAATTAAATAGATCACTTTTCAATTTTTTTAAAGACTTGTAACAGTAATCTAAATAAAATTTTTAACCAAGATTCTCGGTTAAATTCTCAACAATTAAAACAATATTTGAAACTATCATAATAGATATTTAGTTTATCTCTAAACTTAGTTAGAAGGAAATTATAGCTTGTAAAGTCAAAATTGAAGTCTAATTTCTAAAATGTCCAATAGGACCAAATTTTAAACTTAATAATTATAAGTTAAGGGGCAATAGCCAAAATAATAATGAGACTAGGAGGTAGTCTCTTAATCTCAATTATAATACTAGATTATAAGAAAATATTTATTTTAGACAATGTAGCTTTAATATATCCCAATTAGCGTTGGATGGGAGTAAAGCCACACATGGCTGTTAATTATCCTCTACGTGATTAGAATTAATATACTCATTTATATAAGCTCAATTATAAGATTTGCTCATGCAAACTGAAAGTACACTAAGGGGGGGGGGGTAAATAAGTGTAATGCTAATCTAATCCGAAAATGCAGCAAATAAAATAAATAATGCAAATAGTTAACTCAAATCAAGAAGTGAAGTCGGATTCTCAATTAAGGGCTCTAGAACTTCTTCTCTATATTTCTCTAGATAAGAATTGAGGTGCTCAACTGCCTTCTTGATTGAAAGAAAAAAACTGACAAGAATGAATGATACAAGAGATGAATAACAAGTGCAATGAAACTAAAAACACAAGTGCAGGCAATAGAGATAGAGTAAGAGCAAGAGAGAAAGCAACACAGACATAAAAAATTTGTTTTGAGATTCGAGTACCAAGCTCTACGTCCCCTCTTTCACCGCGTGAAAGATTTCCACTATCCATAAAGAAACTCCCATAAAGAAACTATAAGGTCCACACAAGACCTAGAGTATACAACTCTGACCTTCAAAGCTCTATAGAAGAGCTAGCACAAAGCCAATGAGGTTAACAAGCTCTTAGCAACCACAAAAATTACAAACTCTCTCTTTACAACTTCTAGGGTTTTGAGTGGAAAAATGAAGCTGAAAGAAGTTTGTGAGAGAAAATTTCAGTGTAGAAAGTAATCTTTAAGAGCTGAAAACTTTAGAGAGTGATTGAGAATGAAGGCACTTTGATTGAGAAATAAAAAATTAATTTTTCTTGAAAGCTAGATCTAAAAAACTAGAATAAAAACTTGTTAAAAACTTCTTATTTTCTCTCTTAAATGACCCATATATATAGGCAATAGATAAAAATATTTAGAAGAGAGTTCAGGGCTTAATTCAAGGAGATTAGACAAAAGATAGTAAAAACTAGTCGTTTAAAGAAGACAAAAAACTTGTCAATTTTTGAAAATTATAGCTGTTACTGTAGCAGACCCATGCG